>JARKIB010000088.1:0-433149 GCA_029378385.1 Mycena metata | reverse complement strand
TCCAGAGAGGCGTCCTTTCCTCCGGTACCTTTGCATGGGGAAATGACGGCCAAGAGACGCCGTTTTCCGGATACTATGCCGAGTTTCTTCTCCTTGGGCAATACACACTCAAGAATTCGCTCCAGCTGCCCGTAAAATATTTGGGTCCGCCATTCATCGGTTTGATTTTTTCGAACTTGGATGACATACTTGACTTTTAATCAATTTCAAGCTGGTAGTGGGGAAGTAAAGAGCGCACCCGGACGAAAGACATATCGCGCTCGGGGTGGGAACCGCTGCCAGAGGCCGAGGAGCTCCGAATCGAATCGCCGTCCACGATGCGCAGTTTACCAAAGCTTGGCATTATTTCGGGTAACCAAGAAGAAATCGTTTTGGGTGGCTGTCCCAGCAGCTCAGAAAAGTATTTAGCAACCTGCTTTCGGAGCTGTGAGTCAGGTGAGAAATTGCGTTTGTAAGGAACAAGAAGAAGCGCGTTTGGATCTAGGACCAAAGTAAGTCCATCATGTCAACAAATAATATTTGTAGGCGCCACTTACAATCTTCGTAGACCGTTCCTGAGATCTTCTTTGAGCCCGATACACTGGACAGCTCGTCCTCGAGATCGTATCTAACACCGAGCTGCTCGAGATACGCAAGGTGCAATATCGTGTTATTGAGATTCGCCCAAGGAAATCGCTTCGATCGCAAGCTGGCCTGTAGAAAACCACAGTACCGCTCGATGAAAAATGCCCATGTGCTCCATATTGGCCCACAAAACAGGAGGTCGTCGGGGACGTGAGCGAGACCGTGTATGGTGAGTGTACAGACCGAAAGTCGTGCCTCATCGTATTGATAGTAATATCTGAACGAGAAGTAGTCAGCGCGACTTCCTCTTCAGAAAATCAGACCAGACTCACTGCTCGTACAAGCTCACCCAGTCAAAGATTTGTATTCTGAGCGCTCCCACCTCCTCGTGTGTAACCGTGAACCGTAAACAAACTTTGATGATGTCGGCAAAGGCGCAAAGGTGTGTGTGGTATTTGGGATGGGGGAATCGACCTTCGAGGAGGATTGGAGCAAGATACACAAACCAGAAGCACCAGGCCTCGGCGGTGTAGTATGACGGGTTGGTTCCCAATACACGGACAAAATCGGCCGGGAGGTGTTTCACCGCATCTGCGGTCTCCTGCCAGATAAGGTTCCACGTTGCCTCTGGGATTTCATAGTCCTCGACACCGGTGTCAAGTCCTTTGAACTTTCCACTCCATAACTTGACTAAGTTAGGAATATCGTTCTCAAAAAAGAGATGCATCCCGTCCCAGGGGCGTGACTTAGGGAATGGGAGGCAGCCGACACGTCTCAGCGCGGGGAGACCCTTTATGCCGTGGAATTTGGCGAGTTTATTCCGCGAGGTCTCAGATTTGCGCGTGTTTAGCTTCTTGACGACCTCTTGCAGATGGTCCGGCGTTCGCAACGGCAAATTCGCTGGCTCCCACGTGCGACCGTCGGGCCAGGTCAGCGGAACGTAGTAGATGGTTTGGCCGGCGGTGATGTTACGAACACCTTTGATTTTGCATGAGCGGCAGGGAGAGAAACCGTTATGGCCCTTGATATTGAGCGACTTTTCGATGGCAATAATGTCGCCCATCTCAAAGATGTTGTAAGCGTGAAGCCGAAATTCGGAGTGTGTGGTTCCATCGTAAGTCTTGATACCGACGGCCAGTTGGGCGCATTCATCGTCATATGGGATCAAGAAGCTGTAGACGTCCTTGGGAGGATGGGGACCCGGGATAACTCCAACAGAAATCAAGCCGCCGTTGAGGTGGGTACGAACTGCGGGCGTGATGTTGTAGTTCTTCACCACAATCGGAGTCGCGGACGGACCGCCACGGTTTCGTTTGAACAGGAGGTATGAATCCATCGCAACTCCGAGACAAATGTCGTACTTGCCGGAGAAGTATTTGTGGGGCAGGGTTTTACCGTCCACCACGACGTTCTGGGTGCAAAGAGTCCGATAGTGTTCGCCGTCAAAGACGTCGGAGATGCTGCCGGGGGTGTGGACATCATTGTGGCGATAAAGCAATCGTTCGGCGGATTTCTGGTTCAAGAAATACCCCTGCAGTCGAGGGATCATCGGGAGGTAGCAGAACATGCGCCGCGGCTTGCCGTTCGCCAGAAAACGCGGCTCGTCGCAGTAAGGGCATTGAGTGAGATCAGCAAATCCGCCGGTATACGCTGCACATGAATCGATGCATTGATCGAACCATTGCGGCTCTACGCCAGACAGGATGGCGACACGATGCAGCATTACCCACTCTGAGCTCAAGTCCATCTTGTGTGCGAACGTGTACACCATCTGGTTATATGCTGTTCGCGGCATGCGCGATACAAGTTTCAGTTTGAAGGCGCGGATATTGTCTCGGTCCTTGTCGGTTATAATTAAATTGCCTATAGGGGAGTGAGCCTGAGAAGAGTGGACAATGAAAATGGACTGACGATCATCGTAAAGCGCATTTTTCGCATTCAAACTCAAGTGATCCTCGGGACCAAGCATTTCATCGAGTCGGTCGGCCATTTCTTCAAGCGTGACAGGGGTTTCCGCTTCCTGAAACTCGTCGAAGCAACTCCATGGGTCTGTGTCAAGTTCAGGGGTGTCGGGAGCAGGGTTAATGTGAAATGGGACATCATCCATTTCGTCTTCAGATCCAGACGCAAGGTAGTCGAATCCAGTTTCGTCATCTTCATCGTCGGGGGAGGAAGGACGAGAAGCGGAGTTATTCTCTAGGTGCATAGGTGACGGGGAGCGAGAATGAAATACTCCCTCGACTTCCATTGGTGATGGGGGGTCAGGAAACAACTCATCGGATATTTCTGCATAGCCAGAGAGCAATTGCGCGTTTCGTTCGGGTGAAACTGAGCGTTTGCGGGTGCCTGGAGGTGCTTTCTGCCAATGGTCGCGTCGAGTACGTGCAACTAGCAGCTTGCCACATGAGGGTTTGCAGCGGCAGTATTTTCGATCGTCAAACTCATCCATTCCAAGGCAAAGAAAGCGGAATATTAAATCTGAGGGGCAAAGGTCGGGGGCGGCGCGGCGCTGGAAATAATTAAAATCAGCCTGAGGGTTCAAAACCTGGACCTATGTGGTGAGTCTGAGGAGGCTTCTGTGTACCTGATCTGGCCGTAGCAAGCCTAGAGAGTGCGAATTCTGTGCAGCAGCAAGGCGCAAGGAAGCAGGAAGCAAGAAGGAAGCGAGCTTACTCCGGTTTGATGGGCGGCGCCCTCCGTGCCAAACAAGGCCACGCTTCTTTGATCCTCCGGTGCTCAATTCGACCGTGGGATGTCCTAGGAGGCTATATACATTTTTTCAGAACTTACACTCAGGATGACTGTTTTACCCCCAACTGTATTCTGCTCAATTGAGCTGAGTGGGTTGAAAAGCAGTCGGGTTCGGCACACTCGGCTTGATTGATCAAATGTCATTCTGATTGGGTCATCACTCAGCCTGATTGTAATCGCTCCCCACAGTGTGCTATTAATACCACTGGATGGGCTCAATAATGGGTGCAGATGCGGACCACTCATCTGGAAAACACCCCCTCACTATGTAGCGCGAGATAGGCTTCGGTAGGGTTGGAGAGTTATAGTCACCCCCCCCTTCTATCACGCGCCACGTAGATAGCCGTTGCCTACCGTAGATTCTGTAGGGCCATAGATATGTAGACCCATAGGCCTCGATAGGGGCCCATAGACTCGGGTGCGGCTTAAGAAGCCGGTGATCTTTGATCTTTTGATTCTCGTCCGCTTTGGGCACACCACAAAAATTCGGCATAAATGGGATATATTCAGCAAATCTACACGACGCGCGACTGCTGGGCAAACATGGCATCCATTGAGAACAGGTCACGACCCCCCTCCTGCTCCACCTCATCCTCGGGCTTGTGCGAAACGGTCCTGAAGGGTGGTCAGAACTTGGCGCGGAAAATAAAGGCGCTTGAAATGTACCTGGCGACGCGGAGCAGGCGCTCCTGCAGGTCGGTGGCCGCGTTGGTCGCATCACGCCCCTGCTGCACCCGCTGCTCGCAGTGCCCCTGCCACTTCTTGAGGCCTGCAAGTGTCGCCTCGTAGGTCTTGGCATAATTTTTGTGCGAGAATTTCTTGGCTTCTTTCTTGGTTTGCCGGCGCCCTGTGGACCACTCCTCAATAGCGCACAGGACCTGGCTCGAGGTATTCAGTTGAGAAAGATGGGCTACAAATATTACTCACCGCTACCACTACCAGGGCGATGGTAACAAATGGTAACTCCCCTTTCCCTTCAAAGTAAAAGGCGCGGTTCTTGTCGCCATCACCGAAATAGTAGGCGGTGAAGACGTGCTGAAAGATTTGGTGGCCAAACATCGTCTCCGGACTGATTTTGTCAGGATCCTATGCGCCATTAATCAAAAGTATCGCCGCTGAAGTAAGTACTCACCGTGTAAATAAATGTCTCGAGCAGGCCGTTAACCTTGTGCCTATTCTTTTCGACCTGGGTGTTGATGTCTGCTTGCGTCGGATTGCGTAAGGTCAGGATGTCGACAAAACCATAGGCACCAGGAACGAATTCGCGGGCCGTAGCCTTCAGGCCCGATCGAAATTGAGGGACTCGGGATCTGATCTAAGAAGCCTGTCAGAGACGCTGAGCGACAATGTACGGGACTCACCAAGGCAAGGTCGGCCTTTGTAGGCTCGACATCTTCAAGCTCTAATTCGAATGCTGCTTCAGTGAAAGCCGTGAGGAGGAGCTCCGTGAATTTGTCGGTGTGTGCGCGGGCAGAACGCCCGCGTCCCACTGAAACCGGAAATGGTGTATGAGGGGTGAGCTCGATCTTGAGGTTGTCGAAGGCGGTGTCGCAGATTTTCTGGTGTTCCTCGGGCAGGTCGGCGATGCTGCGTGATTTCTTCTTCTTGGGCGCCGATGGCTCCTATCCGGGGGTAAATTCTCAGTAGTATATCTGGCGGTGGTGCATCCGACGACTGACCCCTGCATCATCATCCTCTTCCTCTGAATCTTCTTCGTCGTCGATAGCCCTCTGCCGCTTCCGAGCCCGTGGATAGGCAGGCTCAATAGTCCGCATATTGATCTGGGTTATGGTGTCAAAAGCGCCAAGATGATAATGTAATTCGCACCTGTAGTGAGCTAACCGGGCCCGATTGTTCTTCACGGTCTACAGGACCGTCGTCGGGCATTTGACCCCAGCCGCTGGCAGGTGGCGGATGCCAGCGCTCGGTTTCCTCCTCGTGCAAAAGGTCTGTGACGCTGTTAAATATCTGTCGATGTGGACGCCGTGTGTCATACCGCGGTCATTGGCGTCGAGCGTGAGGAGTTGCGGAAGCGCTAGGTATTTCTAGGTAAATATGAAGCATAAACAAGCAGGACTATGGCGCACCTTGATTGCTGTGAGTTAACGCTCCAACCCCTAAATGATTATCAGCCATGGTCCATCAAGGTAGACGGTAAATACCTGCGACACTTGCACTCACTGAATGATGATTGACATTAGTACAAAGCCAGCGGCAGTAGCGGGTCTCACAACATACAAGAGTTTAAGATGAGTGCTTTCTCCGCATCCGGTAGCTTTGAAAACCAATCGAGGTCGCCGTTGAGTGACTGTACTTGGGTAGATGGCGGTGTAGGGAGTGAGGAACCCGACACCTGCGCAAACGACGCGTAAGCCGGTGTTGTATTGAGGGAAACAGGTTGCAATGGGGTCCGTTGTGGTACTGGAGTTTGACTAGGGCCTGCCCGGGGTAGCGGAGCCATTGGGCGAGGGGTCTCAGGAGGATAACGTGAAGTCGCTGGGGGCTGGGGAGCGAGGGCGATGGGCTGCGAAGGAGGCTGAGTGTTGGCGGTGTTGGCCTGCTGGGTTCTGTTGCGCTCCCGGGTCTCGGCGCGTTTTCTGCCCGCCTCTTGGTCTCTCTTGCGTTTATTATCTGAAGGCATGATGAGCGCAGTCTCTGAAGGCCACAAAAGACTCACCGAGTTCTTTCCGGGCGGGGGTGAAGGTACGCTCGCGGTATTCTCGTCCATGAGGGGGCGGGGGATCGTTCGCCTGGAACCGAGCGTCAGTGTAGTCAATACGAGACATGGTGGAAGAGGGATAAGAGACGATCAACAAACATTTGAGTCACGTTCGAGCTCATTTGAAATTTTTGTTGATGGCGATCCCGACTCGGAATATACACCTTTTCGACATACAGCCATGCCCTTCTGCAGTTTCTGCAACAAGACCTTTGGAAGTTGGGATAATGTGGCGCGCCATAAAAAAAATGCACCTGAATGCCGCAAAAAAGTCGACCAGAGCCTAACGCTCACACTCCAAAGACTCCGCGAAGACTCTAAGAGCAACGTGCCAAGAACCTCGCCAGAATTGCGCGTCGCAACGGTGTTACAAGCCCACCGCCGCCCGAGCCACCTTCCCCATCTGCGGCGATGGACATCGACCCCGAACCTGCTTTCGAGGACGCGGCTGTGCCGTTTGTGCCTCAGGAAGACCATAGCGGTGGCGACGGAGATGCAGATGCAGTCTCCCCAGACTCCGCCGCCAACCCCGCCGCCGCCGCGCCTGCCGGAGAGACTCCAAGCACCGGCGGACGCAAATACTGGCGAAAGGAGTGCCCTGGACATGGTGGCGCTACCTATCCCGAGAAAGGCAAGACAAAATTTGAAGAAATTCGAGATGATGAAATCTTGAAGGGGGCTGAGGTCTTGGGGCCTTTCAGGGACGAGGCGGAATGGGAGTTAGCCAAATGGCTCATTAAGCATGTTGGCCATACGGCTGCCGACGAATTCTTGAAGTTGTCTATTGTGAGCAGTTAATATCACTCCCAATTTTATTCACCGCGGTCTTACCTATTACCTACAGATCGCAGAACGAGCCCAACCGTCGTACAAGGGCAAGAACGAGTTCTTTGACAAGATCGATCGCCTCCCAGGCGGTGTTAAGTGGCAGTGTAAGGAGATGGATGTAAAGGGAGACTTGCCGGACCTTGATAAAGACCCAACGGGAGCAACAATGCGCGGCGAGACGGTTGAGCTGTGGTGGAGAGACCCCGTCGACTGTGTGCGGGAATTAATCGGAAACCCGATGTTTCGAGACGTGATGCGGTTTTCGCCCGAGGAGCTGTACGCCGATGCGGAGGGAAATATTAGAATTTTTGAGGAGATGTGGACGGGTGACTGGTGGAACGAGTTGCAGGTGAGAAAGTCGCGCCCACAATGATAAACAACGTACTTACTCACGAATCAATCCAGAAACGTCTTCCTCCTGGTGCGACGATTGCACCGTTAATATTATCCTCCGACAAGACCCTGCTTTCCAATTTTCGTGGCGATAATTCAGCTTGGCCTGTTTACCTCACCATCGGCAATATTGGGAAGGAAACTCGCCGTCAAGTCTCCGCTCACGCGACAATCCTCATCGGTTATTTGCCCATCCCGAAATTCGACTGCTTTGACAAAAACACCCGCTCGCTCGCCAAGTATCGGCTCTTCCATGAATGCATGACAGTCCTCACAGAGTCGGTGGCTGAGGCAGGGAAGACCGGCACCAAGATGGTCTGCGCAGACAATTTCGTGCGCAACGTCTGGCCCATTTTCGCGGCGTACGTCGCTGACTACCCGGAGCAATGCCTGGTGGGGTGCTGCAAGGAAAACCGGTGTCCGATGTGCACCGTCAGCCCGGACGAGCGTGGCGATCACCAGCCGCACGATAAACGCGACCAAATGGAGACCCTTTTTCTAATGGCGCGCCAGCAGGAGGGGGAGAAGGACACCGCATTTGACAAAGAGGGTATCCGCGCGATCTACCCACCATTTTGGATGAATCTGCCGCATTCAGATGTCTTCCAGTCCTTCACGCCGGATCTTCTGCACCAGGTTCATAAGGGCATCTTCAAGGACCACCTCGTCAAGTGGTGCACCGAGATCATCGGCAAGCTGGAGGTTGACGAGCGCTTCCGTCAAATGCCCGATCATCCCGGCCTTCGCCACTTCAAGAATGGGATCTCATCCGTGTCGCAGTGGACGGGGACGGAGCACAAGGAGATGGAGAAAGTCTTCCTTGGACTCGTCGCTGCCGGAGCTGATCCTGAGATGGTCAAGGCGGTACGCGCGTTGATGGACTTCGCGTATCTGGACTCCCTTCAGTCGCACACGTCCACAACGTTGCTGGCACTTCGAAAGGCCCTCGACGACTTCCATACACACAAAGCAATATTCATCAAGCTCGGTGGACGTAAAGAGCATTTCAATATCCCCAAGTTCCACTCCCTTGACCACCACGAGCCGTCTATTCGCCTTTTCGGAACAAACGACGGATTCAATACCGAATCTCCTGAACGCCTCCACATCGACTACGCCAAAAATGCCTATCGTGCAAGCAACCGAAAGGACTACATCATCCAAATGACTCTATGGCTTCAGCGCCAAGAGTCTGTCGCCCGCTTCACTGCCTATCGGCAATGGTACAAATCTACACAGACTCCCACACCCACACCTGCTTCCGCCCAACTCCCCACCACCATTCCTCTTCCGTCGGCCGCTGCTGAAGACGCCGAGACCCTCATCCATCAGACTTATTCCATTTCCAAACGACCTCCCGCAGCAACACGACGTGTAGTTGCCACACACATCATCTCAAAGGACGGCCACAACGCTACCAGATTTCTTCCTGCCCTAACTCAATTCCTTCGCGTAAAACTTAACTCACCATATACCCCTTTCGAATTCGACGTTTTTCCCACCTGGAAGCGATTAAAATTTATACTGCCAAATATACCCGAGGTCGGCCGGCGCCATTCAGTCAATCTGGTCCGCGCGGCGGCCCCCGTCATCCCACCCGGTAACGCTCGTTATCGAGCCACAGAGCCAGCATATCACGACTTTGCGCTAGTGAAGACGGGGGAAGCAAATGCCTTCACCGACGGCACAGCTCTCCACGGTGCGTGTTTTTGAAATCATCTCTGCGGTCAATCTAATTTCCGCTGTAGGTCTTCGCATCGCGCAAGTGCGCGTCATTTTCCAGCTTCCGACCCACTACCCCGTAAAATCACCCCAGCCGCTCGCCTACATCGAGTGGTTTACACCGTTGCGCACGCCGAACACCATCGACGGCTATTATCACGTCAATCGTTCGACACGCAAGATTTCGGGCAAGGATGGACCCTACGCTGAAATTATACCCGTTGAACGGATAGTACGCAACGCAATGCTTATACCCTATACATTTGACCAGGACTCCAAATTCCGTGTTAATTCCCATGTAGATGGACATTCCTTCTGTCTCTTTAAATTAGGTCTTCGAGACACTCTTCCTGTATAGATATTGAATTTAAAATGTATTCCACGGTATCGTCGTGAAAATAGGTATTATGAGCACCTCGGATGGCACGAAACACACTGTAGTCGTCTCCAGACCTTGAGATGAACCCCCGATATGTGGTGTATCTTTTGCGAGAACACAATATATTGCCTTTTTAGGGCATTCAATTTCCTTATTTGGTTCCCACTGTAGAGGCAATGAAAGAGTATTTCTATAACTACGACATGGTGTATCTAAAACAATGCAGAAAACTGATTTTCCTTGTTGTGTGACAAGGTACCCGCTCCCAACAGGCGCAGCTCTCGATGCTTGCGCTTCAAATGGTGCACAGTCGTTGCGAGGGCCTGCAGTTTCTTGAAGATGCGCCGCGCCTCAATTCGCGCGCGTCGGCGTCGTCGCTCGAGTTCTGCAGTCTACCATCAAGTGAATATTTAAGTAAACCAGCAAAAAGGAAAGGAGAACGCACAAAGGTGACGCGCCGAACGAGTTTGGCTGGGCGGGGAGCGGTGTGGTGTGTGTCGGCCGGGATAGCCTGTGGTTTCTATATTGTAGTGAGTAAGGGTGGGAGGTAAATGTATGGATACCCTCACAATTGGAGATGCACGCCGCACGGGGCGAGCACGGCGAGCAAGAGGGGTCGAAGGGGTAGCAGCCAATGCAGTCGATGAGGGTGCGACCAACGGCGCTGGTCCCTGAGGGCTCATTGAGGGTGAGACTGGGGTGGAGAAATCTGCACTGACCTGCGATGCAAGTAGGTCATACTCGCCGTCCTCGAATGGTTGCGAGGAGGCTACAATCTCATCCGAGTTCTCGCAGTAGAGCCCGGGAGAATCCGGTGTGTTGAAGGGGAGAGGTTGAATGAGACCAGTATTATCCGTGGGAGTTTGAGGATGCTGGAAAGTCGCAAGAACGGCCATTGAGAGAGTGAGAGATGTGGTCTTTCTCCTTGGATGAGTGCGGAACTGACGTGTTGCGTTGCGAGACTGGGAAGGCCATTTGTTGCCAAGTCCAACTCTCTAGGTAGGTTGCCGTAGGAGGAAGAAGTCTATAGCGGGAGGAGAGGTCTACGGCGAGTGGGCAAGTCTACGGCGGGAGTGCTGGTCTATGGAGCTCTATGGCGTGACATCGGATCTATCGGGATCTACCTAGAACACCGCCACTCTACCACTCGGGCCGCCCATCTATCACAGAGAATCGCGTTTCCAGATGCTCCGCACCCAGCCTTTCTGTACTCTTGCGTGCAGGGCTTGATACCACGGAATAAATCTACCGTCGACGCTTCAAATCCCGCTCTGTGCCTAAATTAATCTAGAAGCCTGATCCTGCCCGCCAAAAAGGCTCGCAGAAATTACCAGTAACCCGTGGCAGACGGAAGGACGAGCGCACCGGGTCGTTCGCCGCGTTGGCCGGGCGCGTGACATTTTCTCGGTGTTTGTACGGGACCGTTCTTCCTCTGCAGCTTTTTGTGGTAATCCCAGTACCTCTTCACCTCTTTACCTGATCTGTAAAGTAAAGGAACCATGCGAACAGCGGCGTTAACACGCAGTTCTGGTTTAAGGCTTAAGTGTCAGTTGAGTGTCAGCGAAAACCCAAAAAGGCAACTGGCATTTACGTAAATCCATCGTCCCACCTCTCCACTTGCCCGTCCTCCGCCGGCCCTTGCTTTGCTCGTTGCTCGCTGGTGGCTAATAGTAATGTCCTCCACGACTACGACGGAGACGACGACGACGAGCAAGCGTACCTCAGCCTCGTATACCGCGACGCCCCCCTCTTCCTCTAGCAACTTGAATTCTACGGCGATACCTGGCAATTCTACGGCGACACCCACTTCCTCTGCCCCCTTTGCCGCGTCCACCTTTGCCATGGGGCCAGAATCACACCCCGCCGCGGCGCGCGTGCGCTTCGACGCCTCCTGCACCCTCATCCCCGAATCCACCCTCCTCTTCGGTCTCAACGGCGGGAGCAAAAGACCGCGGATGGTGACCAAGAGCTACTCCTTGCCGTTGTGGAAGAAACAGAAGCGGGGCGAAGATGTGGAGGATGGGGCGGAGAGTGGGGGTGCGCATGTGGTGCTCAAGGTTGCGCTGCCTAGGTGGGTTTACTCTTTCTTGCTTTCACTCTTTCGATTCTTTGCTTTTCCTTTTGGTTGCTTGCTTGGGGACGCCGAGTTAGCGGGAGCTGCCAGCGAGCACTCCATGCTCGCCTGTCATGACGTGACGGGCGGGATCCGCGCTCTTAATGCCAGATGGGGGTACGCGCGGGCGCCGTGCGAGACTCGTGCGAGTCGCCGTTGGGACGACACAGCTTTGTGGGGTCGTCTGCTGCGCACTCTACACGCTTCCATGCCCCATTGTTTACAATTTCATTCGTTCACTCGCACCGCGCACCGTTATTCTTATTAATCTTATTTGGCTCCGCGTCCGCGCCGCGCGTGCGCGCTTGGTGCTACGGGGCAGCGAAGGGAAATAGGGTATTAGCCTTTTGTCGTTTGCGCGCGGGCTCGAGGCGGGGGTACGTATTCGTACCTGCGCGCCTTGTGCGGTCCTGGCCCTAATTTCTGGGCTCTTAACCGCGCAGCACAATTTTGGACCTTGATGTCGGCGCAGGACCTGCGCGGGACCCCTGCATGGTCCAGAGCCCGCCAATGCGCGAGTTATGCGGGTACAAGAGGGGCGGGATGTACCCCGTCGGCCTCTCCTTGACCCGTGGACTCAGTCTGCCCGTACCAACGCGTTTGGGCGTTCTGAAGCTCCATCTCGCGAGCCACCATCGTGTTTGCGTTCCGTTTTATTCATTTCGTCATGTCCCTTTTTTTTGCGGCGTGGGCGGACGCGGACGAGCCCCGTCGATGGTATCCACTCGTTCCGCCAATTCTCGTTGTTTGGCTGCTGTCTTTCTTCCGCGTCTTACTTTATCTTCCTTTCGCTTTATCTTCCTTGGGGCAGGCTACGTGACCAAACCAACGGGTTTCCTTTATTTGTTCCTCCCGTCTTCTTCTCTTCTCCTTCTTTTTTACTCGCGCACGCACGCACATCCGTATTATGGTACCGTGGTCCTCGTCCAGCAGACGCGCTTGCGTTGGCATCGGGGGTGTGCCAACCGGCGCGCTGCGGTTGTAGGTATCGCGTCTTCGTGGTGCTGTCCGGGATGCGATCGAATATTTGTGGGCACTCACAATCGTTCTGAAATCGATGTGCAGTAGACGCTCGCTTTCTCCTGTAACGCGCGCACCTCGTCTCTCATTGTTTATCTGCGCTTGTTATCTTCTTTCCTCCCTCCTTCCCCGTCCTGAAAGAAATACTGACTCGCTTTGTGTTCTAGCTTCAAATCACACAAAAGCTCCTCCCCTTCGCCGTCCCGGCGCACGCGCGACGCCTCGCGCTCCCCCCCGCCCCCCGTGCCCGTCATCCCCTCGTGTCTCCGCCTGCGCCCCGTCCCCTCTGATGCGCCCTCTACCCCTACTTCCGGCGCTGCCGCTACCCCTACCGTTCCCAATCCTACTTCACCGCCCGGCGCCACCCCCGACTCCGCGAATCCGAATGTGAATGTAATCGACATCAGCGACACCCCACCGCCCCCGCACCCGCTTCCGCACGCCCCGCTAATAGCGCTCGCGGCGGTCGTGGTCGCGGCGTACCCATCTTCTCCTCCTTCCACCTCTACCTCTACCACTTCCACCTCGACCTCAACGGCAGCCTCCCAATCGCCCGATACCGCACACCCGCAAACCCAAACCCATCGCATCCCCCTACGCTCCTGCTGCCCAGAATGCGCCGCGCGCACGGACGTGAGGGAGGAGGCGTTCAGCCGCGGGGCGCTCCGCGTGCGGCGGCGCGGTGGGTTTGGGGTCGTGCATCTCGGGTTGAGTACCGGAACAGGGATTATGGGGGGAGGAGGGGCGACGTACGGCTTCGCGACGGAGGGGAGCCTGATGAGCGCCGCGCGCGCGGGGGGGCTGTTGGATTCGCCGTCGGCTTTGTATGCCGCTTCGTCCTTCGCTCCCGCCGCTGGGGCGCAAGGTGAAGTAGTAGACGACGGCAACGCGCTGATGTCGGGGACGGGCCTCGCGGAGGTGACGCGGCTCGTCGCGGAGCTCGAGCGCCGGCGCAGCGCGACGCCGACGCCGCCCGTGTCGCCCGTGTCGCCGTACCCCAACGGGCGCGCGTCGCCGAGCCTGCTAGGCCCCGCGTTGGCGAGGATTGCGGACGGGGGGCCGCAGTATGGCGAGCGGCTTACGCCTGGTGGGAGTAGGAGTGGGAGTCGGCCCGGGAGCGCACACGGGAATGGGAGCGGGCGCGCGAGTCCGAGTGCGCTGCTGCCGCTGGGGATTGCGGTGGATGAGGTGGATAAGGAGCGGAGAAGGATGAGCTTGTTGGGTGGGGAGTATCCGGATTTTAGCGCCGTTGGGGGTGCGGGCGGGGTGGTGTATTTGGGCGAGGAGGAGGATGATGGGGAGGACGGGCTCGAGCTGGAGGATGGGGTGCGGTGGCAGGGGGGGTTGTTGAAAGCGCCGCGGACGCCGTCGCCCCGGATTTCGTTTGATGCTGCCGACGCCGCGAATAATGGGGCGGGGACGGGGTCGTCGTCGTCGCTCGTCATCTCGACGTCTACGTCCAGTACGACCTCCTTCCCATCCAAAGCCGGCGCCGGCAAACGCCATTCCTACATTCGGGCATACGCAGACGACGACGACGCGGATTTGTTCCCCCTCCCTTCCAGTTCACGGAGCGGGACGCCCAAGACCACGCCCAAGACGACGCCCAAGACGACGCCGACGGGGAGTCCGAGTGCCAGTGCGAGTGATGTTAATGTTGTGTTTGGGGCGGGGGGGCGAGGAGTGGGGGGGAGGGCGTCGCCGAAGGTGGGGGCGCTGTTGCCTGCGGCGTTGGCGAATGCGCGGGAGAGGGAGGGGAGTGCCGGGAGCTTGGGGAGTGGGAGGGAGGGGGAAGGGGCGGGGACGCCGCCGTTGCTGCCTCCGTCGCCCCGGGGGACGACGTATGCACAGGAAAGGGAGAGGGAGCAGAGGGAGCAGAGGGAGAGGGAGCGTAGCCGGTCGGAGGCGGTGTGTGTTGCGCTTGGGTCGGGGGGGAGGAGGGAAAGGGAGGAGAGGGAGCGGGAGCTTCGGCGGGAACGGGAACGGGAACGGGAACAAGCGCTGACTCAATCCCGTGAACGCGAGAGGACGGATAGCACGGGGCAGGCGGCCAAGTGCGCGCGGGGGCTGCTCCTCCCGCCGGGGGACGAGCGGGAGTGTGATTGGCCGTCGCGCGAGCGGGAGGGGAGCACGGGCTCGAGTGGGGGGCATTCGCGGGAGGGATCGCGGGAGAGCGACCGGCAGCGGGTGCCGAGTGGGAGCAGTGCGAGCGCGAGCGATGTCGACGAGGAGGGGCGCGATTTGGAGAGGCCGCTGCCTGTGCTGCCGCGGCTTGCGACGAACGTGCTGGCGGCGGGGCCGTATTC
This sequence comes from Mycena metata, assembly GCA_029378385.1. NCBI lineage: Eukaryota > Fungi > Basidiomycota > Agaricomycetes > Agaricales > Mycenaceae > Mycena > Mycena metata. The sequence continues at coordinate 418,354 of JARKIB010000088.1, read as the reverse complement.
GCCTGCGCTTGCGCCAAGGTCGCAGCGGGGGGAGCCCAGTGCAAGTGGGAGTGGGAGTGGCGAAGGAACTGGTGCGGAGAAGCCCAAGACGAGCAGCCATGTACGGGTGGCGTCTGCGCCGGCGGCGACTCCGACATCTACTCCTCCTTCATCGGTTTCTGCGGCGACGGCCTCTGTATTGCGCGCTCCACCTGCTTCGCCCACCACCCCGACGCGCGCCAAGTCCGCGTCGACGTCCTCCTCTGTCGCTCCCACACTGTCGCCCACTACCCCGACACGCGCCAAGTCCGCGTCGGCGTCCTCCTCTGTCGCGCCGACGCTGGTCCCTGCCTCCCAACCGCGCACCGCCTCCCAGCCGCCGTCCAGCGGGCGTGCCGCAGCGTCCGCCTCGGCCTCGCAGCCACAAGGCCTGCGTCGCGCCTCCTCCTTCGCGCGACTGCGCTCCTCCTCGTCTGCATCAGCCAAAGACAAGGACAAGGTACCGAGGACGGGGCGCAAGGCGTTCGGTGCGCTCGTGGATGTTCTCAAGGGCGTGACGTCTATCAGTGGGGGAAGTGGGGGCGGTGTGGCTGTTTGAGTCCTGGTATGTTGGTCCCCGTCCTTGTGCCGTTCTTGTGCTAATGAATGTGCCTGTCAGCCCGTCCTTCCCTTAGTTGCCACCAGCCCGTCCCGTCAAAAACACCGCGTCGCACCGCATCGATACCCACCTCTACCTTACCTATGCACCGACTAAATTCGCTCCACGCTCTCACCGCTTTGCTTTCGGCGTCCGCCACCCCATACGTTTCCCGCTTACTGCCATTGTACATACTGCACCGTCTCGTCTCGATTCGTCTTGCGATACACCACATTTCGTTCCCGTTCATACACACACACATATATATTCCGTACTTACACGCATACATCTCGTCCCACCTCATTTCACGTTTCCGGCGCGCGATACATGCATTGCATTCGTCCTATTTACATATTGTGCATACACCCGCATTGACATACACATTCATTCATTCGCGTCCTCCGCGTAGCGTACCTCCGCCCCTCCGTCTTCCACCCTCATAGTTATTTCCCGTACTTACACGTCCGTCCGATAGTATCTTACTGTAAATTGTAGTTATTACCTCTTGTACTGCGCGGCCATGGCGATGGTGTTAATGCGCAATTTTGGATTTTCTTAGTACGATTATCTGCGATAGAAGGGGCGGTGTCGATGCCTGGTCCTTCGATTTGGTGAGTGTTTGGTCTCCCAAATGTCCAAATGTCAGACTCTAATAATAAAATACAAAGATTACTGCAAAGACAGTCGAGATTTTCAAGTTAGTGAGTAGTTACGCTTGTGAAGTAGCTCGCTCCAGTTCTCTTCAAGACAGATGGTGTAACAACTGAGCTCGCTTCTGGCTAGTTGAGGCCGGCGGGGCTACCAAATCGCCATCAAAGATAGGGGCGTTCCAGATGGAAGTCCCTCCTTTTCCCTCTGCCACCATGCGAGAATTCCCGCAAGAGCTCGTCGACCAGGTCATCGACGACGTCGCCGCCATAACGGACACCAGATATATAGCGTTGTGCGGCCGCGTCTGCAGCCGGTGACTGCCTCGTAGCCGAATGCATATTTTCTCCTCCCTCGGGCTGTCCAACACAGCTATACACGCATTCGTGGACTTGGCGGATGCCTCACTCGTGCCCATTCTATCTTTCGTGCGCTCGCTAAAGATCGGTTTCGAAACTGGACACTGGCAGATGCCGACGAAGCTTATTGCACGTCTCCAAAATCGGCTTCATCCTACGAAGCTCTGTCTTCAGCTTCCATCCGCCATCTCCACAGAGCAAATAGATTTCCCTGTGGAGATACCGTCACTCAATTCGAGCTCTTTCTGGGAAGCGACACACCACTCCACGTCGTCGTGGCTTATATCTCGAGCTTACCTCTGCTTACCTGTCTCCGCGTATGGGGTGGTTGTCTCCGGGGATTTGGCGATGAGACCTACGGTCTTGTCGAATCCGCGGCATATCCGGCCCCGGCGTTATTCCTCCAGAATCTCCACACACTGGACATCTCGGTAGCGAAGGGGACCGACCTTTTCTTCGCGGTACTGCTCTCGCCTCAGCATCCTCCAACTCTCTCAACCTTGTCGATCGGAGGATACTCGTACGAGAGCCCAACTAAACCCATAGATATATATTTTCAACGCTTCGGCGCCAGCATCACTTCCCTTTCACTGGGCATCTGGATAGAAGGGGGACCTCGTATGTGATCCTGGGCGCCATATCTACATGCTAATGTTTTTTGCAGCCACCCGGGAATTCGAAGACCACGCTCTTGCATCGACCCCGGCCCTCAAAACGCTTCTGCTCGCGCGGCAATTCCCTAGAGTCCTCCTCACAACACCGACGATGCTGTCCTCGGTGAACCTCACGTCGCTCACCATGGAGCTGCGTCCATGCCCCATACAATGGTCGTCTATCGATAGACTATTTGCGTCGGCGCAGTTCAGACAACTGCAGCGTGTTTCGTTTGTCGACTGGGTCACCAGGGAAAACATCATTACGCCAGAGGCGAAGCTGTTGATGCCACAGAGTATGGCGCGGAATATTTTGGTGACTAGTATTCCGCGAGAGAAGTGAACTCTTGATTACAGCGGACATCATCACTGCACAATTGTCAGTGCTACGGACCACCAATCTAATTGGGGCACTAGTACTCCCTCGATGGCCCACCCATGAGCCGGAAAGTTTACTAAGAGCCATTAGCCATATACATATTGGACTGAATAGCGGTGCTGGGTATCCAGTCTAAATCCGGACTGTCCAAAATCTTGAAATGTGCATACTTGCTCCAGCTCCGAGTCTTTTGGTGTGGTAATATCGCAGTGCTAATCTTTGTGGCGCCGCCTTGACCTCGCGCGAACATCTTCCTGGGATTTCTGACGGTTTGTCTGACGGTCTGCATTCAATTGTAACCGACTATCATGTGGCGACCGAATGCCTGCAGTGAATCATATGCGGCAGTCCATGGCGATCTCCGAGCAACTAGCATACACCCGTTGCCGCGGCCACGGCGAGTAGGCTGCGAATGTCGGAGGCGAACGTTAGGAGGTATTAGTATAATAAGTACAGGAACCTGTCATCAAAACGCCGCCTCGCGGGAGTCGCATGCATTTCCCATGCCGAGCGACATGTCAGGTATCACCGATATGCGGGATTTACTCGCTGCTTTCATACTAGTGGGTCCAGGCTTTATGGGGGCCTTTACCTACTATTCTACTCTGCGAGCCCACTTACACTACCCCTCTAGGTCTTGCAATTCTCGATTAATGCGCCTCAGCGCGCCCGTCCATCCGGCTTTATGTGGGCTGGTTGGACAAGTTTTCGTGGCCCTTGCAAACATAGATATCAAAACTCGAATACGTACCAAGTAGTGTAGAAGTATGCCTAACGTGTCGTACGCGACGAGGGGCAAATAAAATTGATTCAAAAAAAAAGTACAGGAACCTGTCGTCAAAACGCCGCCTCGCGGGAGTCGCATGCATTTCCCATGCCGAGCGACATGTCAGGTATCACCGATATGCGGGATTTACTCGCGGCTTTCATACTAGTAGGTCCAGGCTTTATTCCCGCGCGTCGGCATTCATTTTTTTCTGCTAATGCAGAATCGCGACCGCACCTCGTATGAAGGTGTTTTACTACCCGCTTCGAGCTTGGTATGTTGGCCATCGTCACCCAAAGTTTTCGTTGTCGCGGTCCGCCTATCGCTTATTCCACAGGACTTGTGGAGCAAGGTATAGATATTCAACAATTTATCACCGAAATCACTGGCCGAAAATTATTCTGCTCTAGTTATAAATAACCACAGCTTCTGCTCTTGATGTTTTGGGACAAGGTTCAGCATCGGGAAAATCCGGGGATCGGACGAATGCGGGTGGCGGTGTTCGGGCCGAAACGCAGCTTCTCCTCACAGGCCTCACCCCTCATCTCTCCTTACAACGCCATTCAGTCTCCATACAACCCCATTTAGTCCCTTGATTTTCGAAACTCAAAACCTTCGCAAACTATCCACCAATGACCTATTGTTCTCGATCTGCCATCGGCTTGGTGACGAACCACGGTCGATGGACGGCCGAAATGCGTACGCAAAACCAACGCACAACACTCTCGTTCGATGTGAGGTCAAGCCATAATATGGACGCCACTTTCTTGCATCTTTATATTGGTTGTGCGTCCAACTTGGGTCTGACTTGAAACTTCAAATATCTTCCAAAAGAAATCGGCGGGATCTTTGCTCTTCTGACATTCTCGAGCCACCTTTTGCGGCCGCGTTACAGTCGCGGCTTTCCTGGTCTACCCACCCCTCTATCCCACCCATATTTAAAACCTCCTGCCGAATCAAACCTGTCGTCGCGTCGACCCTTGGTCGACCCTCGCATTTTGAAATTTGAGACATAGGGGGGCTCTCACTTATTCCTTCTCGACAGCAACCACCACCATGTTGCCTACGCACGCGGCCGGGGGCCTTCTCTTTTTCTCAGCGCTTGAGCGCACTTGCTCGTGGATGTCGGATGTTATGTTGCCCATGAAGACCAATACACCCATGAAGGCGCCGGGGTTCCGGCAACCCCTGAGGTCGAAGACGGTGGGGTGCGATCATCTGGAGTACACCACCCTGGTGTACGATGAGCCGGGTTGGATGCGGTGCCAGCCGTTTTTGGAGGAGCGCGGGTACATACTGCGCCCGCGATATCGGCCGGGCTGGGTCCCGGAGATGCTGACCCCTGGCAAACTTCCACAGGAGTGCGAGGATGCAATATTCTCCAAGGTACGTTTTCGGGAGTTCACCTCAGCTAATTTCATTGAACGATTCTGTCCAGGGGCCGGTCCTCGACGCGACACGCATCTCCGACGGCGCGCAGGTCGTGTTGAAGATAGTGAGAACAGGCTCCATGGAGGTGCATATATCCGAACTCCTGGCACGTCACCCCGGCGCGAAGAAACATGCGGTAACGGTGCTCGAGATCATCCCCGTACCAGACGATATCAAGTGGTCATTCCTGGTTATGCCACGAATGCGTGCGTGTCTGCAATCGTAAACCAGACTTTAAGACTGTGCAGGAATTCGTGGAATTTCTTCGACAAGTGCTTGAAGTGGGCGTTCGAATTCCAACTAATTAATGAGCTTTACTGAAGTTCCGAGGTGATTTTATCGCCCACGCTACTTAAGTTTCTGTAGGACTTGAGTTCTATCCCCGTACTACAAAGCATGGAATACACTGTGTATTGCCAGGTTGTATAGAACTTAAGTTATCAGTTCCAAGGAAACTTAAAATCCTACGCAAAACTTGAGATACATGATCGTCGAACTTGAGATGCCCAAGACGCGAACTTAAGATCACAAATGAGCCATTGAGATCTCAGTTCAGTTTATACATAATGGGCATAGTACTTAGGACTTGAGTTGCACCCAAGAACTTAAGTGTTGGCAATGCACTTAAGTTCGGGGACGTCTCAAGTTATGTATGGCGAAGACTCCAAATGCAGTGTATGGACTCGAGTTCTGGCTATGCATGCACTTGAGTTCGTGCGTAACTTGAGTTCTGTGGACATCTCGCTTTTCTCGATCCACCGGCCTTGGCCTTGACCGGACTCTTTGGGACGTACTCGCAACTGAATAGTCATCAACATCGCAACCCTCCGTAGACAGCGAGAAAAAAAACTGACTGCAATGAAGTGAGCCGTCGACTTGCCACCGAGGCAAGGTTGAGGCAAGGTTCAAATTTCGTGCGGCGTGATGGTGACCTGGCGAGTCTCGGAGTCGGCCGTCGCCTGGGGATTAGGTCGCTGACTTGGGGAGGAATCACAGAACTTGGAGTGGGGGGGTGGGGGGGGGGAAGATGGTCGAAGGAGAGGTATGGCCATCTCGAGGTCGGCGTTTTAAGCACGGTAAATTGATGGCATCATTCCCATTGTTGTGTTCCCATTGTTCAACTTCGGCGTCCGTTCGCCACTTGCCTTCACGCCACCACCACTACCACAACTCACTCGTGCTCCTGCAGCGCCTGCAGACTCACCAGGGTCTCTCTTTCTTGCATGCTCGCCTGTTAAGTAAAATGTTCGTGCGCAGCCTGCGCAGGTCCATCATGATTGTTCAAAAGCTCACCACATTTCAGTGGTGGCAATTGGGTGGCAATAGGGAAAATCTGAAGGATTTTGAACACGATAAGCTCCCTTATTCTTCTTCATGACTGTTGGACGGGGACACTTGGTATTGGTGGTACGTCGCGATGTTCAATCCGGTAGTTTACTGAGGCCTGGATATGACTACAGTTACCAACGGCCGAACTTGGACCGCACGGAGTAGCTGCTTGTCGATGCACAGCTAGCAATTTGAGATTTATTATCTTTTTATTCATAGGCGCAGAACTCAAGTTGTTGGTGGGACTTGAGTGGTTAACAAGACTCAAGTTCTGGGTGAGAACTGAAGTGATGGACCAGAACTTAAGTTGTGGCAAAGAACTTGAGTTTCGGTGGCGAACTTAAGTGGTGGGCACGACTGGAGCTTGGGAGCTGAGCGATATAGGGCGTAGCGTGCACGCAAATGAAACTCAAGTTCTGGCGTAACTTAAGTTCGGCTGAGGAGGATCTTAAGTAGTGCGGGCGATAAAATCACCTCGGAACTTAAGTAAACCTCATTTTATTTCATTCGAATTCTATGGAATGATCAGCTACTGAGCAGACAGTTCAGGGTCTAGTTTTCCTGCACAGCCAGAACATCGCCCATCGGTTCGTTTCCACACTGATTTCCTTCTGCACCGTTAACACCCGTACTTCAGCGATATCTGTCCAAACAACATCGTCGTCGATGCGTCGCCCATGATACCCAGCGGGTTCCACTTCGTCAAAGAGAACACCAGCGATGGTGTTCATCCTCTGAGGGTGTTCAACCCAGATGACCCCAATACCCCATCCATCAAAACACGCACCGAGGCTGGTCCTCTGAATTATTATCTAATCGATTTTGGCCTTTCCACTTGGTATCCCACCTTCGAGACGCGCGCGCTCGTCACAGGCTACTTCGGCCAGCGCGCGAAGCGCATCCCCGAGCTTTCACGGACGATCCCGTACGACGCGTTCAAGGTCGATATGCGCTTGGTGGGGGAGATGCTGCGCAAGGATTTTCTTCATGTGAACCTCCATCTACTCTCTCCTATTCGCCGACTCACCTGCGTTCCTAGCGGTATAGTGGGCTCGATTTCGTGATACCCTTGACGCGAAGACTTCTTCGCGACAGCCCTGCTCGTCGGCCGGACGCCGCGAAGGCTCTAGCACAATTTCAACGACTTATGGGTCAGATGAGCGACGAACAGCTCAACCAGCCCATCCAGCGGTCTTCTCGACGACAAACACGCAAGGTTTCACTCTTTGTGCGGGGTTTTGCTCTTACTTAATTTACTACAGTCAGAGTTTAGCATAGTACCTAATACTAATTCTTTCATCCTACCTTCGGGCCGCGTCAGAAAGTTGAATCGCAAGGATGAGGACAACGTCAATATTATGCTCCTGGTATCTTAGTCATAGTTCCAACTTCCGCTTCCACGGTGTAGCGCATTTGCATCTTATGTGAGTGATGGATTTATCGACCGATAGAGTGTCGTGCATTGGACGTTTTACGAGCATCTATTTGGTTCACATGGGGTGGCGTCGTGGTGCACGGACGTTGCAGAGATGGCTGCCACAAATTAATCATGCATGGATACCTACCCGCTGGGCACTCGGGCTTCGTTCGGGCACTGCACGGTTAAAATATCACATCAGTTGGTAAATGAGATGGCCAGATTCAATTTTTTTCGCAGTTCGCATTGTAGTCCGGACCGGGGCCCGGTGGCAATATTGCTAGCCCGCAGCGTCTGACGGTTTCGGCTCTCCGACTCGGCGAATTCGAGGTACCGTCGATCAGGTAACCGATTTTCGCGGAGGAAAAGCCGACCTGTATGTGGGTGTGGAGGTCGGAGCGGGCAGTTGTTCGGCTGGGGTCACAAATTTCAATAGAATAGGATGGAATTGCGTGAAGTATACATTGAGATGTAGGACACGAAAGCGATGCAGAGAATAAAACATTGCGAGAGCATAACAAAGCAGGTGAGACTAATAAGGCATGAGAAGAGGTACGGAGGTTACGCGGATGAGTAAACTCACCTAGGAACTTCGCTTCTATACGGACAGCATGACTGGTGACCCATCTTCGTATCTGACAGTGCAGCCCCGTCGCACCATCCTGCGTAGGAGATCCTGGCCCAATTCACGTCGTTGAAACCAGCGCGTGGGGTCATGGATGATTAATTCCTCCAGCTGGGGGAAGGACGGCCCCTCGAGGATCTCCATCTGGCCCCGAAGGACGGGCTTGCATGGACTCCACTCTTCGGGATCTACCTTGAGGCGAACGCGTTTCACCGACGGTGCCTGAAAGGCGACGAGGGGCGAAATTTCCGGCGCGCCGAGGAAGTAAACGAGCTCCTCGAGCTGCGGGCAGCGACTGAGGAGACGCTGCAATTGCGACGTGGAATAAACCATCTGCGGGGCGAATGCTAGCTCGAGGGTGCGGAGCTGCTGGCCAGCTACAGCAACGAAGTCGAGGAGGGCGGTGGGAAGGGTTGTATGTAGAATGAGATTTTTGAAGTTGGGAACGTACTTCGGATACCGCGCCCGAATCATATATTTCTTCATTCCGAAAGATTGGAAGTGGGAGCGGTTGATGCGGATGGTGTGCAACGACGAGGGAAGGGCGAGATCAGCGAGGGAGTTTTGGCGGTCAGATGAAAGGAAGAGATAGCGTAGGTTCGGTGCTTGCGCGACGATCTCGCGGAGGCGCTCGCTATTGTTGGGGCCATAGAACCTAGGATCAAGTTCGCTCTCGTGCCATTCAAGGCGCAAAAGGCAAGGTAGTCGTCCTACCACCGCTGTCCCCACGAGACTCGCCCAAAACGATATATTCTCTGCATCCAAGCGGATGCACGGGCGGACGAGTATTTCGAGGCGGGGACAAAGCCGTAGAAGTTCAGAGAGTCTTGGGACGTCGGGGGCGCATGGGACGGGATGGGTGGGGAAGGGCAGATTCTGGGACTCGGGGAAGAATTTGTTACGTCGGCGAGGTAACTCCAGTCGCCGAATGTACGACCCATAGCCATTTACCCCGTCCTCCTTGGCTGACCGATGAAGCCCAGCCAGTAGGCTCTCTAACCCTGGTGCATCGTAGATCCGCACGTCCTCGTACAGGAACTCGGCGGCGATGGCGTGGAAGCGGCGCGAGACATGAGTGAGAGACACACATGTCTGCAGTCGAAGGGATTCTTGGAGCCGACACGCCGCCGTTTCCTGTAACTCCTGGATGGGCTGGAAGGGGAGGTAGTCGGCGAGATAGGAGGTCTCAGATTCCGTCGCAAAACGGAATATGACCCTCCATATTTCTGCAGGGGGACACGGTGGAGTTGCTGAGGGCGGGAGCGATGTCATGGTTAGGCCATAGTGGACGGTGGTGTGCCGCTATATAGTGAAGGACAGTACGGACGATCTGTCCGGAATTGGCGACGCGTTCCCGACGAGAAGCGGGGGGCCGGACCAAAACCAAGTACCGCTATTATATGGAAATCCTAATCCCCGTTTGGCATCTTCTTGGTGTTCTCGAAGAGGTATATGTTGAAGGATCGTCTTTGCGAGTTACAGCCCGGGGAGGGAACCACATAACTGCAGCATCTTTGTTTCCTGCTGAAGCACGGCAAGGAGAATAAAACGGTAACCTGATAACAAACGGTACCGCCACCGTTGGATATTAGGCTAGGGTTGATCATTATAAATCGCCCGTAAGCATTATGCGTGTCCTGCCCTCCAGCTTCTCTGGGTCAAGAATAGCCAAGCTGATGCTAAACACGGATGCAGCGCTGTAGGTCCAAGTTGCAATGTTTCCCCATTGCGGTGTTCGCGACGACGAGCGCCACCGCACGTGCACGGTAGATATTTGGCAAGCCATAGGCAACGAAGGCCTACATTCTTTCAAAGATGAACCGCGACGTCTCAGCCTCGCGGTCGAGAGAGGTTCTAAATGTTGGACCCATGCCATCTATACGATAACGCTAGACAGATACTTGATCATTCGTGGACGGGTTCAAATTTAACCCACTCACATCCCTTCAACCCGGGTCCACAGGGTTCAGTCACTCGGGATGCGGCAAGCCCTAGCCGGGAAGCTCGGAATGAAAAAAACATATCTGAGCCATGAAAATGATACGGCCTGAGGCCGCCGCAAGTTTTGAATAGAGAGGGGGAGGGACGGAAGGAAGGAAGGAATTACCGGCGCGGTCCCGTTAAGAAACAGCCGGGGCCCGTACGGTGTCGCTCCATTGAAAACGACGACTAACTTTCTGAAGAAGTGAATGGGTTTCCTATCGTGGGATAAAGATGAAAGCCTACATACTTCTCGACAGGATCGCGGGCAGTGAAAACAGGCCCTTTACCGCCGTCGTTGGCGGAGGGCAACATGGGAGTTTGATGAGATGTCAATGAGTGGCTACCGGCAACCTTGCAGGAGTTTGATCGCATCACCGTTCTCGTCCTAATTAAGAAGCCCTGCCAAAATTTGATGGGCAATGGCAAAAGTTAGTGCAGGCTGAACCAGGCACTTTGGCCTATGGGTTACTTAGGGGAAAGTGTTCAGAATTAAAAGTTGTGTGCCTTCTTGGTCAGACTTTTTTTAAATCACACAAATGGCCTGAGATCCTCCAGCAAAGTCATGTTTCCGTTTGTGATTTTGACAATTTTTAACCAAGAAGGCACACAAAATGGTCCAATACCTCATTTTGGTCAGTTTCCGGGACCATATCAGGTCCACGACGGCCCGTGCTAAAGTGATTTGGCTGGCACTGAAAACACGACCAAACAAAGGAAAGGTCAAGCCATACACCTTATACAGGTTTAGAAAAAGAACAGGAAGCATTTTCACCCAATCCAAACCACCAGGTATATTTCTGGTGGGGCTGCTGTAGACACATATTATTTTCCTGCATAAAACCACTTTTGCCATCAAAATCGTCGGATCATGCTGAGTCAGCGAACGATTTTGGAACCACAGTTGCCGGTAGCCACAATGAGCGGGGCCGATGGCTGATCAGCCGGGTTCACAGCCACTCGGTTGAACACGTGTAGCGGAGTAATTAGGACGTTGGACCCCGGATGTCCTGCTTTTCGCCTTGTAAGAAATGCACCAATTCACGGGTAGTACAGGAATAATTCCGGCTCCGAGCGACCTGATTTCGAGCAGTTTGAGCGTTTCCGACCACGTCTTCCACGTCTCACACCGCATCGTTCCCATTAAGGCGAGGTAAGGAAGACCATTGGAAGACCGATGTATTGCACAGAGGAATATGGCGCCTCCCGGCATGGCCGACCAGCGTTTAACTGGAACTATCAAGTCATTTAATCAACTCCAGGTAAAGCTCGAGTAGGTACCTTGTCGAGATCCCGTCCTGCCGCGGGTCATCGACGAGCCGTGGTCGAACCCCCGCTCGGCATTGCCGCTACGCAAATGACCATGCTGAGCCTCTCCATTTAATTTCGCGCTATTTCCGGCAGGAACGTGGCGCACTGGTACCCCGGGGTGAATTACTTCGGAGCTCGGCAAGTATCAGGGTCTACGCCTGAGGGACCCAAACTGTGGTTATTCTCAACGTCCTAGAGTAAAATGATTTTCGGCGAATGATTTCGGTGATAAATTGCCGAATACCTTTACCTTGCTCCGCAAGTTTTCGTGGAACGAGCCGTTCCAATCGCATAAGCGGACCGCGACAACGAGGACTTTGGGTGACGATGGCCAGCATACCACGCTCGAATCGCACAGTACACCACCTTTATACTGGGCGCGCGGCCACGATTCTGCGTTAACAGAAAAAAATGAATGCCGACGCGCGGAAATAAAGGCTGGACGTACAGAAGCAGCGAGTGAATGCCCACATATCGGCGATGCCGGACACCAATACTCGGCGGCTTGCCGCTCGGCAGTCGAAAGTGCATGCGACCTCCCGCGAGGCGGCGTTTTGATGACAGGTTCCTGTATTATTAATACCTCCCAACGGCTATCCCCTTCACCTCCAACATTCGTAGCCTACTCGCCGTGGCCGCGGCAACGGGTGTATGCTAGTTGCTCGGGGATCGACATGGACTGCCGCATACGATTCACTGCAGGCATTCGGTCGCCACATGGTGGGCGGTTAAAGTTTAAAAATATAATTGAATGTAGACCGTTGCATGGCAGAAGTCACAGGAAGATGTTCGCGCGAGGTGTAAGTCAGTCAAAACGGCGCGACGGAGATTAGCATAACAGTACTTGGATGTACAATACCACACTGCTCCCCATCGAAAGGCGCAAAAGACTCGGAACTGCGGCTTGAATGTAGATGATTTCATGATTGTGCAGAGTGCGTAGGAGAGGGTTTAGACTGAATACCCAGCGCCGCTATTCGTTCCTTCTCCTTTTCGATTTCGAGCAGGTTGGCAGCCACGAACGCCTGTGAAAATGAATCAGAAATTTGACATAGAGCGGGCGTATCCGCGGTCATTTACACACACACCTGATTGAAATAATAGCCAGATAGAACCCCAGAACCTAGGACATGGATTCAACGGGATGATGACTAGGGCTATATTTTTCTCTCACCTATACCACTAAGAATCATCTGTGTCCGACCAAAACCCATGAATCTGGATCCAATCACAGCTACACGACAATTTTTGAGAGCGTGTTGGGTCGGAAGGTTGAAATGAGTAACCTGAGACCAGAGCCGCTGACATCCCAGCGAATATTGCATCTCTTCTTGCACTCTGCACGCAAAGTTAACCCATTTCAAGAAGACGTGGTGGCATTTGCTTGCCTGAATCGCCTGGTCTTCAGCGTCAGTGGGAAGTGGTTGGTTAAGGTCGCGTTGTGCGACTTCCGGGAGTCTCAAGCGCATTCCACCGCGTGCTGTCGGTGATTGGAGAAAAGGTCGTGATCGTGGATGGAAGGAGTGTCACGCTGGTCACGCCGATCAGAAACTCGCGTGTACGTGACAGACGTGACAGTCAGCCCTTTCCCGATCGTGTTCATGTCCACACCAAGTTCTGTGGTATTTTCTGGATACCTCCGCGCTTCTGGGGAATTTACCGCTGCGGCGGAATTGGAGCCAGTAATACCGGCAGGGACGCGTACCCTCCGTGTAATACCTCGCTCAGTCAGCAAAAGCGGGGTTTACGAAGATTCTCAACTGCCGTGGATTCGTCACCCTCTGAAGCATCGGCATTACAGGACCGGGCAGCTCGAAACTCCGTCCGCTTCTGCGATGACAGATTGAAGCGATTTCGGTTTAAATAGCCTGCCGAAAAACGTCCACATACTGCCACTCTACAGTACATATCCGAACCATGGCCACCACCCCGAAAATGCAATACAGTCAGTTTCCATGTCATGAAGAGCGACGTGATGAGCTGAAATGCTGAAAGTTCGACTCGGAACTTCGGGCCTCAAGGTCTCAAAGATCATCCTTGGATGCATGTCTTATGGGGACCCGAACTGGTCGGGGAACTGGGTTCTCGGTGAAGAAGAGGCTGAGAAACACATCAAGGCAGCGTGAGCCCGCCGTTCATTATTTTTTCGCGTCTGATTATTTTCTTCAGCTACGATGCAGGAATAAACACCTTCGACACAGCGAATGTATGGTATTTCAGTCTATATAATATGCTTCACTAAAAATCCCCTCAGGTATACTCGAACGGTCTCTCAGAGGAGGTGCTCGGCCGCGCCATCAAGAAGCATAACCTTCCCCGGGACGAAATTGTCGTTATGACCAAAGTCTTTTTCACGGTATCGAAGGATAACACCTCGGAGGCGCTTTGGAACGACTCTACCCTGGACTCCAAGGGATATACGAATCAGTATGGCCTTAGCCGCAAAGTTAGTACTTTTATACCGATGAAAGCGGTTTAACTCACATCCGCAGCACATTTTTGACTCTGTCAAACATAGTCTACGACGTCTTGGGTTAGAGTTCATCGATGTCTTACAGTGTGAGCCATGTTCAATCATCGGTGATTGTACCTCACGACCACAGGTCATCGCTTCGACCCCAATACTCCGATCGCAGAGACAGTAAGAGGTTGATAATCTAAATGTCTGACATGCTTACCCGGGTTCAGATGCAAGCATTGCATGATGTCGTCAAGGCCGGGTATGTCCGATACATTGGCATGTCTTCCTGCTATGCTTGGCAGTGTGCGTCTATCCATCATTGCCTTTACTCGGAATGTCTAAATATGCCGCAGTCCAGGCGATGCAGAGTATGCGATTTCTTGTCGCTCTCGCGTGAGGCTAATAGCTCATATTTACTTGGAATTAGACTACGCCATCACCAACAACCTAACCCCCTTCATATCCATGCAGAACCAATACTCCCTCCTCTACAGAGAGGAGGAGCGAGAGATGTTTCCCACATTAAAGGTAGGCTTTCCAACGGTCCAGTCATTTCTCTTATTCCAACTGCACCGCAGCATCTCGGCGTCGGTGCCATCCCCTGGTGTGTTCAAAAACTACGACGTTGAAGGTGCCGCTGAATGCGTCGCAGGTCGCCTCTTTCGCGTGGGGCGCTGTCGCGCCCGCTTGCGCAGCAGACGAAACGCGGGGAAACAGACCTGTGCGTCCAATCGTATGAGGCTGCGAGCCAACCATTGAATCCGGATTCCGCAGTCTACCTTCCAACTTCTATCTCAAATCCGACGCGAGTAAAACCATTGTATCCAGGTAGGAGGCGCCCATCGTTTTCACACGTCGGAAAAATAATTCCTTTACCAGGGTCGAAGAAATCGCCAAAAAGCACGGGATTAGCATGGCTCAAACGGCTGTGGCGTGGATCCTGTCCAAAGAAGGTGGGTCGGTCGGTTTCACCACATTACTCAACAATTGAACATACTTCCCCTGCAGGCGTCTCGGCGCCCATTGTTGGTACTACCTCGCTCGCTAATCTCGCGGATATTATCGGTATCGTAGTCGGATAAATAAATCCAAGCGCGCACTGACTGTTTTCTTGTTCATAGGTGCCATTGAAGTCAAGTTGACGGAGGAAGAAATCAAGTATTTAGAGGAGCCCTACCAGCCCCTAGCGATCTTCGGCCATTAGACACAACATGTACAGCCTTGGGCGATCCGATTGAAACCCCTTTGAACCACGCGAACCAGATTCCCTAGGGAACCAAATCTTGATTAGAGCATATTCGCAACTTTTAGCCGAGATTTTGGAGTCCTCTCATTGGTCAATCAGCGCAGATCAGCGTGATGCGGCCAATGGGCATTGCGAATATGCTCTATTGTCAGCATTTTGACAATGCTTGCCGCGGTCACTGGCAGATGATCCCGCCTGGTGACCACACCGTTCCAGCAGGTAAGCCAGGTTAAGACCTCTAGTGCAAGAAACGGGAGCCACGGCGCTAAATTTCACGGGAGCGACGTTCCTGGGCGGGGCGTCTTAGGGCGTCTTGCCGCACAAGTTCCTTTTTCAACCCTTGATTGTGGCCGATCCCTCGTCATTGCCAGGGGGATCGCTGCTGTCCATCACATTGGCTCAACGGGTGGTTGGATTCTTCCTGACTCGGATTCTCCTTCAAGTTCCTCAAGCTTCAAGTTCCGTCCTTCATTGCATGCCGTCGAAATGGCTCTGTCGAGGTGGTCCTTGTTCACAGAGTCGTCGATCTTGGGGAACGACAATCTCTCGGAGCGGGATAGGCGCGTATAACCTCCGGAAGCCTTTTGAAACCCACATGGGTAACGAGGAGGCTCTGAGACAACGGTGCGATATCTCCTTGGCGTAACGACTCGGGAATCGGGAGCAGAATCCTTTAAAAGGACTGCGACGTTCAACTGACGATCCAGTTCCTTTCTCCCTCATGAATTCCTTTATCGCTTCCCTTCTTCTTCTCCTTCCGTTGGGGGTTGTCGGCACCAACCATTTCGCTGGAATCAATGCCGCAAACAGCATAGGCAACAATGGTGTCTACACTTGCCGCACGCAGGCACAGTGGAACCAGGTTGCGAACGACGCGAAGGGTCTCGGCATGGTTGCAATTCGCATCGTCGGGTTCGACTGCAACGCGTTGGACATGGCGTCCTCTGCCGCTGCTCAGGCCGGCATCTCCGTCCTCGCAGGACTTTATGTTTCTGTGAGTTAGACGTTCGTAATCCGTGGTCCTCGAGCTCAACTCGAACGCCTCGCCTATAGGGAACCATCGCCCAGGGCATCGACGGAATCAAGTGTGTTTCAAAGTTTCCTTCTATTGCACTCTCTGACCGCGTTTCATAGCACCGACGTCCAGACTTTCCGATCCGCTGTTGCAAAATATGGCGCCGGACGATATGTCGGGTTGACGGTTGGAAACGAAGTCCAAGACAGCGCCGCCAACATTATGGCCAAAGTGTATGATGTCCGAGGTGAGTTGGTGCTTGCGTATTTTCCAGTTTATGGGGCTGAGCGGTTGCCCCGCAGGCTACCTCCAGTCCGTTGGCGTCAATGTCCCGGTCAGCACCGTGCACACCTGGTGAGCTCATTACAGCCTTCACCTCTGGCACCGACTCAATGAATAATTTTACAGGAACTTCATTGTGAGTTTCTTCTGGGCCATGAAGAACAAATGACCAACCGTCTTTTTCTTTCAGCGCGACAACCCCAGCATGTGCGGCGCTGACTTTGCTGCGGCTAACGCCCATGCGTTTTACGATCCCCCGTCTACGTCCTCCAATGCCAACAACTTCATCTCCAATACTGTCATGCCTGCCCTCCGCGCTGCTTGCCCAGGGAAGACTATCCGTATCACGGAGTACGTTTCAACTATTGAATTTATTTCTGCCTGCTCACCTCGGTTCAGATCTGGCTGGCCCTCGCGTGGAGGCCAAGTCGGAGCCGGCGTTGCCTCGATTCCGGATGAGCTCACTGCTCTCCAAGGGTTGAACTGCGCCGCGCAGAACGTCCTCATGTATGCGTTCGAGTACGACGATCAACTATGGAAGAGTAACGACAATGAGCGGAGCTTTGGGATGTGGGTGAAGATTCAAGGGTTCGCTAACAGCTGTTAATGCGACGTTTACTTATTTATAATTTTCTTTACTTACTTACGCAAATAATGGTCTTGGGGTACTTTGGAATTTACACTCGTTATGCAGGTGAGCGGCTTTGGCTTAGTGTTGGACCATTTTCTCCCAATGTTATAACGAATCCTCCTCGCTGTTCGACCGTCTCGGCATTACGTGCCGAGGCGTGCCGTAGACTCGTAGTTGAACACACTGCGTCGTCCTTTAGATTATCCCTCTGGCGTGGAATTCGAGTAGTCTGTCTACATACGTTCCGGAGAGCGGGTTTCAATTATGTAACAAGTTCGTTTGTTAAGAAGGTTCGATACAAGTCAATTCTAGGGAAACTGGCTTAAAGTCTAGCGATCTGCGGCTCATTCGCTCTGCACCACTCTCTCGCCGCCTCCTCTGCGTCGTAGCCATATTGGTTCCAGTTCCGCGCGCGGTCGGCCCACGAGTTGGCGGTTCCGGCGCTGCCCTCCGGCGCAGGCTCCCCACGCTCCTCGCGCAGCGCGTTTTCCATGGCTTTGCGCATCGAGAGATCACGGGCCTCTTGCTCTGTTTGAACGTTATTTAGCACGTTTTCGCGGCGCATGGCACGGATAATACGGACCTGGTCCATCGGGAATATGGAATACCTTCTTGTTGGACCGAGACGCGAGCTGTGTCTCGGTCGTGCGTGGGTAGCGCAGGGCCTGGTATGCTTCGAGCAGGGGTCGGACCTCCTGGGGAGCTACGGAACGCGAGAAGAGGACGCCGAGGACGGCTGCGTCTTCGATCTGGGAAAACCAACATTAGTTCGGAGGGTTTGAACGTGTACGACGAGTCTTTACCGCCATGGCAGATCCTTGGGCGCGGTACGGCTATCAACGGGTTCAGGATAAATTCTCCGCCACTGCGAGCACCACACACCAGCATCGGATGGCAGGCATCGCCTAATAACACGACGTTCCCAGTGGGATGAATCCAGGTGTCGAGGGGATCCCGATCGAAAAGCGGCCAAATCAGCGTGCTCGGGACGAGGGCCATCAGTTTCTCGATGCTATGGTCCTGAAATTAACGAGACGACGAGGGCAGAAGGGCCGGCAAACCTACCGCGGTTCCCAGCCCGCAAAGTCCTCCCGCATCTTCGCTACGGACGCCTCGATATCATACTCTTCCTCCAACCCCACCTCGGTGGGATGCGCCATGACGAGATTGTACTGCGTCGATTCCTTGAGGACGTATCCCACAATGTGCCGCCCCGGACCGACCCAGCTGGTCATCTCGGTTCCGTCGAGGAGGGTCTTCAGATCTGCGTCCTTGAGCATCTCAGGGATGGGGACAATGGCGCGGTAGGCGGCGTCGCCCGTCGGGAGTGGCTTGTCAGGACGACCGAGCACCACCTCACGAATCATGCTCTTCACTCCATCTGCACCGAGGATGACGTCCCCTTGGAAGGTCTTTCCCGAGGTGATGGTCACTCGCGCGAGATCGGGCTCGAGGGAGACGACGCGGCTGTTGAGATGCAGGGTCATATAGGGCGTGGCGAGTTTGAACAGCATGTCGAGCAGGTCGGCGCGCTACATAAAACGCGATGAGTTAAGAGTGTTTTCTGGAATTTGTTTACTCGACCGACGTGGATGTGCAGGTACGGCGCGGCATAATCCCGATCCATGTTCTCACCCCATTTTGTCCACCCAATTCTCTCGCCGTCTTTCCCTAAGTTGATGTTAGCATTATTATTCCTCGTGTGGGGAGAAAGCGATACTTACATCGCCGTAACGTGATCGCCTGCGGCTTCACAGCCAACGCTAGCAGATCGTCGCCCAGCCCCCATCTGATGAGGAGGCGACTCAAGTTCGGGCTGATCTAAAATCAAAGTTGACTTTTTAAAACGATGACACGGGGGAGCTCGACGCGCACCTGAATCCCAGCGCCGATCTCCGAGATCCTGGCGGCGCTCTCGAGGACGGTCACTTTGTGCCCGGCGCGTCCCAGACAGAATGCGGCCGCCAGCCCGCCGAGACCGCAGCCAACGACAACGAAATGCAGTGGCGTTGCGGCCGCTTTTGATTGCGTGGAAGACTTGGGTGAGGAGGTCAATCAGTATTCTGCAGACGTGCAGCACCGCGAATGGCGAACGTACTCCAGAGGGGTGTTCATGGGCAACCTCAGGCTAAGAATTCGAATGTATGAATTAGTCGTGAGACAATATAAGAGCAAAACAGAATACGGTACCTGAGAGGATTGCATGGTGTAGATGTTTCAAGTTGGTGGTGGGGGGATGTTAGTGAGGTGTGGCTTTGGGCGGTTCATTAAAAGGCATTGAACGGGCGGCTCGTGCCGCAATCGAGTCGACCGAAGCGGACGCGGGTAATCCGACGGCGTAACATCATTATCATGCCGAGTACGCAAAGCGTTCCAGGTACACGGCGCCAGCGCTCAAGTAAGGTCTAGAAGTTGCCTGGGTATAACAACGGTCTGCCTAAGGGGAACCAAATCAATATCGCTCTCGTCTCGACATGATCGACGGCCGCTGGAGAAACGACTCGAGATCCACACTAATGTCCGACAGATGCACAGCGCCCCCGGAGAAACCTTTAGGGTCGGCTGGGCCGGGTAGTCCTGTTGAGTTCACAAATCATATTTGCAGGTTAGAGTAAATCGTTTTTATTGAAAATCTAGCCCTAGGTCCAGGTCGTACCGAGCGGAGAGGAACCGAAATAAAAATAAGGGAACCAGAAAAGGACCCAGAAGAGACAAGATCTAGAAAGCAGCAAGACAGAGAAAGACTCCAAAGCCTAAGGGGTACGAGCGTCGGGGGAGCGCACCGCGGGTGCGACGAGGGGTATGCGGCGAAGCCCCATGAAAGAACACAGCAGTGGATGGATAACAGAACGACAATGAATTAACGTCTCTCCCGCTTAAATACCAAAGCGAAGTACGGCTAGGCAACGCACCATATGGCCAGCTGTCTTCGCCCTCCCTATCTCTATCCCGCGCCGCAGACGTCCTCGGCTTCTTCCACAACGGCAACGAATAGCTCTTCGTCACCATCGGCGGCCTCTTGTGCTCTCCCCGCCACCGCTGCGGTCGCGGTAAGACCCGCTCGGAAGGGGAGGGTAGACTTGGGGATGAGGGACAGGGTGAGCGCACCGCGCTAGTTGTTGAGGTTGTGGGTCCATGGTAAAGGTGGGTGTTACCGTGGGTATCGTCGTAGAATTACTGGCACTAGTATTCGTAGAGGAAGAGGAAGAGGGTTGCGTCGTCGTATACGAGATGTGGCTTGTCGTGGTACGTGGTGGGAGGACATCACTACTTGATGGATTTACGTAAATGTTTGTTGCCTTTAGGGATTTGGTATCAGCCAAAAACCAGAACTGCGTGTTTAACGCCGCTGTTCACGTCAAGGTAAGTACTCGCAAAAAGCTGAATGCCAAGTGGTATTGCGTCTACAGTACCGTACCCCGCAGTCTCCGGGGCCGCATAAAGAAAAGACAGCACGGTGCCTCGAGCCTGCAGCAACCTGACCCGGCGTGGTCGTCTCTCCGTTCGCTGGATTCCGCATTCCCGCTGTCGAGGGCCGAGCTACAAGTCGGTAAGCCTCTTTAAATTTGGCCGGTGGTATGATGGTTCTTCCTCTGAATTGACTTTTGGATCCGATGCCGCATCGGATTTATATCTAGTATCAAGCCCTGCATGTAAGAGTCCAGAAAGGCTTGGAGCGGAGTGGTCCGCGTCTGCACCAACTACTGAGGCGACTACGGCCATCAACGGCAGATATTGCTCGTTCGAATCGAGCCCAAGCCGTTCACGGTCGCACCGTTGGACTCCCTCTTTTTTTTCTGTTTCCTCCCTCCCGCAGCTAAGCCATTCCGAGTCCGTCCGTAATGTGAAATCCAATTTTCGTCGGCCAAAATCAAGTCCAGTCCACTTTGAAGTTTCATTTGAACAGCAACCGAAGGCGGGTGGTTACCGGAACTCGTTGAAAAAAAATGGCAAGGCTTGGTGCCGAGTGGTCCGCTTCCGCAACGAGTGAGTTGGTGCAACACGGCATTCATGCGGATCACGCTCGTTCGACTCGAGCTCAAGCCATGCCCCCACTGCGCCGGATCAAAACTTTTGTCTTTTTCTTATCCCCCTTCGGGACCCGAACGGAAAACTCATTCATTCATCCTTCCGTGCACCAAATTAATCTTCCTCAATCAACTCGATACCAGCACATTTCAACTCCATCCAACTCATTCGAGTCGAATTATGAATTTAATTAAACCACCTAGAGGAACTTGGTGCGGCGAACAGCAATAATGCAAAGCGGGTGCTTACCAGACCTCATTGAAAAGGAATGGCAAGGCTTGAAGCGGAGTGGTCCGCATCTGCACCTATTATGGAAATTGCGTTAGCGAGTAACACCAGCAGATCATGCTCGTTCGACTCGAGCCCAAGCCATCCATCGACAGGGGTCTTTTCTCTTTTTCCTGACCGTCCTACCCATTCCACCAAGCCAGTCTCAGGCTGCCACGGCCATTCATCACAAAGGATTTAATTTATTCTATGCAAATTACGGAGTCACCAACCCCGGGCTTAGACTTTCAAGTTGTATACGAGACTTCAATTCCCGACTAAATAACCAACCACCTGAAAATCACTTACCATAATGGCCCAGGTTTATAGGAATAGCAAGGCCTGGAGTGGAGTGGTCCGCACTGTCTGCATCAAATCATTGGTTCACGATACATTGCAGCAGATATCGCTCGTTCGACTCGAGCCCGAGCCTTTACTGATCCCGGATGGGTGCTTTTTTCTTTTGAGATTTATTTCCCCCTCACCACTCCTTCCTTGATGCCAAATTCAATCTTCATGACCCCAACTCACCCCAGTTTAACTCCATCACACTCATCCGAGTTGACTTGTAAACTACGTAGATGAGGTGGGGCGAACAACAACGGAAGCCTGAGGCAGCTAGTTAACTGACCACGGGGTAAAGGAAGGGTAAGGCTTGGTGTGGAGTGGTCCGCATCTGCATCTACTGAGACATTGAATGAGTGTAGGGACCACCGCGGTTAATGCACCTCCTCTTTCTCCAGCAGACCTCGCTCGTTCGACTCGAGCCCAAGCCATAGATTGATGAACAACTCACATTTTTTGTTCCTCACTATCGGTCCATCTACTCATCCCATCCTAATGCAAAGCACCCAAAAGGGGAATCCACAGTTCATCTACATATTACTGCCCAGGACTCGGAACGACGGGAGGTACCAACCAATGTTACTATATATACAACTGAACACCTGGTCAAGCC
The DNA here is from genome assembly GCA_029378385.1 of Mycena metata. Classification (NCBI taxonomy): domain Eukaryota; kingdom Fungi; phylum Basidiomycota; class Agaricomycetes; order Agaricales; family Mycenaceae; genus Mycena; species Mycena metata. The sequence goes on along the minus strand of JARKIB010000088.1, from coordinate 395,951 downwards.
TCCAAATTGTTGCATTGTACAACTGAGATTCAAAGGCAGCTCAGAAAGGCTTGGTGCGGAGTGATCCGCATCTGCTTCACCTTACTGTGCGGTTCTATGTCTGTTAATGAAAACCGGGAGATCACGCTCGTTCGACTCGAGTCCAAGCCATGCCATCGGACGGAACAAACCCTTTTCTTTTTGCTTCCTCCACCCTCCTGCACCCCATTCCTCAGCATCCACACCCAATTCCACCTGTAAACCAACTTGCGAGGTGAGTCAATTTTGGTACAACTTCTTTTGAGAACCAAGAAACTGCACCATCGAACAGACCTTGTTCCAAAGCTCAGAAAGGCTTGGAGCGGAGTGGCCCGCATCTGCATTCAATGAGAAAGCACTGCCAGTATGCAGCAGACCTCGCTCGTTCGATTCGATCCCAGGCCATGCTCAGCTAGAAAGAACCTATTTTTCTTTCTCCCCCTGCAGCTCATTTCTCATTCCCTCAAATTCTTCCACGTGCACAGGGAAATATCGGTCCTGACCAAATCTAACTGCTAACCTAACTATGCGGTGAGCTGACATCAAATTTGAAACCATCGCTGTCTAACGAAGAGGCCACGGAGGGTTCAGAACGGCTTGGAGTGGAGTGGGCCCGGCATCAATTCCCCGCCAAAACCAACTTCTTCACAGCTCGGCCTCTGGGCCATAAAAAATTAAGAACCAGCCATATCTTGCTGCAGGACCCGCTCGTTTAACTCGAGCCCGAGCTATAAATAATGCCCGTCTGGCACCCGCTCCTACGGAAAGCGTCAGCCGTGGAAGTCATGCACATTTCGAACAGCTTGCTGTTGGTTCTCTACGTCCTCGCATATGACAGCGCACATATTCCAGTGACGGTGTCACCATATGCGCCATGGTTGAATTTCGGGCATCTCGGGCATTCTGTAATCGGCTAGAGAGAAATCATCTAAATAGCTGATAGTTTTTGTGTAGAAGGCGCTGAACTTACCTACTCCAATACATCCTGTTATGCTTCCAAGAATCAGAATACACCTTACTTCAACGTACGCCAATCGCGGAAGGATTCTGCGTCAGGATTGATTGACCCGTCTCCACCTGTGTTAACGTATGCAAGGACGAGGATCCCAGCACAGCGGCAGGGATACGAGGACGGGAAGGAGTGTGACGCCGCCTTTGCAAATGTTCGCGGCCGCCCACCTTTTGAAGAGTCAATAAATTCAGCCGCATTGCAACTTTGCCGCGATCGATAGTTATGACCGTATGGTGACTTTTGCCGCGATATTATGACCATCACACCTCAATGCGACAGAAATGAATATGGGCTGAATGAGATGCGACATGATGGTGTATAAAGGGCATGAACGGTCGTCAAGTATGTAAGAGAAATAAGTATAAATGGGCGTGTCGGGAAAGCGATGAGAAAACGGAGGAGATAGACAGCAAGGATGCATAGCATAGAAAGAGTAGAATGCCTGACGCAAACGACCAATTACTCACCACTCTGGACCAGCATGCAGTACCCAACCCGTTCGATCCTGATTCCAGGATAGCCCTCGAAAACAGAGTTGGCCACAGAGGTAGTCCACCCTTCGCACACCATCTCCGGCGCGTTGGCCACCCCGCATCTTCCACTCGAGGTCTACCCGCCGCTGCCGCTCCGGCGTCCAACCTTCAAATTCCGCGCGGGAAACATGTTCCTGGAAGTTATCCATGATCGCCCTGAACACGTCGCGCACCCGAGTCCCGTTGACGTTTTTGATCATGAACTTCCACGGGAAACCCGACTCTGCGAGCGCGAGTCCGCTGATGTACATGTGCGTGACAAATGGGCGAGTTGCGGGCTGCGCGAGGTCCGCTCCGGAGAGTGGGACTGACACATCGATGGGTCCGCCGTAGAGAATGGCTAACTCACTGGATCGAATGTTCCAGTAAACGGGTGCGGGACCGCAGTCGGTCCGTACAAGGAAGGGGTTGAGTTCACACTCCCACGGGAAGGGGAGAGGTTTTCCAGGGGTAGGAAGAGGCCACCCGGTTGGGCGAGGAGGAAGAGAGGGGTGTTCGAGCCCGCGGATCCATAGCTCGGGGTGGACGTTGCCGCCCGGGCTAAGCAAGCTTCGAAACACCTCTTCCGGGTCAACTTCGTCGAGATTGATCACACGATACGGGGTCGGACTGGGGGCTGAAGAATACATTTAAAATCGGTGACTCTTATGTTTGAAAGAGCTTACTGAATGTGTTGTGGACTTCCACCCTGTTAACCATTGGTCGCGAGTATATACCGAATGCATGCCAGTCGGAAAGCACGGATTCCTCAGCCTCTGCAGCCTTGCAGGGATAATACAGAGCATGATCCTCGGTGTATTCCACCCCTCCTTCATCCTCCCGCGCTGCAAGATGTAAACAAGCCGTCCATGTGGCGTAAAGCTATGACGACTTACAAATGAACCTACGGAGTCCTCGAAACATCCGGCGTAGGTTTCTGGCCGGCAAACTTGCTTTCGACGCATACACGGCCTGAGTTGCCGGATAAATCGTGTGCACACGAGCAGAAAATGGTGCAGCAAGTCCAGCTGAATCTGCAGGCGGAATCCAAGCTGAGTTGAGTTTAGCGATGTTTCGTGGGGGCGCATATGCCCGCCAGAGATTCTTCTGCGAGTCCATCGAGCTCCGAGCTGTTGTGGGTGCGATATCAAGACCGCGTCGACGCGCCACGAGGCAAATAGGCGTTTATTTCCGCGTGGATCCGGAAACGTGGCAGCAAGTGCGAAGAGATATATAGGTGCCAGGACCGAATCTGCCTCGACCTAGGGGGCCATAGGGCTGCACAAATTCTGCAGTCCACAAAGTACAAGGGAGAGTGGCGTGGGTACACACTTATCCCCGAGAAGATCATGATTCGATGCAATCACGGTGACTTTAGTGCTCGGCAAGTCGAGTTGACTGTCAGACACTGTCAAGCGCCACAGGCTCGGGCGCCCAACGTGCAGGAGAACGCAGTAAAAATGTGTTGCGCGGCGTTAAAGAATTTTAGTGAGAGCATGGCACTCGGGAGTCAGAAAACAATAATTTTCAGTTGAACTGAACTTCTGCGTGACTGCTAGTCCACCACATGTGTCTAGATAACTTAGATGAGGGCGCAAATGGCCCCTGCGCCTAGCTTCCGCTACGTTATTCTTCCTCACGGAGACTCCCTCGGCTACATTTGGCTATCTGCGGCAACCCCCGGCTGCCGCTGTAGACATACCCTGCGTCCCGGCCAGCTAGCTTTCGGGGCCGCTTAATTATTCCCTTTCTATCTGCAAATATCCTTCCCTGTGTGAGTTGTAAGTACCCCAAAAACTCCAGAAATGTAGATATCATGTTAATCAGATGCCAATGCCGATCACTCCCGGGAAGACAAACGCAATATCCGAGAATTGCCGAACATAAGCCGAACGCAAGCCGAAAACAGGTCAAACGAAGCAGTTAAGCATCGTTCGATCTGCTCATATTTACGTGCACGCATTTGCATATATGTTGCTCCTGCCTACTTCGAAATGCACCTACCTGTGTCTATGTACGTTAGTCTATTATATGTTTATTTACATTCAGCTACGGCATGAGCGGCACGTAGCTGAATGGGCCCTTACGTCTACCGCACGTAGACACATGAAGCGGTATGCAGACGCACATGTGTGTCTATCTAATCATCTACAGCTGTGTCCCTACTGTATGTACTTGTAGGGAGGCAACACTGAACCGACCGTGACCAGGTCCAGCGGCCGGGGGCAACACAACGCGACCGGTGGCAACCGTGACCTCTGCTCGAGTAGGCAACGGACTGTTTTTTATTCTTGATCTTTGGAGTGTTCTAGCAAAGATTCAGTCAGTCCTAAGGCAGGTACAAGCAACAGGATGGGGAAAAGGACTCAGTGACCTGGTATTCTCCACGAGATCAAGATTCTTTTCAGCAAAAAACTCCCCGCCAAAATTGGTCACGACGTTTTGTTGGCAACGGCGCCCTCCGTGACTGTGACCCGCCCTCGACGAGGGCGACGCAACGAGCCCGTCGTGACCGTGACCGTCGCCTCCCTACAAGTACGTACAGTATAGGTCGGAACGTAGTGTATATATACGTCTAAATTAGGTGGTATATTTAAAATCCAGAAAGAACGAAATCTTTCAAACTATCAGACTCGCGGTCGAATTGGGGTGCACGCGGTGGTATGTCGGGCAGAGCCGGTCCCATGAGACTGCAAAAGACTGGTTAAGGGAGACGAAAGGAAGACTGTAAGGGGGCTCACCCGGAGGAATCTCCTTCCCGATGCGCGGGATATTCTCCGCGAACACAATGGCCAGGCCGCTGCAATCCTTCAGTATATCAAACAAATGAGTTGCAGGATAGACTCACGCCTCGAGATGCCAATCGATGTGACAATGAAGGAACCATGGACCGGCGTTGTCGGTAACAAACCTAGTGAAGGGCGAAAGTCAGCCTCGGCGCTATGCGCAATCAGGATAACAGTACCGGAACGTGGTAAGATCGTCGACGCTGGATCCCGTGGACACCACATCACGGATAACCTACGCAAGCCAGTTCAGTTAAAGTTGGCGATATGGTTGGATAACGCACCGGGTTGTCCCAGTTATAGGTTGAATTTCCAGCGCTGCGAACGACGTAAAAGTTATGCCCGTGGAGATGGAAGGGATGCTGCAAGATTGTGCGAATGAGCTTGCGAGCTCAACATACATAACTTACTCACCGGTGCACCGGGGCTTCCACCGATAAAGCTAACCTCCACAACCTGGTTTGGTTTGAGCTCGAAAAAATTGTCGTTCTTCGGCATGAGTTCCTGCGCAGTGTGGGCACCAGAAAGAATTTGTAAAAGCACAGGGACGCTGGGGCTTTCGCAGGGCTGCATGCTCGGGCGTAAATTGGATGACCCAGGACACCAAAATGACGACATACCGCTCCGTTCAAGAGGAACAGGCCCGTATTGGAAACTGTGATGTTGAACACGAAGTTCATGTCCGCGCCGCCTGGGACATGTTTTCCGGGGACCCTGGACGGCACAAGCGGGTGAAGGGCCGTCTCAACCAGAGGCTGCGTGGATGTGGAGCAGGTGGTCGGGTCGCACTTCAACGCGCCAACATAGCGAAGAATGGCACTGTTGGTGGCATTGACGAAACCCGTATTGCCCGAGCCTGGGTTCGCGCGGACCCAGTAGTTGGACACTGGTTGGTTGGCGTTGAGCACAAACGAGTACCGCTGACCAGCTGGGGTTCAGATGTGAGTTCAATTAAAGACCGTGATGGCGTGGAAATTACTGACCAAAGATCTGTATAGAGTCGACGGTGAGCGGCCGGTGATTTACCCCGTCCACCTCAATGATCGTCATTCGGTGGCCGTCAATAGAAAAATTAAAATTGGGGTCGCAGGAAATAGAAACGAGTCGGAAGCTGTTGTGGGGATCAATTCAACTTGAAATCGCCTTTTTGTATGTCCGCAGGGACTCCATACCGGTAACGCTTGCCGTGCGAGACGTTAATAACTGCGAGGTCAGAAAGCGGCTGTACTCCATTTGTGTTAATAACGACAACTGGGGCGGGATTCATGACCACGTACCCCGTTTTTATATCGACCGAGACCGTTGATCAATGTGGAGTTGAATGTCCCGGGTAATCCTGCGGGCTGTTGCGTTGCGGGATAGTGGTACCAGTCTGCCAGCGTTATCACCGTCGAGTCTATGACAAGGTCATCAGCAACGATATCTCGTCGATGACAGTAAGTTTTACCATCGTCAATATCTTGAGAAATGGAGAATCAATAACGAAAAGATGTTTTTAAAAAAATGTTCAACACACCATAAAGATGGCGGTGGGGATCATTTGGATCGTATACTACCATTGCACCACGCAACCCATCACAATATTGCGTCGCTGTGCATAGATATCTAAGATGTGCGCCAGATGAAGACAAGAAACGGGACGAACAAAGATGGCTGTGGTACCAGAACGTTCCTGCTTGGCTTCTAAATGCGATTAAGAACGACTGGCACCCAGGATCTCGCTAGGAGACACTCACGGAACCTCAAAGTCGTACAGAAAACTGCGCTCGGGAGTAATCGGACATTCTATGTGTAGCTTGAGCCAATTGTTCTTTGAAGCCGAAATTCAACTGACGCGTAATCCACGACACCCCGTCGGCCCAGTTGCTGCCCTTCTGAAAAAGACCGTGCCAGTGCTTATGGGGGCCGTGAACGTTTGCACGCAATTGGCAAGAGAGGTAGACATACGATGCTCGTATCCGTCAACATCGTTTTATCCGTCAACTTGTCCTCGACGTTGAGGAGGAAGCGATCGCCCTTGATACCCTCGATCAGAGGACCCGGGAATGTACCACCGGCGAGAACAGTGCTGTACAGACGGTGAGTGGAAAAACGGCGTTGAAAAAAAAAATTTGTCACGCACGACCGTGGAAATCCATCGGGAGAGATGTGCTTGTTCACAATTTGAAGATCGGCCACAGGACCCTAATCGAAATGATATTTCAGCGGAAGCAGGAGAGATAAGTCACGCAGCAGATAAACTCACGATGGCGGCATTTGTTCCCAAAAGAAGAGCAGAAAGCACAGAGGCAGTCGACAGAATCATCATGTACTTGAAGATCCACAAAGGGAGGACCGGGGATCTGTGGGTGCGAGCGATCGAAATAATTGTTCGCCGCACATTTATAGTGGACGAGGGACCATTGAATTATTCGGCGCACATTTAGTGCCAAGTGCGGGAATCCCGCGAGTAGCCATCGGGTTGCGGCCCTTTGGTAAACATCGAGGCATCGAGCCCTCAGTTTAGAGGGTGGTACGCGTTTCATTAGGGCCCGACGTCGAAGGATTACATTCAGCGGTGATAGAAGAACACCGCAAAGGTTGCCGCGATTTATTGAGAAGATCGACAGCTGTTCGTTCTTGTTAGTTGTTGTGCGAGAACTCCATGCGTGCTCGGACTGATGCATCAGCGGCTGCGACGCTTAATGCTGTGTGCGGAGACCAAGTCTTTACACGTACCAAGAACCCCGACCCACTTCCATAGTAGCGAAACGCCGCCGCGCACCGCCAAGGTGCCTTGGCGGGTTCTCCATCACTGGCAGCTTCAGAGTATAAGTCGTTATAAAAAGGGCCGCTTCACGTAGGAGCCAAGTACAGCTTGCAGGGCGGGCGGGCGCTGGCGGATTGTACTTAACCTCGGGGAAAACCACAGCGGTCCGCACCCGAGCAAAAAAATTGCGCGACAGTTCACGTCTAGCCTCGACCCGCCGAGCCAAAAGCACACCGGAACACAGATTGTCACAGAAGACATCCTCGGAACGTAACGGCCGCACAGTACTAGGTGGCACAGCATGTCGAGTTCGCTCCGGAGAGCCGGCAGTCGAGGGATATTTGCCTCAAGAATTATGCTCTTCACACCGTCAGCATCGAGGATGACGCCCCCCTGGAAGGTTTTTCCCGACATGAGGGTGACCCGCGCGAGATCGGGCTCGAGCGGAACGACGCAGCTGTTGAGATGCAATGTCATGTAGGGCGTGGCGAGTTTGAAGAGCATGTCCAGGAGGTCGACTCTCTCTGTGGGTCGTTGATGAATTATCAGTGTTTGTGCCGCGAGATTAAATTGGTTCACTGACGTGGATGTGCAGGTACGGCGCGCCATAATTCCTGTCCATGTTCTGGCCCATTTCCACCCAATTCTCTCGCCGCCCCTAAGTTGACGTAAGCATTATTCCTTGTGTCGAGAAACGTCGAGATACAAACGGCCGATCGTCGCCCAGCCCCCAGGCGCCTCCGATTTGAGCTGATCTAAATGACCGTTCAGCAAAACAACGACACGGGGGAGCTCGAGGGGCACGACGCGCACTTGAGTTCCAGCGTCGACCTCCGGGATCCTGGGGGCGCTCTCGAGGACGGTGACTTCGTGCGCGGCGCGTCCCAGACAGAATGAGGCCGCCAGCCCGTCTAGGCCGTAGCCAAGGACCACGAAATGCAGCGGGTTGCGGCTGCTTTTGATTGTGCGGAATTCGAAGACTTGGCGAGGGGTTCAGTATTCTGCAGACGTGCAGCGCTGTGATGTAACCGATTAGTTGCGAGACAATATGAGAGCAAAGATATTGCGGTACCTGAGAGGATTCCATGGTGCACATATTTCAAATTGGTGGTGGGGGATGTTAGTGAGTTTGAAGCTTTGGACGACCTCAGTTAAAAGGTATTCAGCGGGCGGCTCGTGCCGGAATCGAGTTGACCGAAGCGGATGCGGGTAGTCCGACGGCACAGCATCTTTATCGTGCCGAGCAAACAAAGCGTTCCAGGTACACGGCACCAGCGCTGGATTAAAGTCTAGAGATTAGGGTCAACTAGGAAACATACTGTGGGTATTCCTGTCGAGCTTGAATTCGTGGCACCAGGGAAGTGCGAGTAAATACTCAGAAGAGACAAGATCCCCAGCAGTGATATCAGCGGCACTCCAGCGTCGGGGGGCGCGCACCGCGTGCGACGAGGGAAGTATAGCCAAAAGGAATGAAACGCGACGGATGGAGGCAAGAGAACGGCAGTGAATTACTACTTCTTCCGCCCAATACGAAAGCGAAGTAACACACAGTGTGGTCTATGTGGCCAGCTCTCGGAGTCTCCTCGCAATCCTCGCAATCTTCACCCCGCTTCTGTTTCTTCCACAACGGCAAGGATTAACTCTTGGTCACCATCCGCGGCCTTTTGCTGCCGCCGTTAAGACCGAAGAGGAGGGTGGATTCGGGGATGAGGGTGCAGGAGGCGTCGAAGCGCACACAGTGTGACACGCGCCGCGGCGGGGTGTGTTTCTGGTCCCATCGCAAAGGTGGGCGCGGCAAAGGGGGTAGACGAAGTGGGTGTCGCCGTAGAGCTGCAAGGCATCGCTGTAGCGTTCCCAGGTATCGCGGTAGAATTACTAGTATTCATCGAGGAAGAGGGGGCCCGTGGCGTCGCCCTAGTATAAGAGGATGAGGATGTGCGCTTGCTCGTCGTCGTCGTCGTCTCCATCGTAGTTGTGGTACTGGCCACCCAGCGAGCAGACGAGCAAAGCAAGGGCTGGCGGAAGAAGGCAACGAGAGGGACGATGGATTTACGTAAATGCCAGTTGCCTTTTCAGGATTTGGGTATGAGCCGTGGCTGTGCCCGGCAGAACTCGTGTTTATTAGTTAGGTCTCTGGTGTCTTTGGGAGTATAAAGTTTGGGCAAAAGGGGAGTGATAATTAATAGATCTTTACTTCAAGTCGTTGGAGGTTACTTGCAGGAGAGAGAAATGCCGCGAGCATAAGTCGCTTGAGAACATGCCGGAGCCGATGGGATCAAGCCGTTACACATCTTCAAGCTCGGCGCGGAAACCGTAGGCTCGGGCAGCTCGGCCTCACCGTCGGCTCGACCTCTCCAGGTGGGGGAATTTTCTTTTCGCTTTGAATCTCCGCCTGAGAGTCACACAAGGGTAGGCTGGTACACTCGGCATCACCCGACCTACGGTCGGCTCACCTCGCGAGGTGGCGCAATTTCCCCCCCTTTTGAATCTTAGCTAGAGTCACACAAGGGTTGCAGTGGGCTGCAGCCAAGGCTGCAGCAGAAAAATTGGAGACTGAGAACGTTGATGCCGAACCCTGCCGCGAGCAAAGAGCAAGCTGGAACAAAGGCTCGGGCACTCGGGTGAGGCTTTACCACTATGGAGGTAACAACGGTGAAACCAGCTTAAACACAGCCACTAATTTACATTCAACACATCCACTAAGTATCGAGCTTTCCTCATTTTGGTGCGGCAATAGAAAAAACTTGCATTCTGACTTGATTCTGACCCCTCTTTTGTTTGGTAAAAGAACGAGATTGCATCGAAAATACTACAGTAAACCAGAACTGCGTGTTAACGCCGCTGTTCGCATGGTTCCTGTACATGTCAGGTAAAGAGGTGAAAATACTGGGACTACCGCACAAAGGGAGAGCGGCCCGTACAAACACCGGAACACCACGGTGCGCTCGTCCCTCCGTCCGGTGGATTTCGCATTCCGGCTGTCGACCACAGGCTCCTAGTAATTTGGGTGAGCCGTTTTGGCGGGTGTTACGACGCTAGGATCAGATGCTTGTTGAATTACTTTCCTAGCGTGATAAATCTGACGCCGCAGCGGATTTTCTCCGTGGTATCAAGCCCTGCGTTGAAGAGTACAGAAAGGCTTGGAGCGGAGTGGTCCGCATCTGCATTGGACGAGGGATCCCGACTCGGAGTTATCCAGCAGATATCGCTCGTTCGACTCGAGCCCAAGTTGTTTTTTCCCCTGCATTCCCCTTTCGTACCTTACTCCTTCTTCAGACAGAAGATACTACTAGCACTCTCCTCCACACTCTAACCACAGACGAAGCTGTGAGGTGAGTTCAGTTTCGTCACAATTCAAACAGGAAAGAAACCTCTCCCCCCACGAAGCTCACAGCACTCGCCGCCGAGTGGTTGGCATTTAGGACGGTCCTAGGCCTAGCAAATGTACGCGGGTGGGCAAGTACTCACCGTGTCCCGGTCGGCATGAATTTGCCAGCATTGGAGGGAAGTAGCGCTTGGAGATTACCGTCTGTGGGGGCAAAACATGGATTTCACGCGGCACTCACGCCGCCACCTAAAAACTATGTTCAGACGTACTGATGGGAACTCAGTTGGAAAGAGCTTTGGGCAACGTGGATGTCTACGTTCCCTACACACCTCGAAGATTTCAATGAAATTGATCATCCAGACAACTATGTATTGCATACACCGTGTTGTAGCGGGAGTGGGCACTCTGCTCACTAGCAAGGATCCTGAGCCGCTTATCCCAACTGATATCAATTCCATTGGCGAGCCGGACTATTTCAAGACGATAGCGGAGGCGGACCCCCCAGACTTAAAGAAAACACTGAACCTCGCGGATGCGAAGAAGATTGGTGAAGCTATAGGCAGCGAGGACGACGACTCGCCGTCGGAGTCAAGGGGTAAATGAAGACGGTACATATTCTATAGATGTGAAGGCCTTCACCATATACCGTATGATATACGCCACGGTTGAATTTCGGGCATCTCGGGCATACTGTAATCGGCGCGGAAAGAAATCATACAAGTAGAATTCTACAATAGGATTGTTGTAAAGGGCACCAAACTTGCTCCAATACATCTCGCTGTGCTTCCAGGAATCGGAATCCAGCTTCAACGTAAACAAATCGCTGGAGGATTTTGTGTTTAGGACTGGTTTGACCTGTCTCCAGCTGTATAACATATGAATGAACGAGGATCCAAGTATAGCGGCGGCGGCGGCGGGGCTACGATTACTGCGTGGTGATGAGTGTGACGCGGCCTTTGCAAATGTAGAAAACAATCATTTTCAGTCCAACTGAACTTCATTCGAAACAATTAATTTGCGCGCGGCATAGATGCTAACATTATGGCAGGATGCATGCTCTAAACTACGAGGATGAATTTGATGATACGTGTAGAATAATTTGTTTGTATGTTTACAGTAAAACCCAGAGAAAACGAAGTCCTTCAAACTGTCAGACTCGCGGTTGAATTGGGGTGCACGCGGTGGTAAGTCGGACAGAGCTGGTCCCAAGAGACTGCAAAGAACTGTTTGATGGAGACGAAAGGAAGAGTTCAAGAAGGCTCACCTGGAGGATTCTCCTTCCCGATGCTCGGGATGTTCTCCGCGAACACAACAGCGAGGCCGCTGCAATTCCTCAATATAAAACACACATGAGTTCTTGCAGGATGGACTTACGCGTCAAGATGCCAATCGATGTGACAATGAAGGAACCATGGACCGGCGTTGTCGGTAACAAACCTAACGCGGAATGAGAGTCAGCCCTCGACACTATACGTCATGGCAAAGCAATACCGAAAGGTGGTAAGATCGTCGTCGCTGATTCCCGTGGCCACAACATCACGGATAACCTGGTCGAAACAGTTCAGTTGGTGGTGTGCCGCGTGTTTTAATAACGCACCGGGTTGTCCCAGTTGTAGGTTGAATTCCCGGCGCTGCGTACGACGTAGAAGTTGTGACCGTGGAGATGGAAGGGATGCTAGTAACGAGATTGGGCGAATGAGTTCTTGCGAGTTCGATGTGCGTAACCAAAAGTAAATTCACTCACCGGTGCTCCGGGACTTCCACCGATAATGCTAACCTCCACAACCTGATTCGGTTTGAGCTCGAAAATATTGTCGCCCTTCGGCATCAGCTCCTGCGCGGTGTGGGCGCCTGAAAGGATCTGCAAAAGTACGGGCACGCTGGGATTCGTGAAGGACTGCACATTCCGGCATAAATTGAATGTCCTCGGCTACTCAAAAAAGAACATACCGTTCCGTTGATAAGGAACCTGCCCACGGCAAAATCAACCGTGATGTTGAACACAAAGTTCATGTCCGCGCCGCCGGGTACATGTTTCCCGGGCACCTTGGACGGTACAAGCGGGTGAAGAGCCGTCTCAACGAGAGGCTGTTTAGATGTGGAGCGGGTGGTGGGGTCGCACTTCGAGGCGCCGACATAGCGAAGAATGGCACTGTTGGTGGCGTTGATGAAACCCGTGTTGCCCGAGCCTGGGTTCGCGCGGACCCAGTAGTTGGACACCGGTTGGTTGGCGTTGAGCACGAACGAGTACCGTTGACCAGCTGAAATTCCCGGCATGAGTTCAGGAGAAGACCGCGATGCCGTGGAAATTACCAACCGAAGATCGAGATCGAGTCGACGGTGAGTGGCTGGTGATTCACCCCATCCACCTCTATAATCGTCATTTGGTGGCCATCAATAGAAAAATTAAAACTGGGGTCGCAGGAGATCGAGACGAGTCGAAAGCTGTAGTAGGGATCAGTTCAGCCCGCTTTTTTTCATATCTGCAAGGAACGCATACCGGTAACGCTTGCCGTGCGAGACGTTGATAACTGCGAGGTCTGACAGCGGCTGTACTCCATTTGTGTTAACAACGACAATTGCGGCGGATTCCTGACCACGTACCCCGTTTTTATATCGGCCGAGACCGTTGATCAATGTAGAGTTGAATGCTGCAGGTACGCCCGCAGGCTGTTGCAGTGCGGGATAGTGGTACCAGTCCGCTAGCGTTATCACGGTCGAGTCTACGACAGAGTTATCAGCAACATTTTCATCTGATGACAGTATGCTTTACCATCGTCAATATCTTGTTGAAAATCAGAGAATCAGCAACGAAAGATGTGTCAAAGGTGTGCAACACACCGTAGAGATGGCGTTGGGGATCATTTGGATCGTACACCACCATTGCACCACGCAAACCATCACAGTATTGTGTCGCTGTGACAATCTATTCAAGAAGTGAACCAAAGAGAAGAAATGGAACGAACAAAGATGGCTGTGGTACCAGAATGTTCCTGCTTGGCTTCTGGAGAAATACGAGTAAGAACGACTGACGACCATAATTCCGCCTAGTAGACACTCACGGAACCTTAAAGTCGTACAGAAAACTGCGCTCGGGAGTGATCGGACATTCTATGCGTAGCTTCAGCACATTGTGTCAAGAAGCAGGAATTCAACGAACGCGTAACCCAAGATGGCCCGTCGGCCCAGTTGGTAGCTTTCTGGAAGAGACCGTGCCAGTGCTGATCGGACCATGAATACATGCTTCTATTTGAGAAGGGAGGCACATACGATGCTCGTATCCGTCAACATCGTTGTATCCGACAACTTGTCCTCGACGTTGAGAAGGAAGTGATCGCCCTTATTACCCTTGATCACAGGACCCGGGAATGTTCCACCGGCAAGAACAGTGCTGCACAGATCATGAGTGGAAAGCGGCTCTAAAAATCTTCAGCCCACGCACGACCGCGGAAATCCATCGGGAGAGATGCGCTTGTTCACAATTTGAAGATCGGCCGCAGGACCCTAATCGGAATGGTATTTCAGCAGAAGAAAGAGAGTGGCGCGGCAGATAAACTCACAATTGCGGCATTTGTTTCCAAAAGAAGAGAGAAAAACACAAAGGCAATCGACAGAATCATGGTATATCTAAAATCCACAAAGAGAGGGGATGCAAGACGAAGGTGGAAGGATGGACCAGGAACCTAAGGGTACGAGCGATCGAAAAATTGTTCACCGCTCATTTATAGTGAATCCTGCGAGTAGGCATCGGGTTGCGTGCGCCTCGGATTACTCCGCCTTGGTAAACATCGAGGCCTCAAGGCCTCGATTCGGAGGGTGCTACGCGTTTCATAACGGCGTCCCGACGTTGAAGGAGTCCATTTAACCGTGATGGGAGAACACTGCAGGATTGTTGTAATTTATAGAAAGATGGACAGGTGTTGGCTCTGAATTGTTGGGAAAACTCCATGCGTGTTGGATCGCGCCGAGCTGATGCAACAGAACGTTTGCATCGTATCAGAATGGGATGGGACTGCGTCAAGCCGACGGCCGAGCTCGAACGCGCAGAAAGAAGACACCGCTTGATGGACCTCCGACATAAGTTCGGACTGCAAGAAAAAGGCCGCTGCGTACCGGCGAAGTTCCCGGGTGACAACAAGAGTCACCGGTCCTCCATTACTGGCAGCTGCAGAGCGTCGGCCGTTTCATGTAGGAACCAGGTACAGGACAGTACCGCTTGGCGTCGGTAAAAACTGGCATAGGAGTCCGGCATTGCTCTCTGCATGAAAAAACGGCGCGACATTGATGGACAGTTAACGTCTACTCGAGGCTGGCTGGAACTACATACAGTGAAACACCACAAGACATCCTTGGGACATCATGATAGCGGCCGTACAGCAGCATGTCGAGTGTGGCCCGGAAGCCAAGGGATATTTTGGTGAGTGAATTCGTGATGAGCAAAAAATGTCATTGCAGCCCAATCAATGTCATGTCTAAAGCCGCGGTGCTTTCTCTAGATTTTTGAAAATTTGTCAAGTCGCAAGAAAACTGTTGTCGGATCGGAGCGCCGAAGGGGAGTAACACAGACACGGGGAGAAACCAGCCAAAGTTTGTTGAAACAGGCCGTCCGAACCGCAAGTTCGTGCCGGTGAATCGGAAGGATTGTTGCAATTCATTGAAAAGATGGACAGCTGTTGTTTCTTAGTTGCGCGAAAACTCCATGCGAGCTAGATCGCACCGAGCTGATGCAGCAGCGGCAGCGACGCTTGATACTGTGTGCGGAGACAATTCAAGACCAAGTCTTTACGGTGGAAAATAAAGTAAAAACTAACCGGATGCCGAACGGTTGTAATCAGTTGCACTTGGGAGGCTTTGATATGGAACAGACGCACTCGTACGCGTACAAAGACGACAGGGATTGATGGTCCTAGCATCCCCGATATGGTTTCGGACTGGAAGCGTTCCATGAGGCACTATGACCCCGACCCACGAGGATCCGCATGCACTTCCATAGTGATGAAACGCCGCCGCGTGCCGCCAAGGTCGCCGGTTCTCCATTACTAGCAGCTACAGAGCATGAGTCGCTATGAAAAGGGGCCGTTTCATGTAGGAGCCAAGTCCAGGACTGGCAGGGCGGGCTCCGGCGGATTGTACTTGGCCTCGGTGAAAACCACGGCGGTCCGGCACCCCGAGCGTCTGTCTCTCCATGGAAGAAAGTCATACACAGTTCACGTCGGGGCTCGACCCGCCGGGCCAAAAGTACATCGGAACACAGAGAAGACATCCTCGGAGCGTAACGGCCGCACAGTACTAGGTAGCACAGCATGTCGAGTCCCCTCCGGAGAGCCGCCAGTCGGGGAATATTTGCCTCACGAATTATGCCCTTCACGCCGTCAGCGTTGAGGATGACGTCCCCCTGGGATGTTTTTCTCGACCCGCGCGAGATCGGGCTCGAGGGAAGCGACGCGGCTGTTGAGATGCAATGTCATGTAGTGGGCGTGGCGAGTTTGAAGAGCATGTCCAGAAGGTCGGCTCTCTCTGTGGGTCGTTGATGAATTATCAGTGTCTTGTGCCGCGAGATTAAATTGGTTCACTGACGTGGATATTGCAGGTACGGCGCGCCATGATCCCTGTCCACGTTCTCGCCCAATTTCATGCACCCAATTCTCTCGCCGTCTTTCCCTAACTTGACGTAAGCATTATTCCTTGTGTCGAGAAACAAACGGCAGATCGTCACCCAGGACCCATCTGATAAGCAGGCGACTCAGGTTTGGGCTGATCTAAATGACTGTTCAGCAAAACAACGACACAGAGGAGCTCGAGGGGCACGACGCGCACCTGAATCCCAGCGCCGACCTCCGAGATCCTGAGGGCGCTCTCGAGGACGGTGACTTTGTGCCCGGTGCGTCCCAGACAGAATGAGGCCGCCCAGGCCGCAGTCAACGACCACGAAATGCAGGGGTTGCGGCTGCTTTTGATTGCGTGGAATTCGAAGACTTGGCGAGAGGTCAGTATTCTGCAGACGTGCAGCGCTGCGAGTAAAACGATTAGTTGCGAGACAATATGAGAGCAAAGATATTGCGGTACCTGAGAGGATTCCACGGTGCAAATATTTCAATTTGGTGGTGGGCGGTGTAAGTGAGGTGAAGAAGCTTTGGACGACCTCAGTTAAAAGGTATTCAGCGGGCGGCTCAGGCCGGAATCGAGTTGACCGAAGCGGACGCGGGTAGTCCGACGGCCACAGCATCTTTATCGTGCCGAGCAGACAAGGTGTTCCAGGTACACGGCACTAGCGCTGGATTGAAATCTAGAGATTAGGGTCAAGTAGGAAACATACGTGGGCATTCCTGTCGAGCTCACGAGTTGAATTCGTGACACCTAAGGAAGTGCGAGTAAATAATGGGAGTAATCGCTTTTATTGAAGTCCGAGGAAGCTACACAGTCGGACAGAGCAGAGGAACCCAAATCAAAAGAAGGGCCGCAGAGAAAGACCCAGAAGAGACAAGATCTCGATATCCAAAGGGGTACGAGCGTCGGGGGGCGCGCACCGCGGGTGCGACGAGGGAAGACAAATGAAACACGCAACGGATGGATGCAACAGAACGACAGTGAATTGATACTTCTTCCGCCTAAATACGAAAGCGAAGTACGGTTAGGCAACACACTATGTGGTCCATGTGGCCAGCTCTCCTCGCCATCCTCCACATCTTCACCCCGCTTGTGCTTCTTCCACAGCGGCAACGAATAGCTCTTCGTCACCATTCACCGCTGGATGTGGGTGTAAAGGGGAAAGGGGATGTTGCCGTCGCCGTAGAGTTCCCAGGTATCGCCGTAGAATTACTAGGTGCGTCGCGTGTACGATGCGCTTTGTGCTCGTCGTCGTCGTAGTGGAGGACATTACTACTATTAAGCCACCCACGAGCAAAGCAAAGCAAGGGGCGGCGGAGGAAGGAGGAATGCGAGGAAGGGAGAGGTGAGTTGGCAGGTGACGAGGGATTTACGTAAATTCCGATTGCCTTTTCGGGATTTCACAACCAGAACTGCGTGTTAACGCCACGCCGTTCGGCGGTTCCTTTACAAGTCAAGTAAAGAGTGAAAAAGTACTGGGAATACCACAAAAAGCTGCAAGGGAGAGCGGCCCCCACAAACACCGAGAAGATGTCACGCGCGTGCCGCCGGTGCGCTCGTCCCTCCGTCCGGTGGATTTCGCATTCC
Source organism: Mycena metata (assembly GCA_029378385.1). NCBI lineage: Eukaryota > Fungi > Basidiomycota > Agaricomycetes > Agaricales > Mycenaceae > Mycena > Mycena metata. The sequence goes on along the minus strand of JARKIB010000088.1, from coordinate 378,352 downwards.
GGCTGTCGACCACGGACTACTAGCAAGTGATTTCGGTGTGCCTTTTTTGGCGGGCACGATCAAGCTTCTGTGAATTAATTTGGGCAGAGAACGTGATTTGAAGCCTCAATAGCGAATTTATTCGGTAGTATCAAGCCCTGCATGCAGTAGTACAGAAAGGCTTGGAGCGGAGTGGTCCGCCGTCTGCACGCAATGAAAAACCAGCCATATCTAGAATTCTAGGAGAGGGTTGTCCCTCCCGCACCGGATCCATTCATCCGTGATGCCAAATCCAATTTTCCTCCTTGAACTTACCTTACCAACTCGTCGACTTACAAACAAGGTAGAGGGAAGTACGGTGGACAGCAACGGAAGGCGGCTTATTAAAGTATTCATATTTCTAATGAAGGTCAATCGACCGCCAAAATACTGCCGTTGATGCGATGGAAGTTCCGCACGTAGTGTGCCGCATCTTGCAATTTTTCCCCCTTTTCAATCCAGTGGTGTAAAAAGGGTCTAAAAGGGAAGAAACGAACTTTGTAGCTATAAAACTGACCAAATATAAGAGAGGTACAAGTCCAAAAAGGGCCAGAAAAAGGGCAACTGTGAAACCCCCCGACAGTGCTCCCCTTTTCTGGCCCTTTTTGTTCCCTTTTTTGTTCCCTTTTGCTTGAAGGTACATGGTTTGCATGCCAGGAGGCTTGTATACCACAGTAGATATCTTGTAGACTCAGAACTACACCTATCATGTAGCCAAATTGGAATGTTGAAAATTCAAAGAGCCAGCGAAAAAGGGAGTAAAAAAGGGAGTGAAAAAGGGCCTGAAAAAGGGAACCGTGAATGACCCTATTCTGCGAAAAAAAAAAAAAGAAGCTAGGCATAGTGGTAGTCTCTCAAAGACAGACACTTCGACTGTTGACGCTCGGAACTCGCTTGTTGACATAGTGGCGGGTTTGTGGTTGAAATCGCATTCACCGGTGCTTTGTACGTGTTAGCTATCAATGGAGAATGCTCGTGATGACGTCATAATCTTCTTCCTGCCACAACCTTGCCTCTCGCTTGCTGCATTGCTTGTTCTGTATTCCCTCCCCTCCCCCCCGCCTATCAGACACTAAGATGCACAAGTGTCTCGATCTGCACAACATATCGCGCTTCCAATCGCTCCAGATGAGGGTCAGTAACGACTTCACTGGTGGATTATCAGATCTCCTCTGACTTTGCGGCACCCAAGAAACTCGCCCGAGCCGTGTGCGCTGGATCGGTAGCCGATGTTCGCCTTTTAGCTGCTCAAGTTCCGACTCTCTCAGCGGAAGATGCCATCCTCTTTCTGCCCGCTCTTTTTCTGCATGTCGATCCCGCCCGTATCCCCAAGCCAGACGCTCTCGACAGCCTCCTGTCTGGCGGCTGCACAATCCCATATGTCGACCTCGCTTTTGAAGCCATAACAGGCATCTGCACGTTTTTTGGCCCCAGATTGGATTCCCTTATCCCCGTCGACGCGTTCCAGGATTTGTGGCGACATGTTTGGACCTGGCTTGATTTTATCCACACCTACTGGGAGTACTTGCCGTTGGTCAAACTCAGGGATCAAAGGGCGGCATGCGTGATTCACTCAGCGCTCATCATTTCTCTGAACAAACATGATCGTACATCCAAGGTCATATGCTCGACACTAGGCGTCCGGCGTCTTCTGGCCATCGCCTGGGAAGCTATGATTCAAGACGATGCGCCCTTCGGCGGTGGGAGCGATTTGCTCTACGTGGTATCCGATATCGTTTCCTTCCTCAGCCATCCTAGAAACAGTTCAGCCAATTTCGAAGAGGTTATCCAGGCCGTCGGTGGCAACATCGAAGACATGGCTTCGACCGTGATCCGGCATTTTGTCTGTGCCTCCTCCCAGGCAGATTTCGCGGGACACGGGAAATTCCTTGTGTCTTGCTTACGATTTTTTGACCTCAAATGTGCCGGATTGGAAATGGCCCTTCACTCCATGGATTTTATTCCGACATTGATAAACACACTATCCGCCCTTCATGATACTGCCGGAATGACCGTCGCTGGCCCCTCATGCTTCCGATGTTTGCTACGGTTGTTGAAATCTCCTTCCGATATCGCCGTCGCCTTTGACTCGGGCCTACTACGCCTTATCCTGAAGTTTGGAGCACCAATTACGGTGGCCGATAGTAGTGACGCAGACTCAATCGGCGAAGTGATGAGCACATTGATGGACAGGACGCTCCCTCAAGCTCTCGTGCATCATACTGTTCTTGTCCGACTCAACAAGCCCTTGCAAGAAGCGACAGCATCCCCTTTTGCATCGGCATTTCGCTCCTCCATATTTTGGAATCAATGGCAATCATTCTGCGCGTTAGCCAAGGAGCGCCTCGAGTTTTTAAACTCATGGGAAGGGAAGTCCCGGCCGTCCCTCAAGGTCTGTGATAACATGAACGTGAGTTTTTTCGCCCTCTTCCTCCCTCATTGCTGATATCCGCAGTGCGGAAAAATCGACGCGCGACACAAGTTTAAGTGCTGTGCAAATTGTCAAAGTGTCTATTACTGTTGCGGAGACTGTCAGCGTACGGATTGGCGCGCCGGGCACCGGGAAGAATGCGGACGATCACAGGCCGCACGACTTGGTCTGTTATGCTCTCCTCCCACTGCATCTGCTTCGTTAACTCAGTAATCCAGCGAATCCCGAAACCCTTTCGACCCGGGGCAGAAATTTCCTGCGTGCTCTCCTCACCCACGATTATACTCGGTTGATGCCCGAAATATGTGCCCAGCAGGTCAGATTTATGCATGATAGACCCGAAGAAGCCGGATCTTTCACGATGTTCAATTATGGCCCCTCCAGCGGTGTGGAAGTCATAGTCCTGACTAGAAGGAGCCTTGAAAGTTTCGATTGGGCCGCTCCAATGGCGCCGGGACTTTTACGCGCGGCGCGGAGCGGCGGGCGTATGGATCCGCACGTTGTGTTCACGGCAGAAGGTCCAACCATTCGACGCATTCTCTTTTCTATGCGCTCCTCGACAAACCAACTGCATACCGGTCTGGTGCGGGTCTCGCAGATGATCCGGCCAAGTTGGACACAGGAAGAGACTCAGGCATTCATTGAACACGCCGTGAACCGTCTCATTGCCGATATCAAAGGACGCTTGGTCTTCATTCATTGATACTTCGAACTCATTTGCACATCCAGTCTTCCTCGTTGTCAATCACACAAATTCTTGCTCGTGCTTTTCAGTAGGGGAAGTAGTAAATAATCGTCAAAACTTGGTAAATCCATCCAGACGTTTTACTCTTTTCAGAAATTTGTCCGAGTTGGGAATGCCTTGGACTCCATCTACAACAGATTTATTGATGTGCAGCTCACCCGTTGCATTTCATCACCGGATTTCTTCAGCTGCTCTCGATTTTAAAAGCAACCACGACCAAATAAAAATAACAATAAAAAGGCAAGAAGTACACCGTCATCACTAACCACCGCTTTTCCTGCAGTTGGTGTCAAAAAAGCACCCTACTTAATCACTTTACATAAATAAAAACAGAAAGAATGACTCGAAGGAATTGAACTCCTAAGGAGCAGAAGGTGGACTGCCTGTCCCCTATGTTGTTTCCAATTCCTACTCCGATGGAACCACTATGTCTCCAACTCTGGCTTCTCAAACTTCCGGCACCCAACTGCTACCTGGCTCGCTCGGCGCTACGCGCCTCCCTCGCAATTCCTACTCCGATGGAACCACTATATCCAACTCTGGCATCGCCAACGGACCCAGCTGAGAGCTGCCCACCAATTCGACCACATTACCAACACTCCATTTTGAAGTTAGTGAACTTTGAGTCATCGTTTGGACACATCGACCCGTGTATGCTGATCCACGGGGGTGAAAATCTGTTGATGCGGCTCTGGAGGACTTGAGGCTCAGAATGAGCCGGGTTGTCATGACCACAGGCAATATGGTAGTTAAACTAAGAAAGTGAAATTTGCGAGAGGTAAGTATGTTTTGCATCCCTCAAGTAGGTATCTTACTTGACATGGATGGTCATTAAATCGAGAGGAGCCAGCTACTCGTTTTGAAATTTTGAGTACTGAGTTTGAGTGCACGAATCTGAAGCCGAAACCTGCTTACAATGAGGGTCATCATGTTGGCCAAGTTGACACAGAAAATGACACTGTATCTATCAAATTAGAATGAACAAAATGCAAGGTGAGGATGATGCTGACCAGAAGTAAAGAGAGCCATCCCGTAACATAATGCCAATAAGACCCAGGCATCTACTGCCTTTGAAAGTCTTATAGGACTGGTAGATGGTCATGGCAAAGATGACAATATCAAAGATGAAGGAAGGGGCCCAGAATGCCACTGCACCGCGACTGAGAAAAGTATTGTGGCATTAACATTAAGAACGTGTTGAATGATAATGAGTGCCCACCTTCCGAACACACCTCCTCCTGCACAGCCAGTGACTCCCGGTGGGTCGGGGAGTATTGTTGTGCGGGAAATAAAGAACTAAAGTGCATGTAGGCCAAACATTTGTGGAGATTGATTGATATAACTTACCGCCATGAATGTAACTTCACCCGCGATAAAGAGCGCAAATGCCACCAAGACAGAATGTTTACCACCGAACATGGCATATGTCCGCAGAGCGAATATACACTGAACAAGGCCAATACAGACTAGAGAATACGAGCCGGGAAAAGGAACCCATTGGCCACACCTAAATATCCGGTAAGTGCCGAATGTCAGGAGGAAATGGCCACCAACATCTAGAAAATCATATTAGTGCCAAGTGGATGTGGAAGAAAACCAAAAATGCACCGACCGCAGCAGTCCATGAGGGATCAAACAAAGCTACGAGTGGTGAGCGAAAATTAACAAAAGATAATTTTACACCTACCATCCAGGACAACGATTTGCATGAGAGGGGGAACATATCGAAGCTGGGTGATCAGGTTATAAAAGGAAAATAATTATTATTATCAATGCGTACACAGAACCAAAGCAACGTGGAAAAGCCCCACTTTTGTTTCCAGATATGCTCAACCTCCTCATCGAAGGTCACACCTTTGCAAAGTCAACAACTGCTCAAGCCGCAAGTGATACAGAATACCTATATCATAAAATAATACTACAGCGCATGCCACGAAGTAGTATTTGTGGGTCTGAGCATTGAGGAGGCCGGACTGGGACTTGTCCCACATCTGTTCATGAGCAAATGTGAGGGCAGAACCGGGAGAGCCTGGGGGACCTGGAGGGGAAGGCATTACGAAGGTCAAGTTACTCTCGAGTCTCGATCATGTACTTATAGGACCATAATAGAAAACTATACCAATAAAGCTAGTCAAAGGTGAGCAAAATTAGTTCCATCTTGCTCTGAAACGGCATCTGTTTCCATCAAGCTCGGGAACTTTTACTATTCATACTTCAACTACGCTCTTGTATCAGATGAAAGAAGACGGGAACTTGACTTCCAGCCGGCTATTGTTGGACTAACCGACTAATGTTGTCGTCTCCACAGGAAAAGGTCCCAAACCACCCAGAAAGCTACAATAATGTGTTCGAGCGGAAAGCATTGCAAGCTAACTCGACTCCAATTACTGGAGTACACAACTCCAATCACTGGAGTGTACAAGTCACTTCGGCTTGGCCCTCCTCGGCATAGCTCAAACAGGCAATCCTTAGCCTTGGATCAAAAGTTGCGCGCGAGGAAATCAAACCTATAACTTTGAATCAACTGGTGGTGTTCCATCTTTCGACGGCGCATAGAATTCTGCAGTGGAACTCGCGAACTTGGCCCACCGGAATCCCATCTGCTGCACTCGCAGATGCCGGGCGGGACAACTCTATTTTGCCCCTCAATGGCATTCATGCGGCCGTGGTAATTCTGTTCTCCCCCTTTATTGTTATCAATTTTATCCTCACGCTGATATTTGTTCCCACAGAAATTGGACCCGACTCACGTTCCTCGAAAGCTGGGAGTTCATCAGGAATGCAGGGTCGGCTGAACACGGCCGTGGCCGCGTTGAGAATGTCACTATTGAGGGCCCTCGACTGCGCGGGGCCTAGATAATCCCTCGACTATGTCCCACGCATGTGTCCTGAAACACCCTCCACCAGCGAGCATCCTAGTGTCCTAAACTCAGCGCTATGACGTCCGTCTTCCTGGGTCTCAATATTCGGGAGATTACTGGAAATAGCGCCGTGTAGGTCGAGTTGGCTCGTCGATCATGATCCCTTGCCGCCGAAAGAGTTCTATCATCGCGCACTCGGCTCTTCGTTTTGCAGAGAGGATCCTGTAATGGGATTACACGCCAGGGAATATAACCTGGCACTGAACTCTCCAAAGCAGCCCGCCGCCTCCCACATGAAGTGTTGGCCTCCCGCTTCAACAGTTGAGCTTTGCATCCGCTCAGTCCTCGATCAAATTGAAATCAGGCTGTCGCTCCCAAAGATAGTTGGGGTGGGAGAATACTCAGTAAGGCCCTGGACGCGCTGCTGTTTGTGTTTCGCCCGACGCCCATCTAATTCCCCATATTTCAAATGTCGACCCCCAAAGAATCCTGTGAGGATAAACGCCCGTAACAGTACTACTTATTTGCCCTCCGTAAACTCGTTGTTCAGCCTGTGGACCGCGCGAGTCGTAGTAGTATCGCAGCTCTCGCTCTCAATCCACGGTTGACGTCCTATCTACAGGAATCTACCTCGTCGTATTTGCCACCTACTTCTGGACAGCTATGCACATTTTCTCATTGTGCTCCGCAATACCGCTAAGGCACAAGCACCGAGTTCTGCCTACTTCAAGCAGGCAGAACCCGGTGACAACTCTTGGATCACCCCTCCTTCTGAGCGCAATGCTCGTACTCTACCTTTCCTCTACCGCGCAATACATCGCCGACATGATGTTGAGCCTTCAGCAGATCATCGAAAAAGTGTCAAAAAAGTGCGGTGCACATGGAAAGTGTTATGCAAATATTAAATGTGCAAAGTGAACGTCATACTCACGTAGGTCGTGATCGCGCCAGGCGTGGGCTTTGATGTTTTGAATAAACATCTGAACTTCCATTCAAACCTCAAACTCCTGACAGTCTCCTGTTACCTCGGGTTGAACCCCGTGAGGGACCTCACGCCGTAAGCTCATAAATAATGTTTAAGTCATCCCGAAGGGTACTTAAGCGGCGGGTCCGATGAGTCATGACTTGACCATTATGGTGTCCCTCCTTTCTTGTGTTATCATTCTGACTCCAGTTCTCCGAGCCTTTGCTCAGGATTTTGCCTGGGGCCAGGTGCGTGCACTCACAAGAGCCGGCGTGGTTTGACCTCAGGGGGTACACAGTTAACACCGAATGAGAACCTCCAGTGGGTTCCATGTTATTCCACGTATCAATGCACTCGCTTGCTCGTACGTTGAACGGCCTACTACGTTCGAGCCCTGCGTAAATGGTGAATCAAACACTGAATCCCTTACCAGGTTCCTCTCGACTACTCAGACCCGAGCGTCGGAAACACCGCTCTCGCCGTCATCCGCTTCCAAGCAAATGCCTCTAAAGCCGACTATGGCGGCCCGATATTGTTCAACCCAGGCGGCCCCGGCGGAAGCGGCGTAGAGACGCTTATCCCGACGGGCCCCGAGTTTCATCTCATCCTTGGGGATCAGTACGACATCGTCAGCTGGGATCCTCGTGGTAAGTACCGCCATTCTCAGCGCTGCTACATACTACCGAGCCCGGTTGACTCTCACTTCAGGTGTAGGTTTCTCGACCCCAATTGCATCTTTCTTCGAGACCGACGCCGAACGTGCCTTGTGGAACACCCCGTCGTTCCCCACCTCCTTGAATGCGTCTGACGACGCGATTCCGCACGCGTGGGGCCGTGCGCACCTCGAAGGCCGACTCGCAGCGCAGCGGGATACAAGCCAGATCATGAAGTACATGACAACGGACAATGTTGCGCGCGACATGCTCCGCATCACGCAGAAGTTTGGGTTCGAAAAATTGCAGTATTACGGAGTCTCGTTAGTGATTCCATTAGTGAACCTCTTTCTCTTTTGCCGATGCTAAAGCCCAAAAAATAGCTATGGAACGGTCCTCGGGGCAGTTTATGCGGCGATGTTTCCGGTGAGTTGTATTCTTCCGTCAATTCTAGATCGCCATTGAACTCATACGCCTTCAAGGACAAAATTGAGCGTATACTCCTTGATGGTGTGTGCCAATTTATGCTACACATAAGTATAGAATATACTCAACATAGGGGTAGGCGTGGTGGACGCCAGTGCGTGGTTCAACGGTTAGTGGTAGTAGCGATAGTTATCGTCGAGAACTCACACGACGGCTGCAGCCAACCTGACTATCGCCGCAACGGACACGGATGCCGCACTGCAAACCTTCTTCGACAGTTGCGCTGCCGCAGGCCCAGAGCTCTGCGCATTTTTTAAACCCACTCCGACCCAGATCGCTGAGAGACTTGCCTCCCTCACGGACGCGGTGCACAGGCTGCCTATTCCAGCCATCACCTCGCAGGGGTATGGGCTGGTCGACTACTCCCTTCTCCGAATGGTCATCTTCAACGCTCTCTACACGCCCTATGTGTCATTTCCCACGCTCGCTGAGGCTCTTGAGGCGTTGGAAAACGGGAACGGCACCAATTTGTATCTGATGTTACAGGATGTCCCGTTTCAGTGCGATTGCGCCAATGACTCGGCGCCATTCACTGCGAATGGCGCCGAGGCGGCCATTGCTATCCAATGTGGCGACGCAGCCCCGGTCAAAGACTCCATTGGGCAGTTCACGGAATTTTATCAGAACGCGGCGAAGACCTCCCAGTTCGTAGAGTTCTTCGTTGGCCAGAACCGGATGTCCTGCACGTATGTTACGATCACTTCGCAAGTTTCATGTGCTGACCCCGAGTCAGTGGATGGGAGGTATATCGAAACGATACCTTCAGGGGCCCCGTCGCTGCAGCTAATACCAGCTTTCCACTTCTGCTTGTAACAAATACCGCTGGTACGAGCGTTTAGTATCGGAGTTCATCGCAAGATTGACCATCTTACGCCCCTTCAGATCCTGTAACACCCAAGGCAGGGTAATTCTCTCTCTCCCTCTCTCCCTCTATGCACTAATGAAACAAATCACAGTGCACTGAAAGTGGCCGCTCGATTCCCGGGCTCCGGTCTTTTTACACAAGACTCTCCGGGGGTTCGCACCACTTTCCCTTCTTTTCATTGTCATTCCACCAACTGATCCCAAACGTACAGCATACTTCCACTGTCGCCCCATCTCTCTGCACTGCCTTGCATTTCCGGCAGTACTTCCAGAACGGCACTCTCCCTGAACCAGGAACCGTGTGCCCCGTCGACGCAACCTTGTTTGGGGCCGCATCTAGTTCGAATCTGACGAGCCGAATGTCATCTTCGACGACGGAGGAGGAACGAGTGCTTGCGGCGTTGAAGATTATTGGGGGAGCCGTGAAACCAGTCATAGCAGGGAAATTTCGGAGGACGTAAGCACAGTCTAGAGATAGAAATAGACCTGGAGTCACGCATGAAGCCGTAGAACCATTTTGATAGTTGAAACTCTACGTTCCATCCTCACAACGAAATATACGGGCAGTGTCATGCAGACATAAAGAAAAACATGTCATGCTGGCTTAAGAGGTTGAATATCTATATTTCAACCGTGGGAATGATGAAAGCTTGCCGCGATGCCGCAGATCATTGATCGTAGATCAGGCTTGCCTCTGCCGGTCGCTTGTTTCTTGCGTCACCAGCTTGGACGCTGTTTCCCTCATGGGCGCGCTGTTTTCTCGCCTCAGACTTATATACCAAACCCTAAAGTCAATCTCCGACTCCTTTTCCGCCCTCTCTGAACGCATCTCGCGCGATCCTGGACTCCCCATTCCCGCTCCCTCGCGCTCCTACTGGTGTCTACCGCACTCGCCGTTGGATGGCCTCGACTCCTCTTCATTACCGGCCTACGCAGATATTGTGATTATCGGCAGCGGAATTGCCGGCACCGCTATCGCACGAACACTGCTCGACTCTTCGTCGGGTGATAAAAAGCAGCCTCTACGAGTTGTCATGCTCGAGGCGCGGGACGTCTGTTCTGGGGCCACCGGCAGAAACGGCGGTCACATCTCGCCGAACTCGTACCAAGACTACTCCGAACTCGCGTCGAAATACGGGGCGGAGGCCGCGCAGGCGATGATTCGATTCCGGCTGGCGCACCTCCCGGCGCTCCTGGCTGTTGCTGAAGAAGAAGGGCTGCTTCGAGAGTCTCAAGCTCGCGGGGTGGATCAGCTCGATGTATATCTGAAGGAGACTCTTTTTCAGCATGCGAAGAATGCGCTAGCAACCTATCTCGAAGCGCTTCCGGAACGGCGCGGGAAACACGAGATTTACGACGCTAAAACAAAACTCGGGGTGCGTAATTTCTATTTATCGTGACTGGTGAGAACATCGGGTCACTGCGAGTGCGGTTTACGATTGCGATAATGTTTTACGAGGGGGCGCTATCTTATAATATGTGTTATTGATTTATATTCCTCCAGGCCCTTCAGCTTTCTCCCCTCACAGCGGGTTGCATCTCGCAAGCAGCTGGTGCACTCCACCCGTATCGCCTCATTACCGGAATCCTCGCTCGCCTCCTCAAGGTCTACCCAACGCATGTATTTCCTTCCTCCCCAAACCAAGTAACTGACTAAAATTCACTTCAGCAATTTCCAACTCCTGACTCAAACCCCCTGCACCGACATCGTCCTCTCTGCAGATGGGCAGGGCTACCGCGTCACAACGCCGAAAGGCACACTTACGACGGCACACATTATTCATGCGACCAATGCGTGGGCGGCCCACCTCCTCCCAGGGATGCGGCGCAAGATCGTGCCCATGCGCGTGCATATGACTGCACAGCGCCCGGGACGCAATCTGGGCTCAACTGGGACCCCGTGGACAGGCACCCGCGCGTTCGTTTTTTACCCCGGTACGACAATGTTTGCGTTCGACTACCTTACGCAGCAGCCCAACGCTGATGAATCTGGCTCTACCACCTCGGGGAAGGACGGGAAGGCCGAAGAAGGATATCCCGCGCCGGCGGGGGAGCTAATGTTCGGCGGCGGCGCGATGCTGGGCGGGCGTGCGGAGGCAGCGGTACTCGACAACATCGGGATCGCCGACGACTCGGAAACCGACTTCGAGGTGGCGGCGTACCTTGGGGGCGCCGTCGAGCGGTATTTCGCGCCGGGGTGGGGAGAGGAGAGTGGTACTCCTACAACTACTAGCTCTTCTAGTCGAGAGTCAGCAACAGCGGGTGGGGACGACGGGTGGGGCGCAGGGCGCATCAAGGCGGCGTGGACAGGAATTATGGGGCTGTCCGCGGACGGCCAGCCGTGGGTGGGGCGCGTGCCGCAGTCTGTATCGCAGCGCGCGGACCCTGTCTCTGAGGCAAATGCATCGCCATCGCTGGCGCGGCCGGGAGAGTGGATCGCCGCGGGCTTCACGGGTGAGGGGATGACGCACGCGTGGCTTGCTGGGGCCGCACTCGCTGGGATGGTGCTGGGGGATGTGAAAGTAGAGGGAAAGGTGAAGGGGCCGCTCCCGCCAGAATTCCTGATCACGGAGAAACGCTTGAAGGAGGCCGATATCGAGGCTTTTCTGGGGGACGCTGGGTCACAATGAGGTATACGGCACACCGCGTTCATTGCGGAATCCGACTGGGGGCTGGGGTCGTTCCTCGTATGCTAGGCTCGGCAAGGCCAGTGTAGCTGCAAATCTAGAAATCAAATCGTAACCATCCAGAAACGCTTGGCCACGAACTGGCCACGTCCTCGATCAACAAGCTGTATTAATTCCTCAAGTGAACCATTCTTGTTCAACCCGAGCTCAGCAGGCCCTGGCGACCGTTCTCCTCAGGTATGCATGTTGAACCATAAACGCTGGGTCGCAATGAGGTATAGGTTACGTCGCCTTTTTCGAAAAAAGGCACTGCGCCACCAGAAATCCTGTCCCATATCTTCCAGCTCACTCGCCGCTGACTGGTTCAGGTTGGCGGTTCACGATGAGCCCTCCACTGAGTCCAAGCTGTGGACTCCCGTTGCCGTCCCGGTCGGAATGACCCTCCTCGCCTGCGCTGAAATTTGCCAGCATTGGCGCGAAGCGGCGCTCGGAGACCGCCGTCTTTGGCGGCGAAACATGGATTTCACGCGACACTCTGCTCTGACGTCGAGACTGGACCCGGACATGGAATTTTTCGAATGAACAGGAGCTGATCGTCGCGTGTTTTTTACCCCCAGGGAGAAGGTTCGGCGGCCCTCGAATTCGAAATGATCACGACTGCGAACCCGCGCACAGGGAGTTGCAAAGTTTCAGGGGTTTTTCAAAATTTGTGAAATTCCCAGCCAGCCAAGCACAGTCCTCCAGGAGAGCTTCGTTCACCTTGGGACCAATTTCACCAGTACGTGTTAGAGGTGAGTTCAAGGTCAGGAGAAAATTAGAGCACCTTCCTGTACTGATCCGCGATCATACATCGTCGGCTTCTAATTCAACCATTCAACCCGCTCAGGAGGTTCAACTAGCCAGAACGAACTCTAAACTGCGGCTTTCTTTTACATTCATTCACCCGTTTTTTTCTTTACTTTCTTCTCGACTCTTGTCCCAAAACACCGGCTACGGCTATAACCGGTGCCCGGTAACCACATTCCGAGATCATTTCAAAAAGACTCTCATTACCCGTTTGCTTCTCGCCACCATGTCCGACCGTCTCGCCCAAGTCTCGCAGCACCTCTCCAGCACCCACGGCCGGGGTCTCTTCGCCGGCGAGGTCGCGATTATCACTGGTGCGTCGTCCCTCTTCGGAGGCCCACGAGCTGCGCTCTGACATCGGGACTGCGCAGGTGCCGGCCAGGTATACCTTGCCTTTCTCGACCACGCATTTCGCGGCGACTGACATGCATAACAGGGTATAGGACGCAGTACTGCGCTTCTCTTTGCGAAGGAAGGCGCCAAGGTCGTCATTAGCGAGTACGTGTCATCTCGGATCCCGCCTCAATACGATACTGAGCGTCCGTCGGAATAACAGCATCGACGAGAAACGCCTCGCGAGCGTGGAGGCGGAGATTAAGGCCGTGGGGGGCGACGTCATTGGTGTTTCCGGCGACGTCGGCGCGGACGACTTCCCCAAGAAGATTGTGGATGCGACGGTGCAGTGCGTTTTCCCCATGCTTCAATCTGCGGGTGTCCGCTCACTCTACCTGCCTTCAGGAAATACGGGAAAATCAACCACATCATCAATAATGGTGCGTCTGTCTTCCATGCAAAAGTCCACAGCGCTGAGGCCAACCCCGATATTTAGCGGGCTTCACGTTCGACAAAATGCTGCACACCACGCCCGACGACACCTTTGATATTATAATCAAGATTCACATTCGGGCACCCTTCCGCCTCATTCGCCAGGCGGCGCCCTACTTCCGGCTCAAGGTGCGCCTTTCTTTTATCCCGAAATCACCCTGGACTCAACTGATGCTGTTGCAGCCCGACGCCCGCGAAAACCGCTCGATCGTGAACGTTTCGTCGACCTCGGGTTTGCACGGGAACGTCGGGCAGGCCAATTACGCCGCCGGCAAGGCGGGCATCATCGGCCTCACCAAGACCATCGCGAAGGAATGGGGGCCGTTCGGCGTGCGCGCGAATACAGTTGCGTTTGGGTTGATTCATACGAGGTGCGCGTGGTTACCTTCCTTGTTTTCCCTCTTGCCTCGACGCGTTTTGTTCGACGTTCTATCTTCCTTAAATCGCAACGGACGGTGTTACTTATCATCGCCCCCACAGACTGACCGCCGCCAAAGAAGCCGGCGCCACGATGGAGATCGACGGGAAGAAGGTCGCGCTCGGCGTCCCCGGCGCCACACCCGAGTCCCGCGCCGCAACTGCGCCGGGCATCCCGCTGCAGCGGGGTGGAACGCCCGACGAGGCGGCTGCGGCGGTGCTTTTGTGAGTTCTTCTTTCCCGTTCCTCGTTTAACGGGTTGTTGACCGGCGGGCTATAGCCTTGCATCCCCGCTGGCATCGTACGTGACCGGACACACGCTCGAGGTGACTGGTGGCGTTGGGATTTAATCGGCAAGTCCCACCGTGCATGAGGAGGCGTGGTTGGTTGATAATGGATCGTGGTTGAGTGTTTTACCTTGAGACTTTGTATTTTAGTGGACAAGGAAGTGAGTTGCTTTTGATTATTTTGCGCTAAAATGAACCATCACGCGTGGCATGGAGAATTTCCAGGGATTTCCGCCTGCATACTTGAATCAATCTATGGACAAAATCGTCTTTAATGCTTTTTATTTTCGACAGGCTCGCGTTCGGCCGAAGCGTTTGATTATGATGCCATCGGTGATCCATCTTTCTCTTCCACCCACGAACTCTCCTGGTCCACCTTTGATCTACCGTCTGCTTACCCCCTTCACTCGAGGCTCGCGGGGATTCCGCTAGTCTGGACCAAAATGGCTTGGTTTCTTCCTTGGCCTCTCATGCTACACCCCTTCTCTCAAAGCTCCCTGCCGCCTCAATCGGAAGCCACCTTCGAAGTCCGCCCTACGTCCTTCCTTCAACGCCGATAGAAGAACGAAAATCAAACCCAGACGATACTGTCTGTCTGTTAACCGTGGACTTGTCACGCGCACCGTGCCTGGTCTAACGCTCTTTTTTTGCAGTGGACGCGAACAGCGATGACGCAGTTCGTTCCTCGATAGGAGCTCCCAGGCCACCGTTCTTCGCTTCCTTTTCCAACTTCGGGATGCTTCTTTTTCTAGTCGGCTCTCAAGACTCGTTTTCACCCACTTTCACCGTGTCCGTGTCCAATTCAACTTGAATTGTTTTTACCAACCTCGGCCTCGCCTCCCTTCCGCCGTGATCCACCAGAGTTTGAGCCGAATTTTCATCGGCTGATATGTCGCGGAAACATGATGCTTTGGTTAAATCAAGGGGGAATCGGGATTCGAAAATTGGATGTAGGGTCGATAATTTTTTTTCAACCTTGACTGGACTCCCCCCCTCCTTCTATATAGGGAAGGTGTTTCCCGCCCCTAGCGCCGGGCCGTTCTCCCCGGTCTTCCCGCCGCCTACCCAACCCGTCTCGGCCAACTGCTAACCACTCGATTTAAATGTCTGAAGTACATATTACCACCCACAACACTATATAAAGTGCTAGAAAGGCTTCAAGTAGACCTGCAGATTTTTTTGAGTGTATGCTGGGACCGCCGACAGAGCACCTTTGATTGAACTTGGCTAGAATGATTACTTCAACAGCTCCTGAGGTAAATGGGAAGTAGATTTATGTGTTTACCACTCACTAGTGACTTTTCCATGCCTCTCCCAGCCTTTTTCCTCCCTCCCACAACTTATAGGGAGAAGTTTTTTTCGGCCCTCGGCCAGACCCCCCCCCCCCCTCCCCACGTCCGAAATTTTAATCCCGATTCCCCCTTGGGTTAAATATCAGCAAAATATTATCGTGAATGTTGGCGCGCTGTTATTCGTACAATACATCACATATTGGTGCCATATATCTTGAGCGCGACGCGTTGAAGGGGATAAATATCAGTGAAATAATCTCAGAAAACATCGGTGAGAATACGGCGCTAATACGGCGCTAAAACGGAACGTATCGTCAAAGTATTGCCGCCAGAGTATTTCGGTAATACGGCGCGAATATCTGGAACAGCTCAACTCCGGTGGGGATCCGCCGTGATCGGCCTTTTAGACTCGGGTACCATCGTTGAAGCCGGGCGATAGCGGTGCGACAGCATCGTGCATGACACACACGTCACCCCCCTGAACGCCCCCAAAACATATAGATAAGTACGCGCCGATCTGCGCCGACATTGTCGTCAACGTTCCTGGTGTCGATGGGGATGATGTCCATCAACGGAAGCGAGCGGCGATTCATAAAAGGATGCCACAGCCGCCACTCACCAGCTTCAACTTCGCGCGCGCAGCTAGACCTTCGGGGGCAATACTCTTGCCTTTTCGGAGCGTGCTCTACTGCCTTGCGTCTGCTGCTCGCAATCGGCGTGTATAGCCTCGTTCTCCCTTACCCACCTGCAAGAGGTTGTTGATCATGCCCTCCGATACTGGTGTCCGACCCGACGACAATAGCAAAGTGCTGAGCGGACGGGTTCTGCTCAAGGATGTGGCACCACCGACCCTCAGCGCGCAGCAAGCAGCACTGCTCCGCTTCAGGCCATCTTCTCGTGACGTTATCAGCGGCATTGCCCCCCACGTCTTCGACGACCAACGCTCTCGCTACCGCCAGCGGCGGCGCAGACAGCGCAGGCCGAGCCCAGACTCTCGTCGTCGTTCTGTATCGCCCGCCCCGCACCGGAGCCCGCTCAGGCTGTCCGTCGTTATCTCAGTCGAAGACCACGGTGCAAGTCTCATGCGTGCGCATTGTCCTCCCTGTCGCCGTCGAGCGGATATTGACTCTCCTACCAGAGCCCAAAGGGGAGGATACCATTGTCTTTGAAGTGTATGCCGCACAACAGCCTGTGCATGCGTCACTATCACTACCCTTATCTTCGCCTATTTTGGAAACCAAAAATAAACCGAAGCACCGCCCTTTCAACATTCCTCGCGTTCTCAAGTGAGTTTCGAGTCCTTAGCGAAATTATTTCGACCTCAGTTACTTACCTGTGGACCAGGACCTTTGTCTTGCGCCTCAAGTAGACTTGAGGCCTCTTCTCGACGGATGCAAATCCGCTTCCTCGCACCGGATTCCGAGACCGTATTTATCAAAACCCATAGACTCACTCTGACAGATCTGAACTCATAGACTTCTCCTTGTACATGTTGTATCATTACCTTAGATTATCGGTTCCTCTTGGATTCCACCTTCCATTCTTTTCTTCCTTCCCGCCGTGTAAACTCCCCTGTAGTCGTATGCACCAGTACTTCCCTTCCCCGCCGCATGCACGTTTGCATCCGCCAACTTCTTTACTTCCCTCCGCTGTTACAGCTCTGTCAATCGCCACTATAGATACGTAGATAGATGTGTATTTTTTTGATAGATAGATTGCATGGACACTGGTTTTAGCGCACTTGCGTAGACTCCGGCTTCGCGAGACTTCTTGTTCTTGTTTCTTGTTCTTAACGTGGTTGACGCCACACAGGGACACTCTCATGGAAACTCCAGTTGACATATGTAATGGCGGAATTTTGGTTGCTTGCGAGGTTATGAGGTGACTGACTGACATGTTGAATTATTCTTCGGAAATGAACAGATGACGGTGCTCCAACGCAAGGTAAGTGAGGTGGCAATGGTAGTGCAGGAAACAATAGTGAGGGCGGCGGTGTCCGTTCAGCAACTAGCAACCCTTAGTCCAACGCCTTAGCATCCAGAGGCAGCAGCGAGGGTCGACCAAAGATGGCGCTTATGGTGGTCAGAGTCTCGTCTTGTCTAAATCTTGTTGAAACCTTGCAAAAATAGTATTAAGGAGTCCGAGGAGACTGCAAGCGGCGTATTATTGTGACAATTGTCAGTCCTGGGTATGTTGCCGCGTGTATGTCTCTTTTAGTTCAACCTGTCCTGAATTCGTGCACATGCATCAAACACGAACGCGACCCATCGAAGCAATAGGACGGACGACGTCCCCAATCGCGCGCACCGCATCAATGAGCTTGCTCTCTTCCGTCGACAGCAGAGCTCTCTTGGCGTTGGCCGTGGCCGTAGCGTTAGGGAAGAGCTCCGCGTCGACAGCGCAGACCGTCCCGGCCGCGGGGAAGGTGCCGTTCTGGAAGTAGGCGCGGAGGGCGCCGTGGGTGCAGAGGGACGGGGCGACGAGGGACGTGTGCTTTATTATGCGCAGTGATTCAGAAGGGTTGCAGGAATGAGAGGAAATGGACGAACGCCGGGGGAGTCTTGTGTCAAGAGAACGGAACCAGGGAAAAGTCCAGCTGCCTTGCGGGCCCTGCGACCGAATTAATGACCCGGGATTTGTGGAAGAGCGAAGGGGAAACATACCATGCAATGGGTGTCACTGGGTCCGCAGTGTTGCCGATGATGAGCAAAGGGAAACTCGTGTTCCCTCCCACAGGACCTATCGTCGGCTTGGTTGAATAGTTCAAGTCTGTAATTTTTAAACGTACCAAGGAAACGACCCTCCCGATGAATTTTCCAACCCCTTCGACCGACTGAGCATTTTCCTCCATGGAACAGGAAGGAATACGCACGAGCAGTGGACGCGCCAAAGCGCCCAAATATCCGCAAAACTCGACACCGTCGCCTGATTCGCATAGAACTCGCGCAAGTCGGTGATCGAATCGTTCGTAACGGACGCATCTCCACAGCTCGTCACGATCTGCGACTCGTAGATATTCGACGTGAAGGGCGTCGCCGGTGCGTCGCAGTCGCATTCAAACTCAGGCACCTGGTTCGCTGTATAAACACCGGTCGCGTTACCCGAGGACACCTGCGCGAGGCCCTGTGCGAAGCCCACGAAGGCGTTGTACGGGCTGTAGAGCGCCGCGAAGATGAGGTTGCGGAAGAAGCTGTAGTCGACGATGCCGTGCGAGAGGGAGGTCAGGACGGGGAAGGGCTGGGCGCGGACGGACTCGGTCAGAGCGTCGAGGTTGGTGGCGATTTCAGAGGCTGTGGGAGCGTAGAAGGCGCAGCCTTCCTGTCCTGCGGCGACGCAGCCGTCGAAAAAAGTTTGGAGTGTTTTGTCCGTGTCCATCATGGAGCCGGTGAGGTTGGCTGGTTTAATCTTAGATTGCAACTCGTGAAGAGGAAAATGCTGGTGTCTGACCAGAATACCAAGCCTCCCAGTCCATAATACCTACATATGCAAAGGATGAGAACATGATCGCTAAATGAACATCGATGGATTACCGTCGATGGCGATGCGACCAACTTTGTCCTGTCTAGCGTTGAGCAATAGAAACCTGCGGACTCGATTGACCTACGGGAAAGAGCGTGGCGAAAGTGGCACCCAACAATGAGCCGTACCTGTCCAATTTACGGACTCGTTAATCCAAAATGGATAGAAAACTCACGATACACCCCAATACTGAAGCTTTTCGAAGCCAAACGCCTCTGTAATACGCAGCATGTCCCTGGCGACGTTATCGGTCGTAATGTACTGGAAGAAGTCCTCGGTATCGCGCTCTTGAGCCAACTGGCTGATCAGTTGGAACTGGGACCACTGGTTTGATATCACTTCCGACGTTGCATTCAACGAAGGGTATCTGAGGTTTAGGTCGGACGGTGTCCAACTCTGGCGCTCTGCCGCCGTGTTGAAGAACGAAACGAATGGTTTGGAGAAACTGACGCCTGTGAACGAGGGTCAGAGACCGAGAAAACTGCTCGATTTCGTCGAGGAAAAAAAACCTCGAGGGTCGAACCCAACGATGTCAAATTGCGGGCCCATGATCTCCGCGAACTCGGCCCCAAGAGACACTATGGTCGTGACGCCACTTCCTCCGGGACCGCCAGGGTTGAACAAAATTGGCCCGAGGTAGTCCGATTTTGAAGCAGTGGCCGGGTAACGAACCACTGCAATGGAAGCGTTTCCTTTGTCCGAGCTGTAATCCAAAGGAACCTACGAGTGGAGGTAAGATGAACAGTGCAAATAAAGATGGTAATGGTGATACACACTTCCAACAAACTACATTGTAAACCGGAGTAGCAAGACGTCCAGTTCAGGCTCGCCGTCGCAGTTAGCTGGTCAGCCGTCACCAAAGAAATGCGGTTGGACGACAAGAAATTTGGCTGACCGTTTCCCAATCGAAGGTTGGGGCCTCTTGCGCGAGCACAACTGGGAGGATTGATGGGAGCTTGAGTCCTATGAGAGCAATGACCACCCATTCGACGAAAGACGGGGAGATCATGGTGGACCGAGCGGAGCACTAATGCACCAGGGAGCTCGGAAGTTGGGAGCAAGAGCCTCAAGAACGGCTGGCTATTTAACAATTTTCCGTAGGCGCAGTGGCATGCCAGCAGTTGGAGCAAAATGTGCAAATGATCCGAAGATGCGTGGGATTCGAAGATCAGCGCTCATCGGCGGCCCGTTCACTCACGTTCAGCGGTTACGTTTTTACCGCGAATGTCCTATGGCATTAGGGGAAGTCAAAGCGGTCCAAACGACCGATTCTAGGACCGATTCTGGCACCGATTCTGGCACCGATTTTGACGCCAGAATCGGTACCAGAATCGATCAAATTCCAGAATCGGTCAGAATCGGTGTTCCTCCTCGGGAGGAGGAACTCGATGAGAATCGGTGCAGAATCGGCGGAGTTCGAGAATCGGTGCTTGCCCTAAAGTTCCCTCCTTCCCACTGCCTCTGTCTGAACTATATATTTATCCTGCTTCCCTAAAACATAAACCACAGATCACTGTTGCGCAAGCTAAGTATTCTGGAGCTGTTCACGACCGTATCGCTGAACAATTATTCCTATGATTCAGGGACTGAAATACTGCAATTCATTCAACTGAACCACACCACCTGCTACTGGCTAATAGATTGGGAGATATAGACACCTACAGCAAGAATCACGAACTTGAATCCAGTAAGAATCGGGGCAAGAATCAGATTGAAATATGGGTCGGCCAAAGCTGATCCCGATTCTCGGTCGATTCTCCCGACAGAATCGGTCCAGAATCGAACTCAAAATCGGTTTCCCAAGACCGCTTTGACTTCCCCTATTGACCAGCGTTGACCAGCCTACGAATGCGCAAGAGAGAATAACCACCCTGCTGGACCAAAGAAATAGTTTACGAATGCTGGAGGCTTCAATACTGTACGCAGTTTTATTTTTGAACCTGAACATTCAACTTGCAGTGAAGTTCGCGTTTCATCATAGATCTCCTTGGCAACACGGCGAGAAGCCCCGCTCTGCGAACCTTGCGAGTCACTCGGTGTTCGCGTTGAGAGTGGGTCATGTCGTACTACCTGAAGACCGTTCAATTCAGTTCGGTCTTAGTGGTTCATGCGACTCGGATCGACGGGGTAGTGTCTGAATAACTAAATTGTTCATCAGGACTCGGCGGTTGTTCAAAGTAATTTGTGAGGTATTTAATGAAATTTCTGGGCTCCAAGAGCCCGCTAGGATGTGGTTGCAACTTGCTGCTCGATAATCCGAGTATTAACCGTTTTTTTAACGAGATGCCTCACGTTCCTTTGCGTCGCTTTGGTTCAATTCCCATCAAGGTTACTTATCCCCTTCTCTCTTCTTCCTCTATCTCCAAAGTTAACCTTGTGTTGACCGGTTCTCAAGGTGTCCAGAAACTCCGCTGCAAACCAGTTGTTGAACTCCATCGAGATCAAGTTTCTCTCAGGCACACTGCGCTGGCACGTCAAGCGCAGCTGGAGCTGAGTCCGCAGCCGGCACGCGCAGCGGCAATACAAATTCTTGAAGTCATTTAAATTCCGTCTAAGTTTCTCGGGTTTCTGTTTCTGATGGTCTACTGCTCTTCCGTGTTTCAATATCTCCAACCAAGCTCAAGCCCCACGCAAATAATCCATGGAGCCTGTGACCCTACATTTCGTCTGGAATGCTCTCGAATTACGATGGTGTCAATTCCAAGATATCGACATCTTCAGTTCATCCCAATTAATTATTGCACTGTCCCTGCAGGCGAAGGCCGAATTTCAGCAATAGTGTGAATTTGATTACTTCCAAGCAACGTCGACTCCCTTCTGCCAGTGCGCCGCTTCTCACACTTGCTTCAAAGTGCGCAGGGCCCCTCTCGCAACTCATCGTCTAATTCTTCGTCACCACTCACTGGTTTCTGGCTGTTTCTACCGTATTTCTCGCCGTAAATACATCCAGTGTTGTCGTACACTGATTGAATGCATCGACCTAACTCCGTGCATCATCACGCCCTACCACGAACGCAGAGCGTCTGTCTAATGCAAACTGCGATTACGAGGCATCGCGCGCGACACCGAATAAGTGGTAGTGTAAGTGAATGGGCTCCCAAGATGATCTGTATCGCAGCCTTCATCTTGTTTTGAGACAATGGTGTCTGGTTGTTCGTAGACAAGGGACCTGGTGTGGCAACAGCGTGGGCCATAATCTTAACTTCCGTGAATTTTAACAAAGCCGCGAGCTGGAGTTGAACAAGGACGGTCTACTTGAGGAATATGGATTATTACGCCGGCAGTTCCAGGCCAAGGAATGATTGTGTGATTTGATTTATCTAGAACTTTGGATTAAACTGGGCTTGCGAGCGATCGCGAGGCTAGCACGCCAGGGACTTGAAGGCCCCATCCATCCCGGTAGATAGAACAGACACCCCGCGCCTCGAGCATGACGACTCGTAGAAGCTGCTCTTTCTTTTTATCACCCGACGAAGAGTCGAGCAGTGTTCGCGCAAAACCGGCGCCGGAAATCCTGCTGCCGATAATCACCACATCCAAGGAGACCGACAGTAAAGAGGCTCGAGGTCATCCAGAGGTGAGTGGGCAGACACCAGGGAGCGGGAGTGGGGAGTCCAGGATCGTGCAAAGAGGGCGGAAAAGGAGTCAGAGATCAATGATTGATGATCGCTCATCTGCGGCATGGCGGCACGCTGTTTTCCTCGTAGAAAAATTCTGAGCACTTCTTGACGCGTGGAAAACTCGCCTCAATATTCCAGAGGTAGACTCGTAACCAGTCTGCGCTATGGCAAAAGAGAGGGTGAGGTTGTTTGCCGTAGGCAGACTGGTACTACTCGGGCTTGATCAGAGGGCTGCGCCCGGAGTTTGAAAAAATCTCCCCGAAGCTGGATTTTTATCAATTTATTGGGTCTCTCCAAACTTTTTCAAAAATCGGTAATCTAACCCCTTCAAACTTGAGTTCTGTCTCTTCAGAATATTTTTTTATGACCTACAGACTGAGCTGTGAGAAAGTTAATTTTGGCGGGGAATTGATGGCTCGACATAGCCACCCGATCGGCACCCTCGGCCCCCGCCAAAAGTTCAAACTCCGGGCGCAGCCCTTTGGCGTGGCCCGAGTTGTACCAGTCTGCCTACGGCAAACAACCTCATCACGCCTTTGCCGTAGTGTGCAGACTGGTAACGAGTCTATTCCAGAGGGACAACAGAAGTTTTTTCTTTTTGGTCTTCTGGGAAGAATATTATAAATGCAATAAATTTACTTTCTGGCCAGCTTGGTTGCAGCGGCAAGCAGAAGATATAGCGGGAGGCCTGTGGAAATGCATAACGTCAGTTCGGGTTCCCCGAAATAAAATCGCGCGGGCACGCACAGAGGTTGCTAAAGAAAATCAAGGTCCTGTCCTGATGTTAACCACAGGAAAAATTAACCAACCAGAAGTAACACACCTAATGGAGCTCTGACGCCGGGTCTCCTGGGTGATGTACACGTAGTTATACAAAACGCGGGCACAGAAACTGAAGCAGGCGACAGTCAGTTTGGAACTGATGCGTATGCACAGGGCGGTGACTCGGAAACACGCACTATACGATAGAGATGATATTCATCGTGCGATTATCCAAGCCTGCAAAATTGCCTGCCAGCTATGTACAGCGGAGTTAGATTTCCGGTGATTAGGAACTGCATTGAACGCACGACGGCCACAGCCCAGAGCGGGAAGTTCTCGTTGCCGTTCTGCAGAATATAGACTCAATAGAGGGCACAGCAACGATGGAGAGACCGACCATGTGCGCGCCTTCCATCCGTTCGATGCGCGCCGCGACTGCTGGCGGAATTTTGGCGTCCCCGGCGACGCGACTGACGTTCGTGCGAGGCTGCACACTGCATCAACGCAAAAGTCAGGCACCGAAAAGAAACAGAGGTGGAGTCCGACGCACTTGTTGAATCCCTTCACCTTCTTAATGGCGACAGACTACAGCGGTACTCAGCACCCAAGACCACGACTCCGATTTTTTTATACGCACCTTGAGCATGACAGGCACAAACGCTGTGAGCCATACTGCGGGAATAGAGTAGAAGGACAGTGCTGATTTCTCAAAGAATGGTGACATGGCTGCGAGAGAGTGGGAGAAGAAGTTGCGCGCTTGAAGGAGGAGGTCAAGCACAAGCATGGTCAACCCTATCAGGACCCGGGGATGTCAGTTCCGATCTGTCGTTGTCATTGTGAGATCGATCATAGTTCACTTTCCGGCAACGCTGAGTGACCGGGTCGTGCACTGTCCTACTAGTACACTATAAAAAGGCCTAAAAATACCTAAATCGTGATCTTGTTTGCGATTTCGAGACGAAACGGTCAACGCGCTATGTGTACCATGGGCAGGAGCGACAAGGCTGAATTCAACCGTAAAACGATCAAAAGTCTTTGTCAGAACAAGTGCGTAACGACTCGAGCTCGGAATCTTTGCGGAATACTAGTAACTAAGCAGCCAGGAATAATTATACGCGCACTAGGAACCCTGATCAGGACGATGCGCGTACCTCACGTCGCAAGCAATGAGTCCGAAAGTTTTGAACACGCGTTCGCGGACAATGAGTCCGGAAGTACTGAAACAATAAATAGTTATTAAATATACGCTCGGCGGCCGGCAAGCCTTTGAATCTACATGGCTTTCAACCCGTTCAATGCGTCTCTGCTGCCAACCCATTAAATATGGGTTCCAACACATCCGCAATGTCCCTGCTACTCCGCGAGCCCGGCTCACCCATGACCGAAGCCAGCGCATTTTCCCTGATGACACCGAACAGTCTAAGGGTCGCCTTGGCGTACGACGGCCGCAGTTTCAAAGACGGAAAGAAATGACTTCGGCGGAACAAGTCCTCGTGGACCGCCCACGACTTCATCTCGGGGGTGAGCAACGGGATGACGAGCACGATGATCGCGTCGATCAATGCGTATTTCGAGGCCGGGTCGGATTCGGTGAGGTTGAAGAGGAATGTTGTGATTGCACTGTTCAGCTTTCGGGGACCACCAATTCGCTCACAGAGTTCTTGCATTTGGACGGAGCGCGATTCGCGACTGAGAGAAATCAACACCAGTGAGTAAGGTCAACTATCCGACATACGTGTTATGAAGGAGCCAATAAATCATGCGACTGAATAGTGAGACCTTTGTTCGGTGCAAATGGTGGGTGAGGTTCTCGGCCATAAGTGTGCGTACATCTCCCCCGAAGGCAACGCATCGGAAGAAATGCCACAAGGCACAAGAAGATGCAGCGCCAGCGTCAAGGACTTTCTGTCTAGGAATGCTCAGTCGATGTGAGCGGTAAGGGACCATTCTGAACATGCTCACATTGGAATCGGAGGAGCGCCCAGCGCCAAAGAAAAATCCTTGAGGTTGGGGTAATTGACATCGGTCACAGAGCGGCCTTGATGCAGGGGATATTTATCCGACGTCGCGAGTCGAAGCATATCTGACGCCTCTCGCTGAAGAAAATGCGCCTCCACTATGAGCCACGTTTGCGGCGACGTCTTGTCGATATGCTGCACCACATCCTCCAGTGAAGGAGGGTGCTCAAACGCCCAGTATTGTTCCAAGTTAATCTTCCAAAAGTCATTCAACTCCCACGGAGAGGTAGAGAGGACGCCGAAGGCACGCAGGAGGGAGTGGCTGACATCGGGATCCCCGTATTGTCGTGACGCTGATAGGAGGACGAAGTCGAAAAATTTGGATGCAATGGTTGCCTCATAAGTCGTCTCGTTCTGGGCAGCCACTTCAGAGATGAATGCGATGCACGGGCCAAGAGGGTGACAACCACCGGGAAGCGCTGCTGTGTAGGCATGTGCTAAACGCGGCTCCAGAAAACTATTTTTGTGAGGTCAAGTGCACTGTGACAGCAAAGACCCACGCACCCACATCGACAAAACATACTGATCGATATGAGCTCCGATATCAGCAATATCAGATCGTCAAACAGCCAATTGGAGAGGCATGCGATGAGGTAGGCGGTGTGGAACGACGCTATCTGTGTCAAAATGAGCTCCATTGCCCAAATCCTTACGCTGTCCGGGTATAATTCCGGTCTATGCGGATATCGAGGATTAATGCCAAACCACAACCAAGGAAATTCGCAGCGCACCTCGAAAGCTCCAGCAGATCGTCAAATATTATGTCCATAACAGACGTGTCTACGTCGACTCGTTCATCGTAGCAAGGCAGATGTGCTTGTATGGTCGTCATTCTCTTGAAAATGACCACACGTTCGGCGCCTCGAAGTGTGGCTTTGCCCATTGCCAAGATGGCCTTTCCCGCTAGTGACCCTGGACCCCATTGGGTTTTGGACGTGGTCGTCGTGTAGAGGGAGAGTGAGGAGAGGGAAGAGGCGAGCGAGGAGAGGGAAGGACTTGAGCGGAGGATACGGCGACCATGGACCCCTGTGGAGGGAGGCATCGTGGAGATGTGATGTATGTATCATTTCGACGGAGGGTCTTTTAGCTCCACGTCAGGCCATCGTGATTCTGGGGCCAACGGTATTTTGGGCCAACATTTTGGATGTCCGTCAACTATCACAGCATTACGGATCGAAGCAAGATGTGCGAATTTGCGAAGAGTTTGCGCGCGGGTGTGGTTTACGGCATGCGAGATGAATCGTTTCCGTAAAATTGAAAGCTAGGTCGGTCTAGTCACCACAGGCTGATTTCGAGCCTACCTGGAACTTCGCCCCAGGAAGCAGGGAAAAACGAACCATATTGGCCGCTAAATGCACGACAATTGCAGAGGAATTACGGTACGGCGACTTGAGGCCGGCTTGAGGGCGTCAAGGCACTGAGATTAAAACTTGTTACTGTGCCAGCGGCCGCAAACGGGATGGAGGTTGCGCGGCGCGCCTGAATCTTGTTCAGGCCCATTGGAAATGCCGCGTAGTTCCAATGGGCTTGAAGTTAGTTGGGATCGCGGTTGTATGCATCTGTGGCCACCGAAATGAGTTGAGTCCCATTCCACGTCGTGGGCAGTGGCCAAGCTCGGGTAGGCTGATCATCAATTTAGAGTGATCCGGTACGGTCCGGCATCAAATTGATTATTACGATTGTGAGCCACATCACTGAGGTACGACCGGAGCCGACCACGACGGGCTATGGGTACAAGTAAGCTATTGTCAATTCCTCAACCAATAACCACCTTCCCAACATTCAACAACTAGATCAATGCAGCGCGAAACAAGGGAAAACACCATGTTCACTAGTCTCTCGTAGACAGACGCTACAACCGTTTGCTCGTACCTCGCAAGTTGTAGTCTGTTGATTAGCGGCATCAGTTGATCGCTACCCCGCTTATTACCAATCACAATTTTTTTCGGGTGCTAAGGGGAGCCCATCGACGCGTTTCCCGCCAATTTACGGCCTCCCTGACATTCAGGATGTCGGCCCAAGTGTTCTCTCCAGCAAAATTTAGTGTACAAGCCTCAAGAACGAAGATGCCGAGATTTGATGCCCGGCATGCCGACGGCATGGACCAAAGCCCGAGATGCTGGTTCAAGCTCAAAGCTGGAGAAAAAAAGAAATCTGAGCTGACAGATACCTTCATAAGGTAGTGAAGTATACTGATTTATTTGAATTTTTACTCCTGGAGGTTTTATGGAGCAGTGTGAAGGGAGGGGAAAAATGATTTGTAATCACCGGCCAAAAGATTGGTAATAAGCGAGGTACTCGTACACGGTGGCGCGGTCAACTCTAGACTACATGTTCACGTTCTTTGCCATTTGCGGCGTCAAAATTCAGTCTAAACTTGCTCTAAGCTTTCCGAACTGCAACACGGGTAGACTTGCAATTGTTCAGCCAATACCTCGTCGGGCCAGTGGTTCAATTCGGGCTTAAACTCGGGCATCTCGGCGATGTTGATTATGGACTCTTGCAACCACGGAGAATAGGCAAGACTCGACTGCACACAAACGAGCTTCGGAATTTTTGTTTTCGGTTGGCGATGAGTTACCTCACCGGGCGTGAATTCTATTAGAATATACATGTATGTTGATGAGGGACCTACGATGTCCTTGGAGCAGCGGGGAACCACCCAAAACCCCGACCATGCTCCCCCGTCACGATGATAAATCTCTAGGCGTATGACAATATGCCTAGGTGATTCGCTGCTAACCAATGTAGGTAGCGCGACCTCCAGCTCCAGGGTTGCGCGTTTATGGCAACTCTCCCGCGAACAACACATGGCCAATGCATGGAACGGCCTTTGAGAAAGCCTCACCCCCGGCATTACCTCAAACGTACGCCCGGCATCCCAATGAAAGGTATTTCGCGCCCTCTATATCACGGTGTTGGCTTGTCTTACCTATTTAGGCCACATTTACGAAAGGTTCGCGGACCACATAAATAGACACCCCCCATTGTGTGCGTCCCCAATCCTTTCCACAGAATGGAACACAAAGCCCCCTCCGTCCTCCGGCAGCTTGCCCAAATAATTAACAACGCGGTGGACACCATCGAGGCAACTTATCGGAGCTCCAATGTGGACTTACCTTCCCTCGATGAACCGTTCGACATAGCGGCCCCAGGAGAATCCCTCCGCCAAGATCCCGCGGTTTCGACCGCAGTCCTTGCCTAGTTGCTGCAGCGTCGCAAATTGCCGCAACAGTGGCCAATCCAACCACTGCGGTTGTAAACGCTTCTCAGGGGGTGGGTTATTCCGAGAAACTGGATGGAATTCTTCGCTAATTGTTGTTCAAGTTTTATATATCGGCCTGCATTCGTGCGGTGTCGGAACTAAATGTGGTGGAACTGTTGCGAGAGGCTGGACCAAAGGCGGTGAAAAAAATACTGTGCGAGCAGCAGAAATTAATGTTCCGGTTACAGGGCCTGCATGCTAAGGACATAGCGGCGGCGACTCGGAGCGGAGTGGATCATGCATTACTTGGTGAGGAATACCACTGGCGTCCACATGAACTAGTACTGAGACAGTGGTAGCCCGGATGCTCCGTCTTCTTGCTACACACCACATTTTCCACGAAGTGTCGCCCAATGTGTTCGCAAATAATAGACTCTCTTCGCCGCTTGACAAAAACAAGCCGACAAGTGTTCTGTTCGAAAGGTAACTCTCATCCCTGTCCTCGACAACCCCATAACCTGTTTATTTATAGTCCTGAGGATCGACTTACGGGAACTTCTGGTGTCGCAGCCTTGGTTGAATTTTTGTGAGGCTCCCGGGTTTTAGTTCCAATTGATATACATTTTCCTCACCGCGGATACAGCACTGAAGATTGTTTCCGAAGCTCGTCCTGTCTCATGGAGACCATCAAGGACCCAAAGGAAGGCGAAGTTCCGTTCAACCGTGCCTTCAGTACCACCGTGCCCATGTACTATTGGATTCAGCGACCGGAGAATGCCTATCGACGTCAACGATTTGGGTTGGGGATGCAAGGCACCGCGGCTGCGGAGCCGTCAGATACAATATTCCAAGGTTCACATCGGAAGCTGAACGGAATATTACAACTGACGCCCTTCCAGGGTTTGACTGGGGTATCCTTCCCGAGGACAGTGTCCTTGTAGACGCTGGTGCTGGAATTGGGAGCTCGTCCATGATGATTGCGAAAAAGTACCCGAAGCTGCACATAGTCCTCCAGAATCTCGTCCCTACCGCCAATGGGGCCCGAGTTGTAAGTTTCATAGCAGTTGACTCGCCATAGTTGAACAATTTTCTTAGCATTGGACCGAGAACCTCCCGGAACATGTCGAGAGGAATATGGTTGAGTTTCAAGGTATGTAAATATATTTTTCTGCCATGCTGATGCCGATATTTCATCCAACAAGGGTACGACTTTTTCAACCCCCAGCCAGTAAAGAACGCCGTCGTATTCTTGCTCCGCTGCATCATACACAATTGGCCGGATCTCCAGACTATCAAAATCTTCAAGAACCTGCGGGCTGTTGCGCTTCCACACACAAAGCTAGTGATCGTCGAGAAAATTCTTCCAGTTGCGTCTGTAGATCAAGGATCGGAAGCCAAAGAAATTCCGGGTGCCGCGCACGCATCAGCGCAGGCGCCGCTGCTGTCTAACTGGGGGAGCGCCGTGGCGGAACTATATTTCTTTGACATCGGGGTGCGTAAGGACTCACATTGTCATACACAACTGACGAACAATTTGAACTCCAGATGCACATGACGCTGGGCGGAACTGACAGGACCCTGGACGGCTATGTCGATGTGCTGCGCCACTCTGGCTGGGAAATAGTGCAGGTCTATCATTGCGGGCGCTCCGAGCTGAGCCACCTGGTGGCCAAACCGGTGTAACACCTAAAGGCGCCCCAGAAAACCTTGGACATCATCTTTGATAATGGGTTGTGTTGTATAAAGGGGAGTCAGAGAGTAAAGGTAGGTCTGGGGAATAGATTAAGGAGGAATATTTTAGCGGATAGGAACGGGAGAGTGAAAAAGAAAAGAGCTCGAGCTCGAGTGAATTAGGTGGGATGCATGGGATGAGCGCAAATAAATGCGGAGAAAAGAGAGAATGAAGAAAGAAGAAAGCTCAATGAGGTTCGACACGGCGACGTGCGAGGGTGGGCAAGATGTGAAGAGCGGTGAGAGAGCATCCCGCGGCGTGGCGACTGGTTGATACCAAAATGGTAAGCCGAGGCAGCGTGTCAGTGATCCGCAACTGATATGCATCTCTATAAATTGAGCATGTCTGTTCGAAGCCTTTTTGAGCTCCGCTTTTAGAGACATCACCCCACCTCGACGGATAAACGACTGAGAAGCCAGGTGAAGTCCCACACCGCCATTAAACAAGCGCCCAAGCTCCGCCTACTTAGCTCAACATTACTAGTATTTTTACCAAAGTGGTGGCGCGAAGCCCCCACCGCGCTCTTATATGATATGCATATCAGTTGCGGATGTTCACCGCTACGTGGACATGGGCCGTAAACGCAGCGAGAGCGGCCCACAGTTACGAGATCGATTGGCACCAAATGGGCGCCAAACGGGCGTCGGGCGCTATGGCGCAGACATAAAAAGATGCGGGTATTATTATTTCTAATCACACGGCTCCGACACGAAGTGCCGAATCTTGTTCTTTCCGCTCCCACTCCCACTCCCACTCCAGCAATGGCCCAGCAGCCACCTCAAGGTCGCCACGGCTACTTCGTCCCTGTTTTGAAAATCGTCGCAGCTTGGGTCGTAGCCCTCGCGCTTGCCGCGGGTCACCATGCCTTCTACGCGTCTCTCAATCACACAGCACCGACATTGGATCCCACCTGGGGCACCAATGCTTCGCTGCTCGTCCATTCCCAGGCGGGCGCCAGCGCTATTGGGACCACCTTCGCCTTTATCATCTCTTCTGCACTGGGCGTGAGCGCGGGGACCGCATTCCTGCAGTGTGCATGGAGAGTGGTGCGCACTCGCGCCTTCACCGTCTCTGGCCTCGATGCCATGTGGTCCTCGCAGACAAATATTCTTGCATTTTTGTCTCTCGACTTTTGGCGGAAAGCGCGTGGAATTGTGATCCTCTCCGGTTTGACATGGGCTTTTCGGCTCGTTGTCACTTTTGCGCCGGGTACGCTAACCGTCAACACCGAGGTTTCCACCACCTCTGAGCCCTGCTCGATCCCTGAGTTTGACTTTGGGGCCACGGGTTCGCTTTATACTGGTGCGTTTTAATCCGCTGATTCTTCGGAACTCACATTACTTTCGGCAGCCATGCGGGGCATTGGACTGACATACGTGGGGCCATCTTTGAATGCCCAGCGAATCGTTAGCACTACTCTCCTCGGCGGTCAACCACTGCCGCCAACTTCGCCCTGCGGCACTAATTGCTCCTACGTCGTGATCGTCGACGCTCCATCTTTCTCCTGCTCCATGGGCGCACAGAGTCCCTCCGCGCTGAACTGGACAGGGGCAGATGCTCCGAGTCCTCCCCCGTACTTCGCCGCCACCACCGACATTATGCCTACCAACGTCGACAATTCAGGAAAATTTTCATTCAGCGACTGGGATTTCCAGGCCCACTACACCAACTACACAGAATGGCAGCCTGACCCCGATAGCGGGGTGAATATCACATGTATCGCTTATAACTCGACGTACAATCTGAACTACACCTTCGGCGGCACCACCCCCTCGGTCGTTATCGAACAGCTTGTCCTACACCAGCGGGCAAACGAACTCCCCGGCAACGAGACCGGGCCCCCAAGCGAGCCAGGGTCAGAGACCTTGAACGAGGGCACCGCGAACTACCGTGCGCTGTTCGACTCCATTTATGACGCTTACGGTAAGGGCAGCGTCGAAGCCGTCGCTGGTCCCGCTTTCCAAATTCTTGGGGAGCCAGTGCAACCTGGGTCATTTAACTATATGCCAGCGAGCCTCCAGATTGGCCAGGCGCCATTGGTTAACGCGGCCGCCACGGATCTCGCACTCGGTAACCTCATCTGGATCCCTGGCGCGGAGATCCCGCTCTTTTTTGAAAGTCTCATGCAGAACGTCACCCTTTCCATCCTCGCGGGCTACCCCACGCAGACATCATTAACCACGTGCCTCGTCAGCAGCAGCGAGCCGCACTTTGTGTATAACCCACGTCGCCTGTGGCTCATCTACGGGCTGGGTCTCGTCGTCGCGCTCTTGTGCGATTTCATCGGCCTCATTGCGCTGTTCCGGAACCGTGCCGTCGGCGCCACGGGGAACAACTTCAGCGACTTCCTCACTGCGACGCGCAACCCCGAGCTGAATGCGCTCAATTTGAAGGAGAAGGGGCGCATACGGCTGAAGTATGGACCGATCGCGAGCGAAGGAGGGCGGTATGCGTTTGGGATACCGGGTAGTTTGGGGTACAGCGGTAAGGAGGTCGAAACCCTGCTTTTTGAGCAGTCTATGTGACGGTGCAGATGTACATGTAGTTCACATTGAAGTGCCTTGGTAATTTCGCCTATGTTGATAACTTGATCCCGGGGTGTAATTCAAACATACGCAACTCACACATTCTGCAGCGGTCGCGCTATCGAAGAAAATGTCAAGTACGAATGATCAAGATTCGAGAGTCAGAAGGGCCAGAGGTATGAAGGTCATTTCGCCATGATCAAGGTAGATTCCCACCTGAATTTTTAGTAAGCCACCGGGCGCGACAGGAAAAAAGGCGTAACCATGTCCCGGTTGTTTAAAATCACTTCGTCTATCTGCATCTGCGTCGGGTGATCTAACACGTACTTTCAACATACCCGAGATGCCAGGGTTTCAAATTACAGGTCAAAAAAATCCTGCACAACTCCCCAACCTCGTTCAGAACAGTACATAAAATTTAATGGACCTCTAAAAAGTCAGAACCTCATCCTTATGGATCTCACCTCTTCCCGAAAACTATGAATGCAAACCCATTTTCGCCCAATGGGTATAAAGGCCGTCACGTGCCCGATTAGCGGGCCGGCCATTGATTTGAGAGGGAATTGATTCCGGTAACCATCAAAGTGTATAAAATGGCGAGCAACAACCGCCGCGTGGCCTCAGCACCCTCCCTTACCCCAAGTTCATCCTTTCCTTTACACCCACTTTCCTTCGCCTAGGCTGTGCCTTACTTGCACTTTTATTCGCCTTCACTCACCCCCCGATCGCTCCTCGACCTTTCTTAACAGCAATGCAGTTCTTCACCCTTGCGCTTCTCGCCTCTTTCTGCAGCGTCGCCATCTCGGCGCCTGTCCAAATCGCCAAGCGCGCACCGCGCACGTACCAGCAGCTCTCTATCGGCGGTGGTGTTGGCGGGAATGCGCTTGCAGAAGCCCAGGCAAGTTTATTCTCGGCGGACAAACGATTCAGATTGACGGTCCGCAGGCGAAATTCCCAGGCACCCCTGCAACACTCAGCGCGGCTACTACTTCAGATTTCAATGTACGTTCCGGTTTCCCTGGTGTTTCCTATGGTTCTGACTTGACCCGCAGGCCGACGCGCACTGCTCGGTCTTGGCAGAACAGGCATTCCTTGATGCCGGTGCCATTGCCTCCTCAAGCCGTGCTACGAACGGCGTTTCCGTTGGGTTGTTGTGCGTACCTTACTTTATTTTCTCTCTTCTTTTCTGATGCCTACCGCCTTGCAGTAAAAACAAGGTCCTGAAGATCTTCGGCACTATGGTCGCCCTCCAAGCCGAGATCGCTCAGAACGGGGGAAAGGCGTCCGCTTCGCAGCAGGTGAGCCTTTTCAGACGATGCCTCTTACTTCCCGCTCACCTAATACCCATGTCCAGGCCTCACTCGATGACCTGACCTCTAAGCTCGCAGTCAACGTCGCGGTCGACAAGACCAACGCGGGACTCAAGAGCCAGGACGTCAGCTTCACCTGCTAAGCGGCTTCAGCTTTCCATGGCTTTCTTCCACGTCCGTCGTGATGTTCACATTCTATACTACTCGCTCACTGGCACTCGGGTTGGATTGGATTGGATTTTGCGCGCGTACTCACTCCTGTATTTGCGTAAACATATAAACGGGCCGGGTTCTGAAAATAAACTTCGTCTTGACGAGAGTGGGAATGGAGTAAAAATACGGGACCCGTCAGAGTCCTCCACGGTATGTACATAGCGTGACGACGCACACCTCTTCCTCCAGACGCTGGATCCACGTTTTTCGCCCGTCGGCTCGCGCTAGGGCTCGTGGGTGGGTCTTGGGTTGTCCTTCCTTCGTCTATGCCTGAAAGTTCGATCGTTGGAACTCGAGGATTGCGAGTTGCGCATGATGCCGACTGCGATGTGCAAGTATGGTGCCGACTACTAATTGTGCGTCGATGTTGGCTTTTCGTCCGATGTAATAAGCGTGTCGCCGTAACGGGACCTACATCTACTACAATACATGCTAAAAAACTATCAGAGTGTCTGGTCAACATCTGCGCGAGCAGCTGGGCGAGCCGCCGAATCAGTTCGAAAAGTAACGCATGGGATGATACTTGCGCGAGTGAGCGGGCTGATATACATACGAAAGCTTCCCCGCCTCATGCGCCATTCGAAAGTCTGTCAACACGACCTTCGAAAAATTTTCATCTCGTTCTAAATAGGCAGTCGTGGCGTCGACGTTGACCTCGCGCAGCCGCGGGAGGCTTTTCAACGCCATGTCCTCTTCCGTGCACCGGTTATTGTGAAACTCGGGGTACAGTTGGGTTTCATCGAATTCGGAGACCACAACGATGGTCAGGACTTCGAGGGACGGTGTACATTCGGGTAGGATTATAAGGGTGCGCATCAGGCCGTATGGGATGCGGAGTCTTCTCATGGCGGCTTTCAGGGTGAGGAGGCGGAGTTCGGGGAGGTGCGGTAACTGGAGAGGGTCGTCGTGACGCCCTGAAAGAGAAAGTAAGGTTACAGAACGAAATCGGACCATGAGCGTACAGCACGTACACTCAAAATTGATAATGAGGTGCTGGAGAGAATCACCACACTTGGGGAGAATTTCCTCGAGACCGTGTAATGAGCCTCGGCGAGGAACAACGAGCTCCAGGTGCTGAAGGTGCTGCAGGTGATGCATCACATCATCACCGAGCATAAGCGTGTGCAGACCGGGGCATGAATCCGGCTGGTATGATAGGCAGAGTTTGGAAAGAGGTTGAATATGTGCGGGTGGTCGCGTGGGAAGTAGGACCGCGTCTGTGTCGGTTTCCAGCTGGAAGATGTTCAGCGCAACCTCGGAGTAGGAGGCTAAAGCGTAGTGTATCAGCGATGGTGGTAGACTCGTGCCCGGGAAAGCGTCGAGCTGAAGGCAGCGGAGGGTGGGAAGGGCCAAAAATGAGAAGAGGGGACCACAAATTTCGTCAGGAAGTGAGTTCCATTTCCAGCCTGAGCGACCTGAGAATCGGATGCAACAACGGGTCACTCTGTTGCACAAAGTGAAAAGCTGAATATTATGGATCTGCCGTTCTTGATCACCCAGGTCCAGGTTCATGAGAGTTAGATTGAGGACGTAGGAGAGGAGGCGTGCGTTGGTGGCCAATGTCAGCCCCGGCGGCGGTGAATCTATTTTCCATAGAGTCAGCGATGTGAATAGATGCCGTTGGCTTTGTTCTGAGAATGCGTGAGCCGCGAGGGCGCAGGATTTCAGGGTTTCCCGGTCCAGATAGTCGAACCAGTGCTTGGTCGCCGCCACCTCGTCGATGATTGCGTCGATAAGTTCCTGAGGAAAGTCGACCATGGTGGTTCGGGACAAAGGAGGTGTCGCACTGCATCATATTGATGATATGCCATCAAAGACCCCGAACTATGAACTCCTAGTTCATCGGAACAGCGAACACCATCGCCAGCTTGAAGGCCGTCGTCAACTCGCTCAGCGAAAGGATAGAGGTACTTATTTTTGCATCGATCTTGGCCTTTTAAGCGGACCCATTGTATAGGAACCCGAGGCGGTATTCCGAGTCTCCGAGGGCCGGCGCGCGGTTCAGGGGCCGTGGTGACGTATATGCCGGCCCTCTTGCCGCTATATCGACACGAGGAAAGGAGGACGACTTCAGAATACTTCTTATCGCTACGCGTTCTTTACAAGTGGCATCGAATGGTATTTCCTGATTAATTGAGCCCTCCCCGGCAGGGAGCACCTCCACCTTTCAACCCACGAAACCCATCGACTCTCTGGTCTTATGGATCTTGAGTCCAAATCAGCGTCAATTCCACAGCCTCACAAAAACCCACTTGGTTGATTGACTGCGTCGGAAAAGACAAGGAGCGAGCACCCTAAACTTCGCGGAAAACGTTGAATCCAACCTAATTCAAGATTGCCGATCCTACATTACACACCGAATGATCCCAGAAGATCCATTATACACGTACATATAAAACCTCTATCATCTACTGACTTACCTACCGTACATCCCAGTACGAGTAGTCCAGGATACATAGTAGCAGTATACGCCGTAAACGGGGATAATTCTGATCAGCAACCCCACTTTTGGGGTTGCTGGGATTGCTGGATAGTGATTTTCTATCCAGCAACCCCCTGCGTACTTCTCATCGTCGTGTCATCTAATCTTTTTGCGATGGGCACACACCGAACGCGATGGGATCAGGCCGTTGGACTTGCCCACTGCCGAAGTCTGTCCTTGTATATTTTAAATTCAAATGTCTATGACTTTGCATTGGCTCACAATTACCATATTAATATATGTACACTGGGGTGCCTGGTGGCACTTTTTGTGAGCCTTTAGCAAAAATGCTCCTAGACAAGTCTTACAGCCCTCATCGAGCTCTACAACTTTCATATCAGGTCTATTTTTAGCCAACTGACCCATACATACTGTCTTCATTAGTCTTCATTACCTCGGACACCATTTTGGCGCCAGTCAATGAAAGAGTGTGAACATGATTGACGATTCAACAGAAGGTCTCTCTGGAAGGCTGAAAGAGGTGAGGAAGACACAGAAACATATAGGTGTGTGATAAGTCGTATTTAATTTCATAGCCCGTATTGGACATTTAGCGTAGTTGTTATTCCAAGTAGCTCCAAATTTTGTACGTACTCGCCAGGTCCACAAAGTTTGGGAGCTCGAAACTCCAAACCTCCAAACCTCCCCAGGGATCCCGCGGAGTAAGCTGTGCAGTGAAAAGAGTGATGCGGATCAGTGAGACCAGCGGCACCGTCGGCACATCATTGACAGCCTGAACTGGTCTAAAGCCACCGCTCGTCACCCAGTCTT
This sequence comes from Mycena metata, assembly GCA_029378385.1. Taxonomy (NCBI): domain Eukaryota; kingdom Fungi; phylum Basidiomycota; class Agaricomycetes; order Agaricales; family Mycenaceae; genus Mycena; species Mycena metata. The sequence goes on along the minus strand of JARKIB010000088.1, from coordinate 340,879 downwards.
GGCAGCGTCTCAGGCCTTACGCCGTGCACCTCGTCGATACATCCCACTATGAAGGGCAAGATCATTGCCTGAATTTACTTAAATTTTGCGAATGCGGCTCAGCGGGAGAAACAGCACTGGGCCATGAGACCGCCAAAGTATATGACATTGTCCGGGCGGCGCATATAACGATGTCGACGGTCGTGAAGAGAGAGTTGAGAGAGAGGTCAAATGTTTGGCGGGGCTGTCAATCAGAGAGATCAAAGTCCGACTCGGGTGCCGCACCTGCCGATGGAGTGATTGGAGATCATGGAGATTTGGAGATTTGGAGTTTCGGGTTCCCAAATGCACTCGCCAGGTCCCCGGTTCGATTCCCGCGGTTGCATGCCAAGAGGCACGCGGAACTAAAGTTTCCGACATCGGTTTTCCCCCCAATAGACTGGGTATTCGGGGGCACGGAAATCGAAAAAATCGTCTGAAAAGAGAGGATTATGGAGGGTTTAGAGAGGTTCTTGAGCTCCCAAGATCTGCAAATTTCTCCACCGTTCGCGCTGATCCTTTGATGGCCGGGCCTGATGCGCCTGATGGCCTCCACAAAAGCATTGAAATATGGCGCTGGAAGCCTCTCAGAATGTTGAAGAACTGAAAAGCCCATACTGTGTGATGTCAGGAAGGTCTGAGGATGCTGCCATCGATTGTAGCGACGACACTTTGAGTATACTGTGCTTTTTGACCTGATGCATTATTAGAGAAGTGAATACAGGTGAAGAGGAGCTTACTAGAATCCCTGAGAACATGTCTGAATGGAAGGCCCTTGCTATCTGCTCCATTTTGCCCTATTACGACCTCCAATTTACAGCATTTGAAGCCAAAGAGGAAATTGGCGTGAATTTTTTCCTTTGGTGCAGGGAGAGCTGTAGAATGTTTGGAAGCTGAGCTGAGGGACAAACTTACCTCTCCAGTGCCTGTCTAAAGAGAGTTTTCCCTTTGAAAAGACCTTACCGTGCGCGCGACTCGACGCGAGGACGCGATTGATGCGTGTGGCAACCGTGTGAACTTATGTTATCTGCCATGTTATGTGCCGTTGACGAATCTCGCCCCAGAGTGAACTCTTTTTGTAGATTTTTTGGTGCTATTTCATTCCTCTCGACTGAAATTAGCCTGTCAAATATTTCTGTGAATTAAGGCTAACTAAACAAGGATCAGTGCAGCAGATGGCAGATAACCTGTACAGCCACCGGCAGATAACCCAGCGGACCGGGCGGTAAACCCCGACAGGTTTTCCCCCCAATAGACTGGGTATTCGGGGGCACGGAAATCGAAAAAATCGTCTGAAAAGAGAGGATTATGGAGGGTTTAGAGAGGTTCTTGAGCTCCCAAGATCTGCAAATTTCTCCACCGTTCGCGCTGATCCTTTGATGGCCGGGCCTGATGCGCCTGATGGCCTCCACAAAAGCATTGAAATATGGCGCTGGAAGCCTCTCAGAATGTTGAAGAACTGAAAAGCCCATACTGTGTGATGTCAGGAAGGTCTGAGGATGCTGCCATCGATTGTAGCGACGACACTTTGAGTATACTGTGCTTTTTGACCTGATGCATTATTAGAGAAGTGAATACAGGTGAAGAGGAGCTTACTAGAATCCCTGAGAACATGTCTGAATGGAAGGCCCTTGCTATCTGCTCCATTTTGCCCTATTACGACCTCCAATTTACAGCATTTGAAGCCAAAGAGGAAATTGGCGTGAATTTTTTCCTTTGGTGCAGGGAGAGCTGTAGAATGTTTGGAAGCTGAGCTGAGGGACAAACTTACCTCTCCAGTGCCTGTCTAAAGAGAGTTTTCCCTTTGAAAAGACCTTACCGTGCGCGCGACTCGACGCGAGGACGCGATTGATGCGTGTGGCAACCGTGTGAACTTATGTTATCTGCCATGTTATGTGCCGTTGACGAATCTCGCCCCAGAGTGAACTCTTTTTGTAGATTTTTTGGTGCTATTTCATTCCTCTCGACTGAAATTAGCCTGTCAAATATTTCTGTGAATTAAGGCTAACTAAACAAGGATCAGTGCAGCAGATGGCAGATAACCTGTACAGCCACCGGCAGATAACCCAGCGGACCGGGCGGTAAACCCCGACATCAACCTCTCAAAGTTTTGGCATGCTGTGCAGACGAGGAGGAGGAGGGTCCGGATCAGCGGTCCGGGGCTCTCGGTCATTTCGGGTAACTTGGATATTTTCTACCGCACTCGTTCCTTCGGCTGTTGAGTCCAGAATTTGGTGGGCAACATCTGAGGCATACAGTAATACCCTCACAAAATTTTAGAGTGAACTAAGGTGAACTGAACTTAATTCGAGTTCGCGCGGTTTCTTGCGGTTTCCCGTTACGAAATCGAGATGACATCATGACTGACAGCATTCTCGCCAATAAATTATGGATTTGGGAGCTTCAATGGACCAAAAATATTATTCTGAGCTGCCAGAGCGACTCATAATGGATGAAAATGGGAGGGTATGCAAAATCCTGGAGCCACTCAAGGAGAACTAGGGTGAGAAATTGAAGTTTTCTGTTTGTTGAGCCAAAAGCGATTGATCGCTGTGGCTATGCTGATGGAGAGGAGTCGGAGCAGAGGTCTGTGTCACGGCGGCAATTCCCGCGTGCCTCTCGTTGCATGCTATTAAAATAATTCATTCAATCGGTTCTTGGGAAGTTATAGTTGTAAGTATGAACCGATGTTAGAAAGCTACTATGGTGAGGTTGTATTCAGAGCTTTGATTACCCTTTTGCAGTTTACCCTTTTCCTGTGAACCACCCCAAGATACAGTGAAAGTTCACCCAAAAAGTACGTGAAACAGTGGGGTGAAAAGGGACATATTGTACGTGAAGTTTTTCACCCTGTTTACGGTGAAATTCGCTTTTTGGCCGTGAAATTCACTGCATTTTGAGGTGAATTTCATGCATTCTGAGGGTGAAAAAGAGGGCGAATTTTACCATTTCCGTACCCCACAGTGTGTCCGATCTAATCGGAATAAAAGCGGTGTTCAGTCCTTCCCGCTTTTGTGCTTGTGCGATGCAACACTCCGACTTCCACAAAGACCAGGCATGTACGACTCAATTCTTTGAGACGTCTGAAAGCCTATTAAACTGAGTTACTCTTAAGCTTCCGATGGTGCATACTTACATAGGTCTGGAACCAGGCAAAACAAAATGATTCTCTGCTCTACACCAGCTACGTCGGTATCCGTGGGATTGCGGCGGTACACAGCACAACTTCTTCCTTCATTCAAGTTGTCTATGCCGACACAGCTTTCCATCTGGACCCGGTGACAATATTAGATGATTGGGGGTAAACTTCACAGTTGGGACTGACTGCTGTAAACTAATGAATAGCATAGTGGCGCTTCGCAGATAGTTTAACTCCGACATAACAAGCCCGCCCGAATCCCCAGGTCAAGGCAACAAGGCAATGTCTGACCGCGACCTTTACAGCCGCTTGCTCCTCGCTAAAGGCCACGGCTACCCTTTATCCTGTCCGCAGCCATCCGACGATCTTCCTCCTCCGTGCCGAACAAGAGGCATCGAGATCGGGGATGTCGGAGTCCTGACATCCGATGGGTCATTCGACGTATTCTTCAACATCTGCCGTGGTCGCGATGACCCTGTCAATCGCGATGGAGTCCCGCCCGGGTTTGAGCCTGTCGACCTCCGCTCCGGGGATGTCACATCGAGAGAGTCCTATCATCGCCCAGGATCTCATATCTCCAATACGACGATGAAGAAGCGCCGTTTGGATGTCGACGCCGAATTGGATAACGTGCAAGTTGTCTTCGACCCCTTCTAATTTGCTGGGCCTCATTCTGATTTCTTAGCTTTTCGCCAGTGGGAGTGGGGGCGGTCATCGAAGTGTCAACTGCTTCAAAAAAGGCAGCGGTTCTTTTATTGCCGGACGGTGCCTCTCGACTCAACCTACGGTTCCTCAATAAATTCAGACAGCTCGCTCTGAAGCATGCCAAGAGTTGGTACGCCTTCGTGACCGGCCTGGGAACCATGCTTGAGAACGGTGAACTGTATCTCATCACCGGGGTTGACAAGTCGGCAGCGTGGGGTGTTGCCGCAGCAGAAAGCCAGAGCGAAGACTGCAACATTAGTTTAAAACTCAAGGCCGCACAGGTTGGCTCTACGACTGGCTCCTACGCATGGCAGTGGGAGTCCGGCGGTGAATTCGCAGATCTGGGTCCGCGTCGACCTCCCGGAGAATCCCCCTCCATTCAAAACCAAACCGTCTTTCTGCGTGGTTTCAGAATTGCCATTCATTCGTTGGCCTGAAGAAAAATTGCGCAGGCAATACCAGTGGACTCAAAGCCCATGACCATGTTTTCTAGACGATGGTTTACCTCATTTATGCAGTCCTCATTGACTCATAGTGTCCCGGGGAATTCAGTCGTGCCCCACAGTGACGCTCCTCGCGACGAATGTGCAACTATTGAGCATTCTTTTGCAAGCCGAGTGCGTAAATCTTTGCGGTGGGCTCTTAAAACACTTACCCATACTCCACCAGCCATATCATCCTGCCGAGGTCATTTGCCAGGAACTCCTCTCCCGGCCCTCTGTATGTTCCATGTCGCCCATTGCAATTCTGAACCGAGTCAATGGCAAAAACAGTCAACGTCCGATACCGACGCAGTCGTAATCCATGACAACGAGTGGATAGACCTATTGAACGAGGTGTGCAACATATTTCACGATATATATATCTTGTTCATTTTGGGGTCTGCTAGGACCAAGAGACAGTTCCCGACGACGCCGAACTTGTCAAACGATTTTTCAACCAGTACCAGATCGTTCATTCCTCTTCGGGTATTATTCTTGTGCCGTTGTCTCAATTCTATTTTGAGCTTTTATCCAAGGTGTGGTGCATCTCCAAGACACCGAAGAAGATATCGATGAATTTCTGTCCATGGGGACCCATTTGTTTCGTGATAGGCCGCGGTGGTATTGCCTGGAGCTCTCACTAATACTAACGTGCTGGGGGTTGTCCTGCCTAGACTTTTGGACCGAGTCTAATTATGCTGCGAAGGGATGGCTAACGTCCCTTCATTATGGTGCGCTGTGGTTTGGCTATGTGGTTGGCTATCTGCGGCTATTAATATCTCCCATACTGGGAAACACCGTTTGCTATATCTTCTTGGCCCTCGTATTGACGGCGTTCACGGCATATGGGGTAAATCTCTACAACCCATCGCGCAGGCTCGCTCGACTCGAGGACGCGATTAACGCCGCCGAGGATAACTTGACCCATGCGATGGAGAACTGTCCAAAGGATTACCTGGAGTTGATGGACCTGATGGATTCCTTGTTTCAGTAAGTTCAGCTACCCTGCGTCGACGCCATCAGTATGAATTTGTGTTTTAAAGGGCTAAAATATCCACATCGAACATTCGGATTCAGCTGCTGGCTGCGAGCGGCCTCGCAAAATGGAGCCTCAAGATAACAAAGAGGATTAATGAGTGCACTAAGAAGGTGAAAAAAATCAATACGACGGCATTGGTGAGTGGGATCACAAAGTTAATGGTTCACCCGCAAAATAAGCGTGTTCAGTACATTATGGAGGGAGAACATCAGTATCAGTTAACGAAGAGCTCCAAGGAAAAGCTCGAGGTTATCAACGCGATTACTCTCCCACCGACGCGTGAGCTGCCTCAATTTCTTTTTTTTTTCTTCCTGACAATGACGTAATTTCGGCTGAAAAGGTCATGCACAAGAGCGTGTGTTCAGGGTTCGTCGTCGCTTTGCTCCGAGTCCTGCGACTACTCCCTGAGTCGGATATGTGAGTTTCGAACTCGAAGGCAAGTTCATAGACTCACATTGCGGTCCACAGCGTGTACAATTGACTTCCGCCGAGCTCCGAGTTGCCATATTCAAATTGGGCTTGATACGCGAGGAGCTCGGAATAAAGCTCCTCAACTGCCAAAACCGACAATCCTCGGCAAGTGCTTGAAATTGGCGTTCACAGTGTTTTCTTTTGCTTTTATACGTCCTTAGACGTTCTTTGTTTTCTAAAAGTGTTTGGCTGTGATTGTACCGTGTCCGTTTAATTTTGTGCATGCATGCTCCGAGGCTGAAAAAGAAAATCTTACTGAGTTGTGAGAGAGAAGAAAAAGACTGGGACAGGCATGGTAGAGCTCCTACCAAGTGAGAAACCTCAAGGGTTGCTTCCCACTCACCCCAGCAGGGGTCAAAATAATAATTCTTACCTTGCTAATCTTTCACGCGGATCCAATATATTGGGCTGGGAGTCGGAATCATTAGGGTGCGCTCCCTTCGTCGTTCTACATCGGCGGTTTGGTGTCTACATGGCCAGATGGCTCCTGTGTCACCAGGAGCGTCTGGTGCTCGAATATCTGGCAACTGGAATTTGGGCCATCGGCGATCGACACGTAAGTCTTGGTTTCCTGAACGTTATGACCCACTACAACAAACCGAGGTACGAGGGAAGTACTTGTTGTAGCGTTTGTCCAGGAGAGACTAATGACCCACTAATCCTCTTGTAGCCTCCGCTACATGGCTTTGAGTGTTCTAGAGGATGCGCTTTCACCGACGAATACTTTCAAAACACGGGCACGAAATCTCATGATTACCTGTCGATGCGCCTGGCAAATCGAACGATATCGGCGACAGATCCGGGCCATCAAACGCCAACACATCGGACCGAGCGCAATCCCGGGCGAGGGTCTCAGAATTTCCGCGGAGACCCCCGATCTATTCTTTGAAGTGCGGCCTGGCAATCTATTACCAGTATCACAATGGTATGGATGATACACTACAATGACTTTTCACAACTCTTGTGCATGATATCGTCATTGAATCATAATTTACAGTCTTGCCAAAAATCCTCCCGCACCATTAGGGTGTTTCAGAATTAGAATTTGCGCCCAATTTCTGCCTCAACTTGTGCCTCAACTTGTGCCCCAACTTGACAAGTTGGGGTCGAGTTGAGGCACAAATTGGGGCATCAATTGTGAACACCCTCAGTGGTAGATTACGCCAAGTTGAGGCATCGCATATCAATCAAGACCGAGAAGGCAGCTAGCCGAAAGTTGGGGCATCAAAATGAGGCAAGTTGAGGCACAAGTTGAGGCAGAAACCGTACGCGAATTCTAATTCTGAAACACCCTATTATATAAAGGTTGGAATTTATGAAGCCACAGAGATGAGGGATATCACGCGGCCAATCCACTCCCTCCGTCACTCGGCTTGTTCAATGGCATAAAGGAATGGTCGACGCTGTACCACAGCAGTGCGAAATTCGGCAGTTGAAAGTGCCGGTAAATATTCCGTGAGACTCTCCGAGTCGATACGATTCAAGTTCGGTTCAAGTTGGACTGTTGAACTGAAGTTGAACTTCAACCTACGTCAAGTTCAACTTCGGCGGATCAGCGGATCAAGTCGTATTTCAGAAGTGAATAATAGGGGGGTTCAAAAAGAAACGAGTTCTTCACCGTGCTAAACCTAGACAGATACGTACAGATATGCCCTACAGCTTAAAACACGCACTGCATGTACAAACAGCCTCCTTCGAAAATCTCAGCGCAAGAACCGTATCAGTGTCACTCCGGACTGTCGACGGTTGCCACAACTCTGCGAGATCATATTCAGAACGCCCCAGTGGTGCTGAGAAGTTCAATGACTTACTGGACGACCCAATCGTTTCCAGGAGTTTCGGGAGAAAAGCAGATGCCTCCGATGCTGGTGGTGAAGCTGGTGAAACAGTGCGTAGTTGTGTCGATGCCCAGAGTGCCCTTTGGACGAATTATTGAACCCGTCCCGAGGAGAGGCGACCTGGCTTAAAAGCTAAGAGACTTACAAAAGCAGATCCGCAAACACTGTATTCCACGGTATCAGTATTGATGTAAACGTAAGTGCATGTGGCGAGGGTAGCAACCACCCCAGTGGAGGGAGGAATGAGAATAGGGTCCGCTGGATCAATTTAATTCATCAGTCGGTGTCGAAAGCGACTCAGCAAAAGTATACATAGACCATCCAGGGCAATTGTCAAATCGTTGCAGTCGAGGAGAGACGGTTGGTCGGCGCGAAGATCACACTCAAAACCAGCTGAAAAAAGCTAAACGAAAAACCAGCGAGAATGTAGAAAGAAGACATACTACAGGGATTCGTGAGTGCGTCGCATTGCGACAATGCCTGACGTTTTGACGGGTTCCCCAGTGTGCCTCTGCCTCGGACATCAGATCCAGGGCAAGAGATGGTCACCAGTTTGACTTCTGCTCCTTTATGAGTGAAGCTACTTTCGCTCAGGATATTGGCATTCGGTCCACAAGCAGCTGGGAACACGGTGCTTGCGGTTACCGAGAGACCAAGCACAGACGCGAAGGCTACGAGTAAGGCGGACTTCATGGCAGGGAGGCTTGATGGGAAGACAGCACTGCTAGGGCCCCTGCAGCACACAAACCTCGTATTTATGTTGGAGAGCCATGATCCGATGTTCAGGACTGTGGGTCAGCGGACTTGAGGCATACGAAGGAAGCGAGACGCTGCGGGGACAGCGTGTCTTTAATAGGACTACAAGAGTGTGGTGGTGTGCCACGAGGAGGGTGAGCACTTCTTACGCGCTTGTTGTGGGAAGACATAACACCTTCTCAGCGTTTTATGCGATGATCTCAGCGTATATGAAGGTACGGCTTCACATAGACAGAGGCTTAATTTTATCAAGAGTGACCACAGTGAAAATTCGGCCGCTCCCTGCGAGAAAACATAATAAATAAGCAGTGGGCGGATAGTGATGAACATGAATACCATGACAGCCTGCCTGTTATTGAGAAGCTAAAGCTGACTACTCGGGTCATATCATTTAGCCTGCACTCTGTTTCGGCATGGACATCAAGATACCGCTGTTGTTAACAGTGGGCTTGAACGCTGTTCAACTGCTAGTGACTTGACTGTGTTCTCTTGGCGCCTTCTCTATGAATCGTGTTCGCATATTCCCTTCTTCTATGCGGAAGGAACCTCGATTTCGAACTCGGTCCTCTGGAACCACATAATTCCACATTTGGCACCCTGGACTCACATCCCAAATTATCGTACTCCATTGGTGAATGAAAGGTCAGAGGCGCGGAAAGCGCATAATCTCAGAGGTCAATGAGTTGGTTTTCGTGTCTTGGATTCTACTTGTTCAAATTCAACCTCTGGTCTGTTGATGCAGGAGATCACACAAACCGATTCGGGATCCAGACTGTAGCAGCATCGCTCGCACGAGAGTCGGATCATCATATCGTCGAAGAGAATTTTAGAGCTCCAGGAAAGTTGAGCGCAGTTTGCCGTTCACGGTGTCTTCCAAGTTCCAACCACAATTCCATTCCGCAAAAGAAGACCCAGAAATACTACGAGTCCCAGAACAACAGAGTGATATAAAATCCCCAGATACGATACGAAGTCCCGATAGGAGCGAAGCGACGCCGGTCATTGGGCACTGAGGACCAGCGGGTTGAGCCTCGACGTGACGAAAATGGAGTCTCAAGCAGGATCTGCAGCACCCACACGAGGACCAGCCTTCAGAGGGCGAACAGAAGCGGCGTCGGCCGGCGCAAACGCACAGGCAGCACTAGCAGTCGGAGTCGCTTCGCCTTCACGCGTTGGACTCCCCTTCCGCCGCTTCATCGGGGGTCCAAAATGGCTCGCCGTCATGTCCGCAGGGTTGTCGTAGAACCGTTCAACGGGCTTGCACTGCATTTGCATGAGGAACACGGGCAGGCCGGCGCGCGGCACCACGCCCCCTGCTCGAGGCTTGCACTCTCCAGGCGTAGTCGATGACGAGAGACCGCACTGCTCGAACTCGGACTCCGGCCTGTAATTATTGAATATTGTCAGCATATAATGAACATGCATCGAAAGCGAGACAAACGCACATGAGTTCCGCGAGTTTGCGCTTAAGGAGAACACACTGAGATCGTTCGGCGTCCCGTTCTGCTCGCATGCGCAACGCGCAGTCCTTTGCGGCGCGCGCGAGGCCGAGGAGGGCGCCGTTGCCCATTGCATGGGATTCAGCACGTTTCCGCCATGCTGCACATTGCTGCTGCAGGGCGTTCACCTCGGCTAATGCGCGGCCGAGCTCGGCGAAAGCGGATGCGGGTGGTGCTGGCGTGGAGCCGGAGCCAGACGCGATGGAAGGGGAAGCGTCATCGATGAAGACCTTGCGTATTGGTGGGAGTATGTGGGGCCGGAGGTAGGGCGGGATGAACTTTGGGTCGACGGTTACTAGTACAACAACATTAGCTTGCGCAAAGAATTTAGTAGAACGGATCGAACGCACAGACGCTATACGGTGCTCGGCATGTTGGGCAGAAATGATTCGTGGTAGGGGCTTGACCGAGTCCAGTGTCCGGCGAATGCATTTGAGACAGAAGACATGACCTGACATCGGTCAGCTGTGGGCCGCACGGTGTATAAACAGAAAAACTCACCACACGGTAAAGACACTGGGGATGTGAAGGACTCGAGGCAGATGCTGCAGTTAGGCATGGTGGAGCAAGGAAGGTCTGAAGGTGCGAGGTCCGGTCGTAGTTATACAGTCCAGCCAGTCAGCGGAAGCAGGGACAGGAATTGCCGGTGGCCATCGGGCGGGACGGGACTCGGTCTCATCCCGCCCCTCTTTATAAGTCGGCCACGGAAGAGCGGCCGATCTAGACACAGCAAAAAGGCCGCTCCACAGAGTAGCCGCCGTGGGCCAGAGAAGAAGCGATGCGGAGCGAACGGACGTGTCCGACCGCCGGATCGTGGTAAACAGAGCGCCATTACAGGCATTGAGATTGAGGGCCGGAATGTTGGCTCAGCATGATAGTGATTGATCATCCTCGGTAACCTGCGGCGAGTCAGCAACGCGCTCACGTGGCCTCCCTATTTGTGATTCCGGATTTGTCTCGAAAATATGGTTTCACCCCAAATCAAGTCCTAATCTAGCCGCCGAAAGTCCTCTAGCCCGTTTTTGATTCCCAATCTGCCCTCCGAGTCGATCAACCTAATTCTGCCATGAAGTAAATCAACCTTACAACGGTGCCCAAAGAAGCTACTGACTTAGCTTCGCTTTGAGCCCCTGACCGAACCCGCCTTTTAATGCTTTCAACTACTGACCGAGCCCGAATTAGCAATTTCAACCACTGACCAGTTGCCCGATTTCTCTGATTCCAACTCCGGATATAGTTCGACTTTTCTCTTTTGTTTTGGTTACTGACAGTAACTGCTAGTATCTGTCCAAGTTCTTCAGGGCACTGTGCAGGCAGTATTCAATTGTCAGATGCCTCGTCGGTGCTTACCACATTGCAAAAGCCTCAAAAGTCAATGGAAAGTCTGGCCGTGTTCAATTTTTCAACATGGACTACAACATTAGGGTATACTGTGTGCATTCTCCACCTCCTCCAGAAGACTTTTGCTGGAATACCATATGTGAGACATAAAAAAACTTCCTATGTGCGTTCAGTCGCCATCTCCACGATCTATAAAAATCAACTCACTCCACGGGCATCTCGGGCATCTCGGGCATGTTGAAAACGAATGCATTTTGAGCTTAGTGATATTATTATTCTTTGCACATTGTCTGCTTCTATGTGAGCTCCGCGCGCGAGCAATTGTCGCCGATTATTTTCTGAATCTAGTGTTGAAGCCGTCGGAGGAGGAGGAGGATATATTATACTGGCGCGGTCCCACAATTGGAACAACCAGTTTACTACGAAGACTTAGGTAACTCCTTGTAGGCTAAAAAAGCTACCGTATCTTTTACGTGGAACACGCGCACTACTGAAGGGGGGCGGAAAGACTAAACATAACTTGATCTTCCCGACCTGTTGTGGCCACAACAGGTAGGTTGTACGGCTATAACCTCGTGGGCGGTCAACAGCGATTCCTCGCCATTGACCTTAACCCCCCGCCAACCAGAAGATCAACTCATGTGTTGCCTCAACAGTCCCTGCAGGCACGCATGCAAACTATCTAAAATAATAATAAAAACTACATTAAAGGAGAAAATCGCAAACAGAAAGGGCCAGCCAAAGCCTCAATCCGTTTGCTCTGTTTTTGAATCTTATCTTATCGTATCCATAGTTTGGAGCGTGATTGTCGAAAAGTCTTCGGAGTCCGAAACCGAAAGACGACGATCATTTCTGAGCGTGTCTCAAGCACTACATACTTCGCGAGAAGTTTAGTCCTCTCAGTGCCTCACCATTCTTCTCATCTCTCTGGGAAATCGAGAAAGACGCAATGTATTAACTGAGGCTCAATGGGAATATACATCACGCTAAGTGAACGCCGCGATCTGTAATTTGAGAGGAATTCTCAGTCTTGCGAGCAGGACCCGGTTTAGTCGAGAATGCAATCACGGCCGCCGCAGATGCCGGGGACCCCTGCAACCTTGGAAGAAGGGTCAATGTCTGGACACACGAAACAAAGAGAGAGTAACTCACCTCGGGCTCCCTGTTGACGAGGCATTCACGGTCGCCGCAGCCCTCGGGTTCCACCGCAGGCTTGGGGGTAAAGGTTAATGTCGAAACTCATGAAAAAGAGAGTAGTGACTCACCTCGGGCTCCCTGTTGACGAGGCATTCACGGTCGCCGCAGCCCTCGGGTTCCACCGCAGGCTCGGGGGTAAAGGTTAATGTCGAAACTCATGAAAAAGAGAGTAGTGACTCACCTCGGGCTCTCTGTTGACGAGGCATTCACGGTCGCCGCAGCCCTCGGGTTCCACCGCAGGCTTGGGGGTAAAGGTCAATGTCGAAACTCATGAAAAAGAGAGTACTGACTCACCTCGGGCTCTCTGTTGACGAGGCATTCACGGTCGCCGCAGCCCTCGGGTTCCACCGCAGGCTCGGGGGTAAAGGTTAATGTCGAAACTCGTGAAAAAGAGAGTAGTGACTCACCTCGGGCTCTCTGTTGACGAGGCATTCACGGTCGCCGCAGCCCTCGGGTTCCACCGCAGGCTTGGGGGTAAAGGTCAATGTCGAAACTCATGAAAAAGAGAGTAGTGACTCACCTCGGGCTCCCTGTTGACGAGGCATTCACGGTCGCCGCAGCCCTCGGGTTTCACTGTAGGCTTGGGGGTCAAGGTCAATGTCGAAACTCATGAAACAGAGAGTAGTAACTCACCTCGGGCTCCCTGTTGACGAGGCATTCACGGTCGCCGCAGCCCTCGGGTTTTGCGGGTATGGGCTTATCCAACGATGTCAGATTTTTTTTTCTGGAGGAACGAGAATCGAATTCAAACTCACAGCCGCAGCAACAAGCGAGAGCGCCGCTAAAACGAAGGATACCATGGTGAAGTACTTCATGATGCTGAAAGTATTAAGGGGTGAGGTTGGTAGGAGCAAAAAAAAGTAAGGACTGGGAAAGTGTATAGCGAGAGATAGCTCAGGCGAGAGCTTTAATACCCTGCGGTTCAATCGTTCGGAAAAACGGAACATGGTTTTTCGGAAAAAAGGATTTGGAAAAAGCGCGTGGTTTGGGGCGCAGTTATTTATACCTTGGAAACCAGGTTCCGATCTCGCTAGATCGGCTGATTTTATCGGGACAGATTTCTGCTCCAAGGTTGCTGGCATACAAAAAAAGAACCGCTTTTTTTTACTCCCGCAGGGGCGCAAGCCGCCCCAGCGGATCTAAATACCCCCCCTTACAGCGCTTTTTTGCATGAATACGAAATGAGTTCATGGCCGCGTCGAACCATTCCTTGAGAGAGAAAGTTTTCTGAAGCGTTCCGAGTTCTCCGTGCCCAGTCGAGACCCGTTGCAACGTGGAACTTCCATTTGTTAGGCGCGAAGGATCCAAAGTCTGTTGTGTTGAAATCAATGATTCTTCGACGATCAGCCGCAATCTGAGTGCATCAGCAAAAGTGCAAATCACGCGTGAACTTTTGATCTTGTGATGTCGCGTATCTCGCGTCCACGAGTATACGCGAGCACAAGCGAAGCTCGAGAGTTTTGTATACGCTCTGTACTAAGTGCATCCTCACACTCAGCTCATTTGTGAGTGCAATTGTACTGGCCTTTGTCCACTCAACATTTTTTACGACTTCAACTACTGCACTGGCCGGCATTTCAATCAAAATTGAGCTCGCGGCGTCGCTCGCGTAGGCTCGCGTATGGGGGGGGAGAAGGCCCCCGGTCACTCACCCCTACGACGCTCCGCCGTAAAGTAAATCAACGGCCCGAAATTGCTGTTTTCCGCTCCCTCCCGTAAGGTAAATCACCCAAAAATCCAAGAGATTCGCTCCGTTGTAAGGTAAATCGCGCGGAGCGCGAGAGATTTTTTTTGACAAAGATACCCCACAGGAGCGGAACGAACTGTAATTTTTCCTCTGATAACTTCATTTGTAGAGCTGAAAACGGTTGGAAAGCAGTCAGGGGCTCCGAAACGGCCTGGAAATGCGCCAAATCCGCACCGGGGCGAAAAAATCGTTTCTCGGCTAATTTTGGAGGCCAAACTCGCTCCGCTGTAAGGTAAATCAGTGTCCAGGAGCCCAAAAATCGTAAGGTAAATCAACCAGAATTTTGAACTTTTGGCGGAGCTGATTATGGGTGAGTGACCGGGGGCCTGGGGGAGATTTTGGACATAGCTCGTGATCGCGCGCACGCGCGGACTTTGACGTCTTGTACGCGCTCGTGCGCGCGCGTACGAGAGCCCACGCGAGCTCACGCGTAAGGTGTGAAAATCCCGATGTGGCTTTGAGTGAAGTTATACTTAGAGCAGCCCTGGAGAGTCCCTGGAGCGGCCTTCATATACTATGCTGTTCATTTTGTAAAATAAATAAAACCCACCTCGAGTTTTAGCGGAGGGACAAAAATCTCGAGTTTCAGCAAAACCTCTTGATTTTGAAGTCGCCGCCTCACGATGAAAGTTGTTACCTCACGATGAAAAGCGTTCACCTTACGTTGAAATGGTTTAACCTTGATGAAAAGTTTTAACATCACGATGAAAAGTCGTTACCTCACAACGATTTTTGGCTCACCCCACGATGATTTGGCTTGCCATCTTGAAATGGCCGGTTTAGCGCCCACATAAGTTGCACGTGACGCGCGTCGTTCCCGTAGTTTGATTGATCTTAATGATTGGTAGAGGCCGGCAAGCGGCGGGGCAAAAACAGAACTCAGAATTGTATTCGGGATACACGGATTACCACGGCCGATTGTCACACCAGCTTTTCTTTCGTTTGGGGAGGGCCGGTTAGTCTCGGCAGACGCGGCATTGCGGCTACGAGCAGACAACATCAGGGTAGCATCCTCTTGCAGTATTATTTGCAGATATTCAGTCAGAGGAATCATCCATATCTTCAAAATCCTCTTGAAGGAGACAGAGGCGGCCAGAGACTCATTTTTCGATCCACTTGCCGATGATGCCGAGCGTGCCGAATCCCCGAGCGCTGATTTCTTTCGAAACAAGCAAAGAAAATGTCTAGGGAACCCTCAGACCACACCAATTTGTACTTGAGACTCATTGAGACAATATAATAGGGAATTGGAACATGCAAACCAACACTCAGTGCTTTCGCGGTGCTTTCAGATTTATTTGCGTTTTTGCGTGTCTAAAATAGGGGCTGAATGATTGTATCAAAGATGACGTAGAGGCAACTGGTCACGTTTTTAGCGGACATTCTTGAAGGTGTAGAGCATGATTGGTAGAGGCCGGCAAGCGGCGGGGCAAAAACAGAACTCAGAATTGGTTGTACTCAGGATACGAGGATTAGCACAGCCAATTACGCCAATAAATCCCGCTAGCTTTCTTTCGTTTGGCATGGGCGGGTTAGTTTCGGCAGATGCGGCATTGCGGCTATGAACAAAAAGCATAAGGGTAGTATCCTCCTGGAGTATCATGTGCAGATGTTTACTCAAAGCATAAGAGCCATATTTTCAAAGGAGAGAAAGGCGGCCAGGGACTCGTTTTTCAATCCACTTGCCGATGATGCCGAGTGTGCCGAATGCCCGAGCAATGATTGTTGTCGAAACCAGCAAAGGAAATGTGTAGGGAAGCCTCGGACCACACCAATCTGTACTCGAGACTCTCGCCCGACTGAGGAATGAGGTCAGCTCCAGTCCCTCGTGTGGAAACCCAAGGGGGTGCCTTTAGAGAATATTTCTTGCAAGTCAGTCAGCATAAATGACTCTTGAATTGATGGAATCAGCCACGTGAAAGCGGACATTCTTGGACAACAAGAGCAAAAACCAGAACTACGTTCTGTTTTTGAAAAACTAGAACTATGTTCTATTTTTGAATCAATCTCGCCATGACGACATGTCTTTCCCTCTAGGCCCCGTGAAGCTCCCGCCAAGGGTTGTCTGCCCAAAATGCCTGAGTTTGGCCTCGAAAACCTAATTTTTTCGCGGGTTTGTGGCCTCAAAAACGGAAAATCGGACAAGGGTTGTCACGTGGGGGCTACCCAAAAAGACTAAGAAAAGTTGAGTGAAAGGCTCGAACCCAAGACGTCGCCGCCAATGCCGCCAATTTGCAACGCAGAGCTAGTCTCCCAAAGTCAGACTCTAGAAAAATTTAATGATACAAGTAGTCGATTAAATTTTATATAGAGTCTGATTTTGTTGGTAGGGGTCGGACCGGAAGTCGGTTTCCCGTGACTTCCGCGTGACTTTCCCACGTTCCCAATGCGGTTTTTGCGTTTATTCTCGATGTTCTGTACCTAAACACCGTACAAGTGACGGCGCAGACAAATTCACTGATTTTGTGGTAAAACGGCCAATGTCCACTCAAAGTTCCCAGGGTAAATTCGATTTAACGTCATTATAGTGCCTGAGAGCCATAAATAGTGTTCTGGGATGTTCCTTTGGTCAAAATTGTGCTCTGCAAGCGGAGAAGGCCAGAAAACCCGATTGGGAACGTGGGAAAGTCACGTGAAGATCACGAGAATCTGACTTCCGGTTCGGCCCACGCCAACAGATTCAGACTAACGCAGAGCAGTTACTATTAAGCCATACGACCAGTTTGAGGAATTTTCAAGTTGAGGCTCTACCTGGGGAGATAGAGGGTCGGAAATCCCTCCTCCCAGCCTCAAAAACCTAAATTCCGGACAAGGGTTTGGGATTCTGGCCTCAAAAACTTAATTTTCGGACAAGGAAAACCGACGCCCTCAAAAACCTAAATTTCCGGACAACCCTTGGCGGGAGCTTCACGGGGCCTTTCCCTCTCCCATTGCCCATCGTGCGCTGCGCATAGCCTCTACGCCGTGCCGCCATGACTGGAAGACTCCGGGGTGCGCGAACCTGCTTGCGCCATGGAGTACTAGTGACTTTCCTACTGCCATACACTCCAGTCGCTGAGTGGGTTGGCGCCGCAGTGCACCCAAAAACTCCGCCGCCAGCTACATCAGGAAAAACCAAAATTCTATGATAGAATACGGGCTTTTATGCGGGTCTTTGATGGTCTATGAATGTCTATGTGTCGACCATCTCTTCTATGGATGTCTATCATGGTCTATGGGTGGCTATAAGTTTCCGTCCCACAGCTTCAATGTTTATGGAGCGCTATAGGTTACCAGTCCTCAGGCCTGTAAATCAATCAAGTTCACAAGCCAGTCCAACTTGATACTAAAGCAACGGGTCCTTCGAGTCTTTAGACAGGCTACGCTACATTCTCTGGCCTGAGGTGAGGCTTGTAAATAATAAATTCCATCAGCAAAAAGTCGATACAACTACTTACACGCGCAAGACAAGATGAGTGATCACTTATTATCATCACGGATGGTGAAACTAGTCGTGCTTTAATCATCACCGAGCCTCAAAACGATGTCAAAAGTCATGCGACAGAGTACAATTGAGGGATATGGCATTGATTTTGTGGTACTACCGAGATGGTGGAGTGCTCGAATAAATACCTGTTACTCAGGACAGTGTCCTATGCAGAATGAGACAGAAATGACATGAATGAGTTCAAGTCAGAGTTGGACGGACGGGCGGCGACGTCCAACAAACAACATCTAATTTTACTAAGGGAATTTTCATGATCAATTTACTGACGAGCCATTGTTGTTTCAGGACTGCCGAAGTATCATTTGGATCCAACATCTCCGAAGTGTTTTTGAATAATTGTTCTGGGTCTCGCAGCGGAGCACTCTGAGAATTAAATGGCTGCGCGCCGAAAGATTATATTTAGACGCGCACCACGCGCCAATCATGTCACGTGCCCGTGGAAATGGTTCGGTTTGATGGAGGACAAACAAACACCACTCTTCCTCCGCTTCCTCTTCCACCGCTCTCAATGATTCCCTCTGCTTCTCAACTCCCATGGATCCTGATCTGGCCGTGCTACTCAGTACTCTGTTTGGTGCTCAATGGGTGTGTCTCGCGTCGTGGCTAGTCGGCGAAGAGGTGCGTATTTCCTCTTTCAAGTTTTGACTCGTTGTCGGGTCGCTGTCTGCAGCCCTTCGATCTCATTCTTCATGTTTACACCCCTTTCCTCTCTCATTTTTTCCCTCCTACACCCCCACATTCTTTCGTCTCATGGCCGTAGCCACTTCGGACGTACCCACTGCCCACACCCTCCTCCCCGTCCCATATCCACCCCTTCTTGGCCTATTCTTGGCTATCTGTTCAATCTTCCACTAACTCATTGTCAGCAGATACTCAGTGGCTCAAATCACGTCGCCGAGGCTCGCGCAGTGGTCAATCAGTTTCGCGCCAGGTGTATGCGCACATCCCACCTCAGTCTAAACTCCCCTCCTCCCAACGACACCCACTGCGCCAGCTTATTGGTCACCCACGAAGGCGTCCCTGTCCGCGCTAAACCGCCGTCAACCTCAGATCCTCAGTGTTACTCTTTGACCTTGACAGCATCGTCAAATTTCCCACCATCAAGCACCCAAACCCATGCCGCAAGTGCCTTCAAACCCAACGCCGAACCAACGCACGGAACTAACAAAAGAAAACTCGACAGCACTCAACAGCAAGATCGTTTCATTCTGTCAATCTTCGTATGGTTCCACCTCGAGGGCGCACTTTTCAAACTCAACGTTGCAGCTTTTCCCGCCGTCATTTCAAGTTGTTCCGCAAAGTTTACACTCCAAGACCTCAAACATTCCAAAGCCTCTCCTGCGTCTCGTCAAAAATCAATTAGAAGATTGAACCTCAACTCCGCGTGTTCCCGTTCCTGCAAAGTCTCCTTCAACTTCAATTTCGCAACATAACGTACCGCCCCTTTTATTCACCTTCCTCGTCGTTCCTCTCGTAGATCTGTATTCGTTCGATGCGCTGCAATACATCTTTTTTTTTGCCATTTTTTATATGTGATTTGAGGTGTCTACGGGAAAGAAAAAATCGAAAATTGTCATAGAAAGTGGCCCAGTTTCATAGAAAATAGGCATTTATGGGTGTCTATGGGTGTCTATGGAGTTGACCCCCCCCCATCCCACCTTGCTATCATAGACGTCGGTTTTCTATGGCGTCTATGGCGTCTATGTGGGTCTCTGTGGGTCTATGGGGCTATTTTGGTTTTTCCTGATGTAGCGCTGCAGGGTCATCACGCCACCATTTCTGCGTGTCCAGGAATTGACAAGGCCCGGGGCACTGCCACATCGCGACACTGAACCAGGTCGGGATGGGGGAGTTTCCACTGAAAGGCACGTTAACGGAGGCCTTTGTTGCCCTTTCTCCTCATCCCTGCCCCGCATATGCCTGCTTCAACATTGCGCGATCTCGACGAGCTTCAAGTGTGTACAGCATATTCCTTACTTTCATATTTACACTTACTTTCCCGGCATAGCCGCAGACCTACGGAGTGAATGGAACACGTCTTGTCCAACGCTGAGTCGAGGTTGTCACCAACGGGGTGAGCCGTGCGCGTGTAGGAGGGAGAAGTGTCCTCAGCACCAATTTCCGACAACTTGATGCTGGGGTGCTACTACTGACTGCCTGTCGAGTCGAGTCGGCACAGCGTCGTTTGCCCTCTCCCTTCATGTGCAACTATGTTACTGAGTTATCCTGCAGGTTGTTGACTTCTACCACCCCACTGGCATTCTTGGGCTCGGGCTCATTCGCTGTACCCAGACCTTGAGTAACATGAACATCGCACTGGAATGAGAATCGGGTTAAGGTATGCCTCTCTCCGGTAACATTAAATTGGCTCACATCTTCCCTTTATGCAGCCCGCGTACAACTCTGCCTGCGCATTAACCCCGGGATGCCACGAATTCATTTGATTCACACGGCTGTTCTGCACGACGTTCCTGTCGCACCACTTTCTCAGCAAACCCCTTCAAGAGGCTTCTCTGCCCTTGAATCCATGCCTTCCGCACACGCCGCATGGGATTTCGGACATTTTGTGCGTGTTCTTATGCGGGACGCGCTGCCGCATCTCACTTGCTGTGGCTTTACTTACTCACTCGCAGGACGTTCAAGGTTTGGATTAACGACGCACAATATCTACTACACGCCGACAGAAGAATGGAAGATATGGGAATTACCAAACGGTATGTATACTCGCGCGTCGCATTATTCATCCGGCATATAAATGGTTATCGGCAAAGTTCAAGTGATGCAATCATTCAACCATCGGCTTGCCAGGTAGGTCGGGTTCGCGCCTGACACTGGCAGAAAACATGACGGCAATGTGAAGGGCCGTTTTCCCTGAACCGACTTGGATTGACACAAAGTGTC
This sequence comes from Mycena metata, assembly GCA_029378385.1. Lineage (NCBI taxonomy): Eukaryota > Fungi > Basidiomycota > Agaricomycetes > Agaricales > Mycenaceae > Mycena > Mycena metata. The sequence goes on along the minus strand of JARKIB010000088.1, from coordinate 320,259 downwards.
TGGCCAGGCGAAAAGCTGACTCGGGCCGTTTCGGCCTTGGTCCGGCACGGAAGCCGAGCGGCCTGATCGCCAAGCGCTTAGGGTTGCTAAATAGCAGAAAAATAGTGGGGTTGCTGAATAGCAGCAACCCGGGTTGATCCCAGCAATAGGTTGCTAAATAGAATTATCTGTAAACAGCGTACAGTTCTATAAATGGAGCTTTATTATTATTGATGTCCAGATTCAATTATAGCGACAAGCTTGCTCCGAATCTTAGCGGATCACACGAGGTACGAGCTAGGTTTGATAGAGCGTCTGTCAAGAGAGACTAGGATCACACTAGTACTTACGGTGAGAGTTTGTTCCGTGCTTGTTCCGCGGAACCTCGGCCGGAGGATCCTATGTGGATCCACGGGTGTAGACAGTGTGGGCCGCCCTTCACATGCATCACACGTCGATTCCCTTCTACTCCCTTGTCCTTTGCCATGAAACCCGTGCACCAGCTGCGCCTCCTGGACGTCCTCATACTCGTCGCAGTTATATGGCTCATCGTAAAGGTCGTCCGCCGTATTGCGACTCGAACTGCGCAAGGAACGAAACTCAACGGGCCGCCCAACGAGAACCTGCTTTTTGGGCTCACTCGTCGACTTGTGGGGGCCCCCGATAACGGGCTACTGTACCAACAATGGGCCGAGACTTATGGATCTGTCTATGGCCTCCCTATGGCTTTCCTCGGGCGGAAACTCATCCTCTGCGACCCTAAAGCCGTCAATCACTTTTACAGTATGGAGAGGACAATTTATATCAAGTCAAAGCTTGGGCGCGCAGTCATCGAGAATTTGGTTGGTATTTGAAGCTGAATTTATCGTCTTAACTCATGCTGCTTGAAGTTTGGCCGTGGGCTATTATGGGCTGAGGGAGAAAGCCACAAGAGGTAATGTTAAGCCCTAGGAACTTGAAGCCCAGAGACTGGTCGACTAATGAAATCCGCTCCGTCTGCCAGGCAGCGCAAAGCCTTGACACCTGCCTTCAGCAACGCCGCTATCCGAAAATTGACGGAAGTCTTTTACGACTCGGCACACAAAGTTCGCAGCATTTCCCTCGCTACCTCAATTTTCTAACCACGAGTCGGCACCCTTTAGCTGAAGATGCATTGGGACACGACCCTCGATAACGCTCCACCGGACGGTGTCATTATCGACGTCGAGCACTGGGCTAATCTCGTCGCGTGAGAAGTTTCCAACCTTTCTTCCGGGAAATTGTTGCTGAATGCAGTCCAGACTCGACAGTATCGGCATCGCTGGATTCTCGCACGACTTCCGTACACTTGACGGAGAGTATTCAGCGGTCGCCGCTGCCTTTGACTCTCTGTCATTCGAGGGTCAAGGGTTCCTGTCCAACCTCGTCTTTCTGATCGGAATCCAGTTTCCTGTCCTCGCGAGGCTCCCCTCCAAGAGAAACCGCATCATGACAAACCTCCGTCTGACGATGAGTGGTATTGCGGATCAATTACTGGAGAAGACCCGGCAGGAGACCAAGAGCCACGTCTCGGATGAGACCCGAGACAGATCTGTGATTGGACTGCTACTCAAAGCAGAGGCAGGGGACGCCGAGCTCCACATGAATGAGAGCGAAGTTCTCGCACAAGTACCCCCATCCTTTCTTCCGCATCTATTCGCATGCTGACATTCTATTTCTCAGATGGTACGAATTGTTCCTCTAAAAGCAGTTATATTCTGACCCTAGAAGTAGAATGTTCTGTTATTGGCTGGTAGGCTTTTCTGCAATAGATTAGCTAGTCCCTCGCTGAATGTTTACAGGTTATGAGACGACCTCGAGTATGTACTTTCGCTCCCTTTTCCACAACGAAACTAATGAGGACACGGTGGCCAGTCAGTCTGACTGTATGTAGTCTTAATCCTATATTCGCTCTCCTCTTTTAACTCGGGCGCACAGTGGGCCTTGATTGAACTCGCCAGGAAGCCGGAGAAACAAGCTAAACTGCGTGACGAGCTCGTTCAATTTGGTGCCGCCGACCCGACTTGGGACCAGTTGGGTTCCGCACTGCCTTACTTGGACTCTGTGGTCCTAGAAATCCTACGGTTACATCCCCCTGTAGGCGAAACCACGCGTCAGGTACGTCTCTAGGCGTGACTTACCGATGTGTTGATACTAATACCACGGCAGGCCGCAGTCGACGATGTAATCCCCGTTTCGGAGCCCATAACCACCGCATCTGGGGAGGTCGTTGACAGTATCGTAGTTCCAAAGGGCACCATCGTCACCGTGCCGATTCGCTACATGAACCAGGCAGAGGTCTTCTGGGGCCCGAACTCACGGGAATTCGAGCCGGAGCGCTGGCTGACGCTTGCTGACGACCCTCTGCGTGCCAAAGAGATCCAGGGCCACCGCCATCTTATTACTTTCCTCGACGGTCCGCGAACCTGTAAGTTCGCGCGTACTCCAAATCACAAATGTCGCATCCTGAAATTCCATTTACAGGTCTCGGAAAATCCTTCGCGCTGGCCGAATTTAAGGTGCGCGTTGCGTTTCCTTTGTCATTTCTGGGACGTCACTAACCCGGTGCACTTAGGCGGTGTTGTCTGTGCTGATTAGGAATTTTACGTTTGAGTTTCCTGGTGGGCCAGAAACCGAAATTGGGATCCACCGCGCGTTAATCCCAAGGCCCAAGGTCGTTGGCCAGCCTGGCGGCAATGTGCCTATGAGGGTCAGACGCGCCGAGTGATATTCCTATGTATACCCATATGACAGTGGTATGATTCGAAGGTGCCTCGTCAGTTGAAACGTCCTCATCCGCGCTTGTTTAATGCGCAGTGTCGTATCAAATATTTCGAGAAGGGAAAGTGCGTCGTCCTTCTCTTCTTCGATATGCCGAGGGCAGAGACGAACAATATCTTTGGGTGAAAAGTACGCGGCCGCGTCGGCACAGGTTGCCGACGTCGTCGGAGCTGCGTTGGGAACGGCAACCTGCTGAACTCAGTGATGAGTCTACTCAGCAAGCCGGCAAGTTGCTGGCATCCGCCCGGGTTGTTCCAGTTTAGCCCAGTAGTTTTCTGCCACTCAGCAATCCCTCAGCTGTGTAGCACGGAGCCGTGAAGCCGTTGATGCCTTTGATGTCGGGTAAAAGGCCGACTCGGCTGTTGGATTGGCCCAGCCAAAGTCGGGTCAAAGCACAAAAGGACCGTTCAAAAAGCTTCAGGGATCTTCCGTATTGTCCTCGTATCTGTTCGCTGTGAGGTGCATTCGACGATGAGGCACTTGACTGGTTTGACTTTTCGAAAGGTTGAATTGATGGCATCACCTGAACATTTCGTCCGAAAGGCCCACAGAAAACTGCTCCCTATTCGTTGAGTTTATTTGAGCCCATGGATTTGCAATCAAAGTTCTCCTCAAATAGCGCCGCTGAAACTTTCAACCAGTGGCACTTTAGATTTGATATCAAACTCGGCGGCCTCGGCAACGCCCCCCCCCCCCCCCCCCCACACACACACACACGATTACTTGACGGCAATGGGCCCGACATGAAGAGCGCGCAGGGTTTGCTGGATAGAAGACAATGTAGGGCTCGGCGCTAGGAACTCTTGTCGTTAATCCGCCGGTGATTGAATCCGACTCCAATCTGATTCGGCCATTTTCGCAACTGTACTTCCAAGCGAGCTTTTTCAGCGGTTTCTTGGATTTACTTCTGTATTCGTGTACACACATAAACGGGTCGGGTTCTAAAAAGGACCTCCTTCTTGGCGAGAGTTAGAACGAAGTAAAAAAACATGGTTACATGGACCCGTCAGTCCCCCCAGGGCACGGCATATACATAATCTGGTAACGGGACCTAGAACGAACTACTGCAGGGATTATGTGCTGTATACGACGAGGCGGGTAGAAACGGCTGGCCAACATCTGCGCGAGCAGCTGGGCGGGCCGCGGATCAGTTGGAGAAGTAACGCATGGGATGATACGTGTGTGCGCTGGCGGGCCAATACTCACACGAAAGGATTCCAGCCTCATGCGCCATTGGAAACTCCGTGAACAAGCGCTTCGAAAAGGTTCTATCCGGTTGTGGAGAAGCAGTCGTGACTTCGACGTGGACCTCGCGCAGCCGCGGGAGGCATTTTAACGCCGTGTCCTCTTCCGTGCCCCGGTTATGAATCTCGGAGTACGGTTCCGAGTCACCGTACGAGGAGCCCACGTGGATGGTCAAGACTTCGAGAGACGGTGTGCATTGGGGCAGGATTCTGAGGGTGTGCTTCAGTGCGTCTGGGATACGGACTGTTCTGGTGCTAGCTTTTAGTGTGAGAAGGCGGAGGTAGGGGAGATGTGGTAGCTGGAGAGGGTTGTCGGGACGCGCTGAAAGAGAAGTAAGATTACAGAATGAATTAGTTCTTGTGAGCGCACGGTACGTACCCCTAAAGTTAATAATCAGGTGTTGGAGAGAATCACCACAATTGAGGAGAATTTCCTCGAGATCGTTTAATCCTCGGCGAGGAACAATGAGTTCCAGGTGTTGAAGGTGCTGCAGTTGATGCTTCACATCATCGCCGAGCACAAGCCTGTGTAGAGCAGGGGATATATACGGCCGGTATGGTAAGGATAGTCTGGAGAGACGTTGAATATGTGCGGATGGTAGTCGCGTGAGGAGGAAGACCGCGTCTAGATCGGTGTCCAGTGTGAAGGTGTCCAGCACAACCTCGGAGTAGGAGGCTAAAGCGTAGTGTATCAGCGATGGCGGTAGACTCGTGCCCGGGAAAGCGTCGAGCTGAAGGCAGCGGAGGGTGGGAAGGGCCAAAAATGAGAAGAGGGGAGCACAAATTTTCTCAGGAAGTGAGTTCCATTTCCAGCCTGAGCGACCGGAGAATCGGATGCAACAACGGGTCACTCTGTTGCACAAAGTGAAAAGCTGGATGTGCTGTTCTTGATCACCCAGGTCCAGGTCCACGAGATTTAGATCGAGGACGTAGGAGAGGAGGCGGGCGTTAGTGGCCCATGTCGTCCCCGGTGGCGGCGATTTTTTTTGTCGAGTCAGCGATTTGAATAGATGTCGTTGGCTTGGCCCTGAGAATGCGTGAGCCGCGAGGCGCAGGATTTCAGGTTTTACGGTCCATAAGTTCAGACCAGTACTTAGTGGCCGCCACCTCGTCGACGATTGCGTCGATAAGTTCCTGAGGAAAGTCGACCATGGTGGTTCGGAACAAAGAAGGTCTGTGTGGCAGTGTTCACGGGCTAGAATCATTGATTGATGATTTACTATCAAAGACCCTAACTAACTATGTTATTCCTGCGTTGTTGTATGGACTGGAGATTGTTCTCTACCGCAGCATCTAGGTCACCCGGTGAGGAATTTTGTCTCGTTGCGAACATGGTCGCTGGGAATTCAGACTGTTGTATATAGTCTATTGGTACTTCGATGGTCAATGGTGCATGATGTAGAAGGTTGCGTTACTTTTTGAACCTCCAAAGGGAAATATAGAGTGGTCGAACTCTTAATCCTAACGCTTCTTGCGCACCCTCGTGGGAAGTGTCATTGTGAGTAAGTATCTTTCTCGAGCTAAGTAACCAGCAATTTTGACGTCCATTGGATCGCTGATAAAAGTACGAGCTTTGCCGATAGCCCCTCTTCGTGAGCAGACGAGGATACCGTCGGATTCAATCCTCGATTCACGAAGGTTGGGTTGAATGCCTTTCAAATTGTGCTCTCGTCCCTTGATCTCGACTTTGTGAAGGTCCCCCACGAGCCAAAACTCATTGTTTTAATATTCCTACACTTCTTCGCCGCCATCGGGTATAAGTAATGTCGATCGTTAAGGCTCCTCGGGTATCGCGGTGTACACCGGAGGAAGTGACGCAAGTGTCGGTCCCGGAGACGGCGGTCTGTCTCCAACTTGCACCCGCGCGCGCTCCTCCTCCTCCAATTGTTGTACCCGCGCGCGCAGGACGCCGAGCTCGTTCGCCAATTCGCGCGGCTCCGGCTCCGGGTCTTCTACCCCGTCGGTGTGGCACATGCAACAGCAGAAGATGGAGGACATGATGACGATGAATAGGATGGCGAGGACGATGACCACTGTGGCGGCGGTGGAGGTGACACGTTTGGCGAGAGTACGGCTATGGAGGGTGCCATTTCCATTGGTGAGGGGCTGGGAGGACATGGTCAAATTGCCGTTAAGGCCTAGGACCGCGCAAGTTGGAAGATACGCACCTGTGCAACGGTGAGCGCGAAGAATATAGCGAGCGTGCACGTTAATGAGAGCGGTCGTTGGTGATGCATCCAGAGGGTAAATTGAGGGAACGGTGGTGCGTGTCAATAAATACTACTCGTTTGAATCGTTGATCTGGGCTGTGAACTTTTGACAGCGATTAAATCGGATGCAATAACGTTTGATCCTGTATTGATGGCGCAAAGGTGGAGCTTCATCGAGGACCCGGACGTACTGGGCTTTGAATGGTGCCTTGCTCCACACAAATGTTTGCGGTGGTCAGGAATTTCATATCTGCCCTTCAAGTTGTATCGTTATTTGAACCATACAACCCTCGTCACCATGGAGTTGACCGGGCCGAACCAAACTTATGATCGCCACCGACATTCAGGTTGGTCGGAAAGCTGTGAAAGCCAGCCCCTGCGCGGCATTTGCGAGTCGACCGTATTGACTTTGAAACTCGATGAAATTGTTCCGAAAACCTCCGCGCACACGTCGTAGATCTTGAAAATCAATAAATGTGAATAAGGTGGCGAGGGTTGGCTGTCCATTTTCAGGGCGGACGTCGGTTGAACCTGGTTGAACCACGGTTGACTGTAGAGTTCAACTCAACACTGTTTGAGATCAATGTTGTTACCAAATAATGATCCCTCGGTTGCCAAACACGACCATCGCTCTCCTTGTCCTGAACCACCATGTCCGCTATTGGCCCCGCTATCCCTTCCCATCTCCTCAATCCCACCACTGGCGACGCCGAAGACGAGGAGGACGGGGGTCCCCAGGTCGCTGGCCCGCCACTCCCGCCTGTGCCACCAAAAGTCGACGAAAACGACTCTGAATCTGAAGACGATTATGCCCCGGCGCTGCCACCAGATATGGTCGCATCTTCGTCCAAGAAACCTGTGGCAGGGCCCACGATGCCCCCTTCCTATCCCCCGACGTATGACCGGCGTGTACAGTATCACGATCCAAATGACTCCGACGACGAAGTCGGCCCGCGGCCGTTACCAGCGGGTGTAAATTTTGCGGAGCGTGATGCCGTCAAGGAGTTTATGGACAAGGAGGAGAAGCGGAGGAAGGAGGTTGAAGTTCGTGCTGATTCCTTTTCTCGGAATATGGGTTATTAAACTTGGGATTAGGAAGCGGCGAAACCAAAGGCCCCTAAACGCGACGAGTGGATGCTCGTACCGCCATCTTCGTCTGTTCTCGGAAGTGCGTAATCTGTTATTTCTCTGTCTTTGTTCCGTGTTGAATGAAAAACCACAGACCTCGACCCGACGAAACTAAAACCCCGCCAATTCGCGCGCACCGCCGCCCCTACCCGAAGCACAGACAACACCCTCTGGACCGAAACGCCCGCCGAGCGACAACAGCGTCTCGCAGACGAGGTCTCCGGCAAGAAGCGCCGCGCGGCAAACAGCGGCGACGCCGTATCCGCCGCGGACGAGCTCGAGGCACGTAAGCGCCAGCGCATTGACGAGGAGCTGCGGCGCGGTGTTGAGGAGCACACGCGCAAGGTACGCGGGTCGGCGCTCGTTGATATGCATGCGCGCGCGGGCGGGGGGGACGAGAAGGACGAGAAGAAGGGGATTTGGGACCGGGATCGGGATATGGCGTTGAGTGGGAGGTTGATGGATGATGATAAGCGGAATAAGATGCTGAAGGAGGCGAAGGGGCTCGGCGATCGGTTTGGGACAGGCAAGACCGGTGGGTTTTATTGAGTGTTCGTTGGGTGTATGTATCTGTGATTTCTGCCACGAATGTTGCTGCCGCTTTCCTGGTATGCTCTGATTCTCAGGTCTCCGAACCAATGCTAGCAGCTAGAATCTCGGGTCGCCCACCTAGAACCTTGTTTCCGAGTCAGCTCTATTCTTGGTCCAGCAAACGAGAACTGGCGAAGTTCGAGGCGCAATCCGACATCGTTGGCTTTTCTTTCGGAACGACACCCCCTTGCTTCCAAATTTGTGGCTTACTGGCTTGGTTCATCTCAACCTCCTAGTCCATCTCCGACCTTTCACCTCAAGGCCTGTCCAACGCAGTTCAAGCACGACTCGTTCCAGATCCAATCCGAGTCTTCTTGAGGGCGGTTCCAACGCTACTGCCATTGATTCTGAATAACGTCCTGCGGCTTGACCATGGACTGGCTTACTCATCTGCTCGACCTCGTTACATTCCAAGATAAACTCCAGATGAGCGGTAATTTTTGTCCGACGCGCAGTGGGACGCACCTTTAGGACTTGGGCTTCCAGCTTTATTTTTGCCCTCCAATAAATGACACCTGGCGAAGTTCTCACATCAAGCATCTTTGTTCTGATAAATTCCTTGCTTCTGTTCGGAAGTCTGACCCACTCGTATCCGGTTTTCATCTTTGCCAGGATTACCTGCTAGCCCCCCGGCAACCCTCGAGTCCATTCCCGCCCTTCCGCTTCGAAGCCATCTATCTGTCCAGTAGCGGAATATGCTGTTCAGGCACTCAACAACTGTTCTGACGCTGTCATTGATTCCGAATAACATACTGCGGCTTGACCGTGGAACAGCAGGGGAACAATTTCGATTCGACTCGCACTGTCGTTCTCGGCAAACAGCGGCGACACTGCATCCAAGTTCAACATGACATCAAGATACTTCTCGACATCGATGCAGCAGTTATGGCACGACTACGGTCGCTGATGTTAACGACGGTTTGACCCTCCCCGATCTCAACTCCAACTTCTGTCGATCATTACGACCATCGACGGAATTACTGAAATAGCGTTGTCGCGTCGCGTGTTACTCCTCCCGACCTCAAGCCCACCCCCGAGCTCCCGCTCTAAGGCCATCTGTCTAGCAGCGAACTCTCCTGTTCAAGCACTCGACGATTGTTTCAACGCTGCCATTGATTCCGAATAACATATACGGCCTGACCGTGGAAAAGCATACCGCTGTTGTTCTCCCGCTTGGCAAACAGCGGCGACACTGCATCCAAGTTCAGCATGACATCGAAATATTTCTTTAACATCGATTCCGCAGTTATAGCACAACTAAGTGTTGCCACTGATACTACGACTGCTTGACCCTACCTGATCTCAACTCCCATGCTGGGCAACTTAGATTACGACCATGAACGGGATTACCAGAATATCATTTTTGCCGGGTCGCCGTGCGCGTTGTCGTATCCCTATGGTAAGTCATCATCACCTGCCAGATCTTTTCAACTTCACCGATCGTTTTGGTTAACAACTCCGTCCGTGACGAAATACCGTTTATGACTCCGAAAATCGTTTTGTCGGTAATCTTCAATCAAAGGATAACTCAATGCCCCGCGCTTCCGAATTCCGACAGTATTGAGTAGGTTCGGATGGAAACTATTCACGCGCGCTCTTGGTCCGGGCCAGGGTACCGAATTGGATTCCGTCATTCGTCCTGCGACGATCCCAAACCCTGATGAAGGATTTCAAAATATGGACTTGAAAAGCCATTGCAACGGGTTCACATCTCACGTCAGCTTCAGCTCCCTGGTGGACGGGCACCTTCAAGTCGAATGTCTCGGAGCCCGATGATGGCCATGGCAAAGTAAAGTTTTAGAATCCACCGGGCGCGGAATTCTCAGCTTCTCTTCCTTGACCGTATCTTTCTTGGGATTTTAGTAGCCGGACAAGGAAGGTTCCATATCTGAAGGTCTTTTTTTGTTTGAAGTCGGGACGCCTTTTCCGAAAGGGACGGGCCACATGAACTCTAGCTTCGCTTCCACCCCACTCTTCGAATTTGGTGAAACTTCGAAATCATCAAGCCTGGACAATGTGTCCGTTCGCAGTTCGCTAGGTGCGTATTTTTGGTATCGTACGCCACAAAGTTGCAGGATCGACGTCAAGTCAAAACATGCGTAAGAATCTTTATTTTCGCATTTCTTAGAGCATTCAAAACGTCACGTCGAAGTTGACTTATCCTGACCTCATTAAACCAAACATATCGATGGCTCAGTGTGACAAGATTGTGATCTGAGCAAGACGGTTCTCGCTGAGCATGAATGAAACCAGCCACTGATGAATGCGAATTTGCGTCAGGCCTCCAGAATTGAACCACAGTGTGATTATTAAGGAACTAAGACGGGATCAAGTCGTCCACAATTTTAAACTGATTATGTATCCAGCAACTATAACTTTGCTACATTTACAACGCGAATTTGCCGTCTCTAGAACTGGGAAAACAATGCGGTCAGCCAGCTGCATCATCCACAAATCAAACACGACCCACTCACCTGAAATCCTCATTGCGCTCCATATCCGAGACGGTGGTCACGGCCACCTGGACATGTTGAGGGTTATGCTGTTTTGGGGTTCCGAATCTCGCCGCGGAGGCGACTGAACCCAGCTGATAGTTGCTTCCGTGACTACCCAGCAGAGATTTGGCGTGTTCGCGCGTGTTGAGTCTGGAAAAAAATTGAGCTGCGAGTCCCTGTTGTCAGGGAAGGACTCACGTCGCAAGCATGGTGTTCATGTAGACTGTAGAGTTGTTAAATAACTGCCCCGAGCGATTTCGACAAAGAACTCATACGTTTTCCGCTCAGCCACACCATAAAAAAGAAATAGAACGTCCCAGGATAGGCGAAGAACTGGATGAATCAAGTCAACTTGCGACCATGGTTCTAGCCTCGATTCGACGCACCAGGATAATCTGCAGAATTGCAGCCATTGCAGTGAGGAAGCCTCGGTTGATTGAGAACACAATCAGGTAGTTGAGCAAGTTGTTGGTGCTACATCGGAATTAGCCTAGGCAGCTTCCTTCGAGGGAAAAACTGACGCTTGTATCCCTCCCTTAGAACCTTGGAGTCGCCAAGAGAGGCCCACTGCAACGAGGACGTCTGTCGCGGCTCCAAATGTAGCATTGATAATCGTTGTTGTCTAAAATGTACGCTGTTTGTCTCAACGGGCTTCGCATCATGGGAGAGAAATACCTTGACTTTGTCCAGCTCAGTGAAAGACTCGAGCTCTGAGCTAGGGTTTTACAGATAAGTGATCGATTCAGGGACGAAGAAAATGAAACGAACGCAGCGATGACTTGGCCTTTCCAGTAAGAAGATCAGACCACCGGATGAATCAGTGTATTTTGAACGCGTACCGAGACCTCCCCCTTCGAGTACAAGGTCAGTTATGCTCACGGGATTATTTGTCGACCGACATACCAAAGGTAACGAGGGCGAAGACGAAAATGACCCCGGGCAGAATCTTGTCCTTGCGGTGTACTGGATGATAACGGTCACTCATATATTTTTCAAGGTGGGGAGGATACTCACGGATATAGATGCTGTACGCGAAATATCTGAGAACGGTGTTAGAAATAACAAATGGATGAACACCCTGAACCTACGACTGAACGACAAATGCTGCGGCATACTGCGAAGTGTTAAACACAAAGCATTACTCCGTGACACTGCTTACTGTTGCGCCCAGTTGTACCCAGTCTTCCCTGGCACCAAGAGACCGGTAAGAAGGTCAACCTCGGTGGCGCTGGTGTATTTACTCACCAGTACACGGCCAACAGCCCCGGGAAATCGCCAAACCCATCAATGAGATAGTGGTAGGTTGAATGGAAGATCATAACGAGTTGAAATGTCTCTAGCCCACTGGAAGGGTATTGAGAACATTGCCAAGAACCTCGTTCATTTTACGTACACGACGACCAGAACCTAGGAGCTATTCAGCTCTATTTCATGCGACGGGATTCAACACATACCGTGCCCTTGGTCATCCATCCGTCGGCGTACCAGAAAAAGTATCTGTTGCAAAGTTCGCATCACCTTTGTGGCGTAACAGAAAGGAAATTAACGTACAGATAGGCTTGAAGGAGCCCCATCCCCTGTAGTCTAGTCTTCTTTCAGTCTCGCACTCTGCGCTATTCATCACGACACTCACAGTGACTGAATAAACAGGGAGATTAACCAAATACCCCATGTTGAGTCGAGTGGGCTGGCCATGGTTGGATGGAGGAGGGAAGGAGGTAGGCGTGTGTCGAACCGACCGTCGTTTATGTAGTCTCCGCGCATCAATCTCGAAATAGTTTTACGCAAGTTTTACGACAGGTTATTAGGCGAAAGTTGTGGAGTAGAAACCGGGTCAAGAGATCTGCTAACAAGCTCTATTCCTCTATTTTTGGGGTATAAAAATCCATCCCCCCCGCGGAACCTTCGCCAACGGCGTTAACGTCAGGGATGTTCGGGAGGACGTGAGAACGGTGAGACATCAAGCGGAGATTTGCGAGAATACATTCAATATTGTAAATTTGCGTCCCTGACGAGGCGGCCCGAGACCCATGCGACCCAAACGTCGAAACGTTACTGCAGTTTTTTTTCCCTTATAAGGTAGAGGGATTCACCCGGCGTACCCGGGCAGTCTAACTTGTGCGCCGTTCAAGGGGAGATTGTGGCAACCTGCAGACTGCCTTTCAACTGTCTTCCAAGTTTAAGTATGCCGCGGCTACAAAGGGCTACAGGCTGTCAATGATTTATACAAAATTACTCCTTCAGACCATGAGAAAGTGCGAAAAGCGCGGGCGGCGGCAGATCGGAGTTTGAGGCAGTGGGACCGTCCCAGAGCGTCACCTTGTCAACGACTTCCTCTCACTGTCCTGACCCCGAGTACTGCACCTCAAGCAAAGTTCAAGTAAAGTAACAGTTCGAGAAACAACCTCGTAGGCGATGATGCGATGAGTTATTTCCCCTAAAGGGCACCAGTGAATGAGTTGAAAGCTGAGTGGGATTTGGCTACCGACCTGAGAAATTACATACTCAGTTTCCATGGTAAGGAACCCTGAACAAGAGTCCCTGGTCTCTCTTTTTTTTTCAAATGGTGGGACGCGGATCAATTCGGGTATGCTCGGAGTTGCGCAAAAATCTTGCCCTGAGAGTCTCTTGCACTTCTCTTTTACCATTTGGGCCGGAAACCATGAAACGCCACCACGGCGAGAAGTATCGAGACAGAAGTCGAGAAGCTTAAGTCGACGTCGACAATGTGTGGGGATTTTCTGCGTCGGTATTTCCCATTCGGTTTTACCCGTCCCAAAATTGAAAAGAATCGCTCCAAGAATTGAGCGCGGCGGTACGAGGGAGAGGATGGAAAGGGTAAATTCCCGCTGTTGTTTCGATGGAGTAGAAAACTCCGATCTTGTTCAATGCGGTCCAGAAGATGGGAGAATTACAGCACAGGAATTAGTTGAGCGCACTGAGCACCAAGTGTACGCCACGATCCTAAATACATTGCATGTTGAAGAGCGGACACCGGCCAACCCCATTGCAGCTGTAAGAGCGTGGATAGTCGGTGAATGACGGTGGGTGGCAGTAGCGGGGCGGAGAGACAGTTTGATCATGGGTTTGGATTAGTGGAAGTTTCCGATCCGGCGGCCGCACAATCTGAGTCCGAGATATCATCGAGGCGCGTAGCCGTAAAGGTATTGACGCAAGAGGGCGAAAACGCAATCTACTACTGCCCGCTAGAAGTAGGCCGAGTTAAGTAGCACACCAGTCTGATTCCGACTTTCAACCCGGTCTTGAGAGACATAATGACCAGGCGAATTGGCGTATCGACAACAGTAGACGATCCTTCGAGATACAAACGGTACTCGGGCAGAGCCTTGGAGTGTCACCAAAGTCTTCTGCACCGAAGATGCGGATAAGGCGTGGATGATGAGGCAAGCAAGATGGACGATGACGAAAACAAGTGGAACTTTGATATAAAAGCAGTATTGTCACAGAGCCTTGAGGTGCCGCGAGAGTCTCTCGCCCGGGAGGTGGATAGGGATGAGACAAGAAGCATGAAAAGCGGCAAGTGTAAGGATTATTCAGAGAGACCAGCATCCGTCTGGCCGAGACTTGGGGGCGTCACGAAAGTGTTCTCCCACCAGAGAGACTTGCGGATCAGGTGTTGATGAGCCAGCAGGCAGTATGGAAAACGACGAGAATAGGAGAGTCCGATGCAAGCGTTAGTCCGGCAGAGTCTTGGGACGTAACGAAAGTCTCCGGTGTTATCTCGTGCAGATAAGATGTCGATGATGAGGCAAGCAACATGGAAGACGAGAATACGTGAGTCCGTAAAGATAAGCATTAGCCTTGGGGTTTCGCGAAAGTCTCCAATGTTCTCTCTCTCACCGTAGATGCGGATCAGATGTCGAGGATGAGGCAGGAAGTATGGAAGATGACGAAAATAAGCGAGTCCTTCAAGATGCTGCAAGCGTTGGTCTGGCAGAGAGACTTGGAGTGGCGCGAAAGTCTCTAATGATGTTCTTGCACCCAAGACGCGGATAAGACGTCGATGATGAGGCAGGCTGCATGGACGAACGAGAACAAATGAATCCTAGAAGATGCAAGCGATGGTCTGGGTCCGGCCTTGTGGTGGCGCGAAAGTCTCCGACGTTCTCTGCGGATCAGGTAATCAGGCAGGCAGCATGGAAGACGACGAGTCCTTCAATATACAGGCGTTAGTCTGGCAGCGTCTTGGGGGGTCGTAAAGGCCTCCAAATATGTTCTCTCACTCGAGACGCGGATAAGACGTCCATAATAAGGCAGGCAACATGGAACACGAGAATAAGTGAGTCCTTTAAGACGCAAGCATAGGTCTGGCAGGGCGTGTGTTGCGGATAAGGCGTCGATAATGAGGCAGGCAGCAGGAGCAAGCAAGTCCTGGACCAAGCCTTTGGTACTAGCGGTTGATCGGTTTCTGACAGTGAGGCCACGATGTCTGGGCGGAGAGATTTGCGAAAGTCGCGCGAAAGTAGACAAAGCTTTTAAGTACGTAAATCCGAAATGCCGACACAATTTAATTGTCGAGGCGATTGGCGAAGATGGGAATCTCACAGACAGCGCGAAAGAAGGATGTGTGAAGCGGAAGTGCTGTAATCTCCAGCGGCTCTTGAGTAGTTTGATAGCGTTGACGAGCCCGTCCAAGCTGAGGAGATCGCGGGTTGGGATTTGACGCCGTATTGCCGCATTAAATTAGCAGATGAGGGACGTGAGACAACGAGAGACTCAGGGTAACATTAATATTGCCAATATTAATGCGGATGATGACTCGAAGCCTGCAGCCGCTTGCGTGGCCAGATGAGCGTTTTGGGCCAGGTTGGAGATTCGAGGAGATTTTTGAGGTGTGCTGCGCAGATACGTTCGAGAGTTAAAAACGACATGGAAGTCTGAGAAAGGAGGGTGTGCACAGCCACCGGTCTGAAATGCTAATACAAGCAAACACCCCTGTTTGACTTTTGAGTTTCGATTTTGAACGTCGGTTGTTGAGAGTCTATGTGGTCCGTCTAATAAAATCAGCCAGCTAGAGAGTTTTCTGCACTAATCCTCGTAATCCTAGTTCACCTCGGTAAATTATTTTATAAACTTATTCCCACGGTTGTAATTTTCATTGCATCTGCCGGGATGCAGTCTACACGTCGTTGACAGCAAGAAAACTATGTGCTACCGGAACAGACTTGGGTGTTGAGCCAAGATGTAGAGTGCTCAAGCATACCACCGTTTCCCAGTTGAACACGCCACGGACCAACTGAAATTTTGAGAAGTAATTATTTGAGCGAGACACGGATTAACACCACACAACGATGAACATGAAGTAAATATCATGGTAACTTGATTTGGACTTTGTTTTGGGAATACTACGAAGAGGTCAAGCTCAAAGCACTTGCTCGTACAGCGAGAATAACGAGAAAAAAAAGATTCGTGAACTGGACCACCATTGTGTCCCGCGAGACGATTCTGTGGGCGCATCTTCTGTGAGTCCTTGATATCGTAGTTTGAGCACAGATATATTTCCCTCACGCCCATCCAAACTATGGCCACCGTCCGGCCCTTCACATCTATCCACGGTGTCGACCTTGCCCCCCAGAGAAATTACCTCTGCTGATATATGGATGAGACCCGTTAGAACAAAACGATTGGCCGGAAATAGTATGGGGGAATGGAGAATTCACATCCCTCGACAATTGATATGGTGATTTACCCAGATGTAGGACCTCTTGACGCTCTGGATCAAATACCTTGGCTCTGGAGTCCCAAGACCTTTAATTTTCGTAGACAGTTGGAAAGATGGGAGCCCGAGCCGTGCCGCCTCCTCCGTGCCGAGAATCTCGATACCTTCAGGATCGAGCGACCAGTACGTTGACCGGTTTGGCCACCTGAATCAAAATGGGCTCGTTTGAAAGTCCACAAATAGCCTGATGGAATCCCCTGCATTCCCGATGGTGAGTGTGAAGTTCAATGCCGTCGACAAGAACTTCGTCAAACAGTTATCCATCGGACAACGTGAGTAAAATGCGAAACGCACCGCACCGTAATCTCCAAATTAGACGTGATTTGAAAACGGGTAAAGACGCGATTCGTTAAGTTACAGTCAACTAACCTTTCGATATCTCGGTCCTGCGAGGTCGGGGTCAAGAGATGTGTAAATGAAAGAGGATTCAACACCTTCTCCGCACCGTCACCCTGATACACGGCCGGGGTGACGTTCGAGTTTCGGCCGCCAATTGTCGCAGAGTATACCCGCCGACAGAGTTTTGCGCGTGTCGGCGGCTCACAACACCCGATTCTTCGTTCACCAATACTAGGGTCATTCATGGTTCCCTTTTTCCGGCTCTTTTTCACTCCCTTTTCACTCCCTTTTTCGCTGCCTCTTTGAATTTTCAACATTCCAATTTGGCTACATGATAGGTGTAGTTCTGAGTTTAAGATATCCACTTAGCCTCCTGGCATGCAAACCATGTACCTTCAAGCAAAAGAGAACAAAAAGGGAGCAAAAAGGGTCGGAAAAAGGGAGCACCGTCGGAGGGTTTCACAGTTGCCCTTTTTTTGGAATTGTACCTCTCTTGTATTTGGTCAATTTTATAGCTACAAAGTTCGTTTCTTCCCTTTTAGACCCTTTCTACGCCACTGAATCGAAAAGGGAAAAAAAGCCGGGTGGAAAACAGAAAAAAAGGGAAAAAAGGGAGTGAAAAAGGGCGGGAAAAGGGCAACTGTGAACAAGGGTGTTCGAGTCCGTGAAAAAGTCCACATAGGCCGTATTTTTTCAAAATGACCATTCGGAGGACCCTCCCTCCTCCTTCCTAATCGGGTAGTGATTTCCCGCGCTCACATCAAGATCTGCCCTCGGCGAGAGACGGTCGCCACCAAAAACATCGAACCTTGCAGTTTTGAATATTTCCACACAAAGCAGCCCTGATGACCTGGGAATATCCTCATTGACAATAAGTCATTCTCCGACCCCAATTCACCCCCAGTGTCCCTTTGTGAGATGATTGCAGCAGTTGAAACCCCATGTACTGCTACCAAGATGTGGAATTGTATATTCCAAAACTTTGGTGGCACTCTGGACACTGTTTGAGTCATTTTGAGACCATATGGTGAGAGGTGCAAACTTTTTTTTTTTGGCCTGGCGGCCGACCCACCCTCCCTGCCTCCGGTCCCGGCTTGACCGGCCTGAACACCCTTGACTGTGAACGAGCCTACTGTAACTGTACTATTTCATTCAAATCGACAGCCACACGTCACGCGGCCCCTGTCGATGTCGAATTTCGGTCGCGGTCACGCGTCACTCGGGCCTCCATCGAACCCGAGCCGTCACACAGGTCCCCGAACTGCCCAAAAGGTGCAAAAAAAAAACGAATCCGTTCGAATGCCAAAATTTTCGAGGTGTCACGCCAAAATTCGACCCTCGCCGAAATGTCGAAATGGTTGAACCTATCACGCGTCACCACCCCTGTCGATTGAAATAATAGAGCATTTCCTGCTGAAGGTCTATATCCCCCATCGGGATCATGCGAAAGTCTGGTAAGAAGTCAATAGCAAGACTCATGAAAAGAATACAAACCAGGGGGAACAGTTTGTGCCGCGTGATAATTCTTCATGATGTTGTTGAACGTCCCTCCACCGACAGTGAAGTGCTGCAAGTCCGCAAACATGCCGCTGCCAGATCTGAGCTCACGAAGTGAACAAGGGTCAGGGTAAGGCTTAGTGTCCATGGATGGTGTCGGTAGGAAAGGAGAGAGGGCGAGTGACCAGATGACAACCTGAATGCTGAGAACACGAGATGTTAAAATAACTTCTGTTGAGCTTTTATAGTTCCCGCCGCAGAAATGCTGGCAGCACGGCAGAGCACGGCTATACTCCCTCACCCCTCGAGGACGCAGACAACGCATTTTTCCTCCTAGAGACTGCGCGGTTCAGCAACCGAGTCTACAACAAGGAGTGTTTATCAGACAGCGGTATATATATTCCGCTAACTCTCCCGCCCTGAAACTTCATCCGAGTCGTATTCAATATTGAGAACCGTGGTCGAATCCTCATCTTGTTCGCTGCATTACCCAACTTTGTCGCACAAAGTATTGCCTTATTTTACGGGAGGTCGGTGTCTTTCCCCGTTTCCCGCCTGCATTCTTCGCACTGGCCAGACCACTTCGAGAGCGGTAAGCTTCGTCGAACCGGCGGAAATCCCAGTCGAAGAGAATAAAAATATCATAAACGCTAGGAATTGGCTGGTCTGACGGCCGGGATTCAGAATCCAACTGGAGAAACCTTGCTTAGCCCGAGCGCGACTCGATCATGTGCTGGGAATGTCCCATGTGATCGTGATGTGATGGATGAAATTGATGATCGCATTTCCTTCTTCCTCCCACCACCACTGAATCTCCCATTTCTGTCACTCCAGTCTTGCAGCCGATTTTCTTTGGCTCTGACAATATGGCTCAACGCTTTAGGTCAGAGTGCCACTGGTGGCCGTGCAATGGCCGTGCAATGCTTCACTTCGGCCTTTACTTACTCCAGTGACTTCATTTCGCCAATGGCCAGTCCTTTACGGGGCTTCGTTCAAGGGTCAAGGATCCCTTATCGCAGACCATCTATTGCTTCAAGTTGCAGCCCAAAGCGTCGGCGAAATCGCTCACCTGCCGCGAACGGTTCAACTTCTTCAGAATCTTTCCTCACTAAGTATCATACACACTGCCGGACGCCGTCCTTTCGGTTACTGTTATCTCGGGGAACAGAACGATCGCAGTGCCTTCCAAATGATGCATCCTTCAGCCCAGCAGCCTTCTGGATGAACTGGGACGAAATGCAATCCATCGATATCGATAACAGGTATTTACCCCCCAGTTCCCGATCAAAGTTTCGGCGTCCCCCGTCAGATCGGATCGCGATCCGCAGCCCGCAGAGCAAGCGTATTTAAAGCAGAGGGGTAACGTGCATCTCATCTCCTCTCCCCATCCTCTTAACACTCCCCCACACATTTACCATGGTAAGGTTCAACTCTTCGTTCGATTCGATTATTTCTGAACCTGCGTGAAAGGGTGTTACCGTCGAGACCATTTCTCCCGGCGACGGCGTTACTTTCCCCAAGAAGGGCGGTTAGTGCCACACTTTATATGATTTGGACGCACGTCTCATCCATTCCATCCCAGACACCGTCTCTATCCACTACGTCGGCACCCTCCTCGACGGCTCCAAGTTCGACTCTAGCCGGGATCGGTGCGCCCACCCCACATTATGGCGTCTATCTCGAGCTATATAATAACTGACCCCGCGCCCAGGAATGACGCGTTCAAGACCGAGATTGGCGTCGGGAAGGTGATCAAGGGCTGGGACGAGGGTGCGTCTCGCCGCCTCTCTCTCTCACTCGCGCTCAGTGCGGAAGCTGATTATCGGATACGATCAGGCGTCCCGCAATTGTCGCTCGGCCAAAAGGCCGTCCTCACCTGCACCCCCGACTACGTGCGCTCATATCATCTCATCGTCCACTTCGCGCATTTTGACTGACGTTGTTTCGTTGACGCAGGCATACGGCTCGCGCGGCTTCCCCCCAGTCATCCCGCCGAATTCCACACTCCGTTTCGAGGTGGAGCTGCTCAAGATCAACTAGGGTGTGCTGTGTCTTTGTACTTAGTTGTGATCTGTCGCTGCTGTGTTGTTTTATCTCTCTTGTGCTATAAAATTCTTGCCTGCCCTCGTCGCTTCACCCTCAGTTGTAAATGCTTTATCATATCCATCCATCCACCAATAAGACGCCCCGCATTGCATTTCGATCCAACACTGCACCCGAGCATCGCAATTAATCGATCGACGGAAATTTGAAATTGATTGACAGTTTGGCGCGGGATATATTTGGCAGTTCGCTATTTGGGGAAACGGCAGTGGCCGTCGCGTTTTATGTACAACCAGGCGCGGTTGAGTAAAATAAATAAATGGAGCACCGTGCTGAGTTGAAGTCAGGGTTTGGTTCTGTTGTTCGATTTCAAGTGCCCACCCAACGGTGTGCCGTTGAAGAGTTCGACTTGAGACTTGCCTCAGCTTGTAATATCAGAGATTGCACTCGACCTTGTTTTTGTGCTTGTTTCAGCCCGAAGGACGCAAAGATATTGCAGTATTTAAGGGCCAGCTTAAGCCTTGCGACAGATTTCATGGCTTCCGCCGTACTCCGTTACAGTAGCTTCAGGAGATAAATTTCGATAGTGCAACACTAATCTACATCGAAGTAAAAATATGTACTCATCGTGACGACGACATGGCCGCATACGCAGCCCGCATGTCGACGAAGCAACGCTCTGTATTATCGTATCGCAGACCCTCAGCTCCCAATGAAGCGAAATAGCTAGCGACAAACGCACCGAAAAGAGGGCTGTACGCCGCCAGAGACGCCATCGCGCCCATCAAGCTCCCCAATCGCGTCTCAAGCTCGCGCACCTCCGTCTGCACGCGCGAACCACGACCCCTCCCCGCCCCGAGTTGGTGGGCGAGCGCGGCGATTTCGTGCATATACACGCTCGCCACGCCGGCGTAGATTGGCTGGGGTTCACATTAGGAACGAAAAGAGGAATAAGGAAGGAGGACGAACACCGAACATCGGATCCGTATTGGAGGCGCCATCGAGGATGGAAATGGCCGCGACGCCGGCGACGATGCGCGCGGCAGCTGTGAGGCATTTGGCGCGCGCGGAGTCGGAATTGCTCATGTACGGTGTGTGGAGGCGCACGAGGGCGAAATCCACCAATGCATGCGTGAGTACGACGGCCTGCAGCCCGGAGATAAAGTGTGTTTGCGCTCCCGGAAGAGGTGGGAGGGCGGCGTGGAGGGTGTGTAGAGCGCTGTCTAGGGACGGGAGGGTTGTGGGGTCGGATGTATCTACAAACTAGTTCAGGGTGCAGTCAGGGTAAAACTAGACGATAGAGATTCGCACCCAATACGTGTGTTGAAAATGAGATGACACGCCCCAAGAGGACTGACGCTTTTGCGAGAAAGACTGTGGGTGTGGTCCCGTGCGAATCATCGTCCGTGAGTGATGGTTCGCCGCAAAGTGCAGAAGGAGACCCTTCCGTAGCGACCCAATAATTATTCACGATCACTACCGCCCGGAATGCGTCGATCCGGACATGCTCCTCCATATCGTGAACCGTGGTCGCCAGCACAAAAGGCGGGTACAACCCACGCCTCTGGCCCGGCCGTAGGAGCGAATCCTGGAGTCCGGCCCCCACTGCAATGGACGCCGCTGCAGCGGCATGGTATCGTCCTTGGATCGGGGAAGCAGAATGTAGATAATATAACGAAACCAAGAGCTCCGCCTGGATGGTCTCCAACAGTAGTTGAGAGTTCCCTGCCATGTCGGCAAGCGCTGGGTATAGGTTCTTTAGGACGTAGGGGAGAAATGCACCAGGTGTATATGGCTCGTTAAGCGTGACGGGGGAGAGGAGGCTGCCCCAGAGGTAAACCGCGCTGAGGAGGACGGGCGAGGGGCGGCCGTGGTGTCCAAATGGTAAGGGGAGGAGCGCGGAGGCTTGGAATTGGGTCGGGGAGAGGAAAAAGTAGCCGCTGCTTGCGAAGCGGTTCAAAAATGTATTCACACTGATTGAAGTCGCCGGTGGGGGCTCAGCAAAAGGCGTCAGGAAAGTGGAATGAACTATAATTACAGGTCAGCGACAACGTGAGCGGGGGGTTCCTGGGAAGTTCACCATTCAGCAAGGTTCAACAAACCGGGATGAATACCCACCCGTATATCAACGGGGCTAGATCGCCCGGACGTCCCGCCATAGTCTATTCCACTCATTCAGCCCCGCATCTCAAAGTCAACTTGAATGATTCCGTACCAGAAAAGTTGTCCGGTGTCGAAACTCCCTGTCGGTCACCACTATACGGCGAACTGAGATACACGCGCGTCGGGTCGGGCGTAGCGAGGTACTCGAGCTCCCCAATGCGACTTCTCAAGGCGCTGATAGTCTCTAATAACTGCGCGGGCAAGTCCATCGGGTCCTGACCCTCGATGTGAGGATACTGACACAGCTCCTTCGAGCGTGGGGGACGGAGGCGACATTGGCTGCATATTGGGCGGGCACCATCACATTTCTAGGAGGGAATTAGCAACATTCGAGAGGAAAGTCAACAGCTTGAGACTCGCAATCTTTCGACGTCTACCATTTCAATCAGCTTTGTGGATATTATCGAGGAAATAATTAGTTACCTGCAATTCGTACATGCTCTAGGACCCCGTTGAATTGAACTTGAACTCAATGCTTGGGGGTTGGAACCTGGCAGTGTGAAGTCTGTCATTTTTCTGCTCGACGCAGCTGGAGCTTCAGAAACTACGCACGGTTGTACTTATATTCCTTTTGCAGAGCCCTCCAAAAGCATCCCACTTGTCTCCCAGCAGGCTGTGCGCAAGAGTTTTTCGAGCGCGTCCATTGTCCAACGGGACCAAAAACGGGACGAAGCGGCCCTGCGCAAGCCCTGCACAGCATTTGCGATTTGCGATGGGAAGATTTGATCCGTCGGTGAGAGTTTTTAGAGCTCGCGGGGGCGGTGGTAAGAATGTACCGATTGTCGGTGACTCTACGGCTTTTGAGAGCGGGCCGCAGCGGCGTAGCGTAGTACTCACTGACCGCGGCAGTAATACATCCTCCTCCTCCTCCTCCTCACTGTATTTATGAATCATAATGACCCTTAGTAATGAGAACTTGAAATTGAGAATCAACCGTTCATCAAGGCGGGAAGTTGAACCAAAGTGATATTTGGAAGTCAACTTCCAGTGTCTTCCAAGATTAAGTAATGCCGGTGACCTCCACTCCACAACATTCGAAACAGGGTCTGCAAGACGTCGTATGGCGCGAAGACAATTTTAGTGATCGAAATCCAACGCTTTCGAGTTCCCAGACGATAGACATATATCATTAAGCCTGCAGTTGAATTTTGAGTTTGATCGAACATCAATGCATCAGCAAGTTGAACTGCACTGAGACTACTGCAAACCGGAGCCTTCACCACTTGTTCACAGCCCTGGCATCTACTTTCCAGTAGTTTTCAATCTATGATGAGCGATTTCACTTCCTGAATCCCCCAGCGACATCAATTTGATCGCAGTGCCAGCGCACAGCATCGACCCCAGGTAAAAGCGATATACATAGCGTGCTTTATTTTTGTTAGGTCTTGGATGATTCACCACACGTAAATATATAGGGGACAACAGCGCTCATTTGATAAAATAAATGGGTGTCTGTCGGTCAGGATGAGTCTGCGTTTTGTTTGTGGAGATATCGGAATAGTGAGCAAGTGGAAAGACCGCGCTGATTCCGGCGCTGCGGACACCGTTCGGGCTGCGCTTTGCATAATTGTATCGGATTGCAATCGTGAGTCGTGACTGAGAGTTCTAGAGGGTTGGTCGATGAAGGCCCGCGTCTCCGATATTTGGACGCCTGCGAATTGATAAATCATTTGTCCTAGTACAGTGTCCCGTCGATGCGAAGTAGATTACGTGCCTCTGTGACTTTTCGTACAATCCCTACAGATACACGAATTTATTCAGATGCGTTCACGAGTCGTTGATGGCCGTGAACCTGCGAGTTAGATCTCGCCAGATGCGGGCAAGTGCGGGGCCGCAAAAGCAATTACCGCGCGGTGTTTTTAAATTGTCCTCTGCAAGCTTGTTAGCTAGGTGCCCTGCATAGAGCACCGGTATCGGTGGGACACAGGATGTTGGTTGACGATCATGATGTCTTCCAAATCAGCGGACGAAACCAAAGTCGAACAGACCAAGAACGAAATTCCATTGCATTACATTGCATCACATGTGCTTGAAGGAAGGAAGGAAGGAAGTGTATTGACGTCACAGAACGCTCTGCGATGGGACAATTACTTCTCCCTATCCTTTAACATGGCGTTGGTCAGCATAGTGCGTATAGTGGCAACGCAGGTTTCGTCGTAGCAGCAGGGCGTCCAAATGTCCTCCAAGGCCACCTTCCGCGTGCGATGGACGAGTTTCCTGCGAAAGCATTGATAAATGATATCAGAGACCCATAAGTCTACTAACTCACGAGCCAACAACGACCTTTCGGGGCCCAGTGCTCTCGATTCCAAGGAGCGCATTCTGACACACTCGGTTGGCGCATTGGCGCATCTCTGGCAGCGCGAAGATCTGCTTCGCGAATGAGTCCTGGAGGCCGAGGGCGGTGCGGTTGCAGAGCTCCTCAGAAACCCTATAGGGCGGGCCGAGGTCGCAAGAGCGCTCGTTCGCGGCGTGGAAGTCGGGCGGGGTTGGCACAATGGCCCTGTAGCGAAGAGGCTTGGTACCGATCGCGACGGTGATCTCGCCTGCGGGTGAGATTCGTTCAACAGCTTGCCTATACTCGTATAAACAACGCCCGTACAGAGGATTTCGTTATTTGCGTGAGGAAAGTCGAGAGGGGCCAGCCGGTCGCTGAGATGTAGATTCTCTGTGACCAACTCGAGCTTGGGCGGATCGGGAAGGGCGAAGTAAACGCCGGGCTGGCCAGGCTTGACGTACCTGTGGCAAGTGGTTTGATTAATAGCCCGAAACCGGCTTTGCAGGAGTAGAATACCTGCTATCCAGGGTGAACATGCACTGAGACGCAAGCCCCCAGGATTTCTTGGCCCGTGCCGCGCGCTCTTCCGCGGGACTCATGCGAACCGGCGGTGGGTTTAGCGGTGGTATTGGGGTGAGAGGTTTGGTGGAGTTTCTCCCGTGACAAAGTTCCTTGTGGCCGTGCTTCCAAGACACGAGCTGGCTGGATTACATTAGTGTCAGCGTCGCAGTGGAAACTTGACATCGATTCACCATTCACTCGAGCAGTAAGACACTTTTCTACAACCCGAACAGATAAGTGTGCCCGGTTTATCCCCACAGTGTCGACAGTGCATTTCGCCGGACGTTGGTGTATTTTTCCTGGTAGAAAAGGTCTGTGAGAGATCCAGAACGAGAGACCAAGGGGCAGAGTGAAGCTCAAGACGAGTTCTACGTCGTTTAGTTCGGCGAAAATCCATGTTTTCCCGCACGCAGAATCAAAAAGCCTACCTTGAAAAATGTGGAAGAGAGCAAGAGAGAAATCAGTGATGATCGATGAACGTTGATGAACAATTGATCTGCCAGGCGATGAGTCCGGAAGATCTCGGTGTTGATGGAAACCCGAATTGATCCGAGGTTCACGTTCCACGAGTTTCCTGAGTATGGATAAATTTACGGGCTGGAGGACTCATGTTTTAGCAATTCAAGTAAGATACAAACCATTCCAGGCAAGAGGTGGGTGATCTCTGGATCGTCCAATTAAATGATGTGATCAATCTGTGATGGCCGCGACTTTTGCATCGACTTTCAGGATCCCTCTGAGCATAGAAGACTTGAGTCTCTGAGGGTTGTGCTTGAAGAGGTATGGCAATGTCTTCCACAACAAAAAATGTCCACTTGAACTCTAGTGGAATAAAAGCTCGCCGCTCCGAAGTGGTGAGAATTGATGAGAATTCCCTTTTCTGGGGGGGGAGGGGGTCGTGGGAATTTATTGGCTGATCCAGAGATCACCCACCTCTTGATTCCAGGACTCCTCCGTATTGAAGCGATGACGCTTTTCGACCTCACATGTGCAAGTTCGACCTTCGTTTAAGTACTGTCGATATTTATCCCGCCCAGGCATCTTTAAGGTCCAGGTGGATTTTATCAGTGCTGAAACAAGAGATTCCCTCATAGTTCATTTCCTCTTACATTCTCCCAGGTAAAACGAACGTCGACGATCTACAGACTTGGAACAAAAAATCCGACTCAGACGGAGCATACGGTTTGAAACTATTACTGAGTAGGGCCTACCTTCTCGGCCGTCCTCGGAACTGCCAGCCTTGGGACCACAGTGTTATGTTGTTTCAATGTTTGGCTCCGGCTACTCAGACGCTCGCCGCGCGTCTAATCACGGTTTGAGAGCCAGGGCCCGAAGGCTGATGAGCGTCCAACAATGCTTGCAACCAGATTAAAACTCAAGATAAATTGAAGGAATCCAGAAAAAGTCGATGACATCGCTATGCTTCGAACCCGAGTCGAACAGGTGGATTCTGCATGTCGCTCAAGAACGAAATCACAGATGCAGAACGAACTCTGCGCCGAAGCTTACTTGCCCCTTATCGATTATACGCTACTCCAAGTCAGTAAAGCTCCAAGAGAAAACCACTCCTTGATCAATTACTGAACTGGACAAAAGCGTCAGCAATTCTATCGACAGGTTAAATACATCTGAGCTACTCAGTTCGCCAACATTGCATTTTACTCGCGCGTAATCCCTTCTTCCTGCTCAAGTTGTTCCTTGGAAGGGCACCACTTATCCTGGAGATCTTTGTCGAGTGTGACAGCAATTTCTTCCCGACCCCACCACTCGCCCCAGCTGGTCAAGAAAACGCGATCAGGGTCCTCGGGGAAGTCGTCGCGCGTGAAAGCCCGCAGAATGCTCGCCGCGCCTAACGGAACATGTTCGTCAGACAAGTTGGCACAAAATACAGCAGGGATGCGTGCGGGCAGCATACCTTCGGAAAGGGGTTTCGCGTCCGGCATGTCCATCGTGAATTTCATTCCCGCGCCGGCGCCGAGGTTGGTGTTGGGAATGAAACCTGGCGAGACAGCAACGACGGTGCACTTGTCGGCGAGTTGACGGCGCCACCAGTGCGCGCCGAGGAGGGCAACGAGTTTCGATTGTGCGTAGACTTGGAGGTCGGAGCCAGCTTTGAGGTCACTTTCCAAAGTGCCTATTAGGAAGGTATGCGTATGAGCCACAGGTGTTTTGACGCAACGACTCGACCTCTTACTTATATCTTTGACCATGCGGAAGGCGCCGGAAGACACGAAAACGACGCGCGAGTTGGAAGAGACGAGTTTATCCCGAAGTAAGTGGACGAGGTAGTGTTGCGCTGTGGAATATCAGATGAGTTCCCGAGGCGGCTCTTGTACTCACAGACATGATTCACAATGTGCGTCTCGCTCCAGATGGACCCATTCGGACCCGGCGCAGTTGCTGGGTGACTCCTCGCCGCATTCAACATGAGGTAGTCGAGTTTCTCCGCACTTCCAAGAGATTCCAGAACTCGACGCGCAAAAGTCCTGACGCCCTTCAAGTCAGAGAGCTCCAGAGGCAGTATGTCCACACTGTGCGAGTTTGCATCAAACTGGAGGGCATTGTACGCCGCCTGCGTTTTGGCGACATCACGGACGCCGAGGATGAATTTGTACCGCTGCTGCTGATTCAAAAGCTGCTTGATCGCCTCAAAGCCCTAAAGGAGGCGTACTTATTAGAAGGACATGAGTTTCAGGATGGAGGCTCACCAATCCAGACGAAGCGCCTGTTGCTACAATGACCTTTGCGAGGGAATTTGCCATGGTGGGAGAACGAAGAGAGGGTTTGCGACTCGGAGCCGTGATTCGTAACCCGCCGAAGGGCGAGAGCGGATCAATATGCCGTCGGCGAAGAGATGACGCGGCTGATCCTTTCCTTCCAAGTCTTCAAGTTTGGTGGATTTTATCGGCCACTGTCCAGTGCTGATCCATCCTCCACGTACAATGAATATCCGCAGACTTGCGACAAAGATCCGGCTCAGACGGTCGAGTCGAGACCACGTCAATAGACGGCGCTAATGAAGCCCAGTCATGGATGGTCGCGAACACTAAAAGTTTCAAGTTTGGACTTCAAATTGCAGCGGTGGCAAAGCGGGGGACTGACACAGGCCTGACATAGCCAAATCCAGCGATTACACACGACTGTCAACGACCGCCGATCATTCCAAAAGATTCGTGTCAGGTCACGCAACCAAAATCGAGCGCCGGAAGCTAACCCTTCAATTTTTGGAACGGAATTCGCAGAATCTTGGGTTCCCGACAGGTTTCAGCACGACTAGAAGGCGACCGAGATGCAAGGTTAAACTGCAGTCTGCAGTCAAAAGCTCGATTTCATGTCAGTTGAAAACTATTATAATTGGACCAAGTCTATCCTCAATTGGCCCCTGGCATCGTTGCGAAGGCGAAATCGAAGATCAACAGGTGAAGCGCTAGCGCTGTAGTGGATTTTGGACGAGAACTTGGTTCACGATACGCCAGCGAGTCCAGGGTAACTATGCAACTAAAGCGCTCAAACTAGCTGAAAATACTCGCCGCATTGCGTATTTCAATGTCGGGCTACAACTCAGCAACCGAGCACTCTCTCCTCATGAAAGTACTCAAAATACCTCCCCGTGTGTTCCAATTTCAGCCCTCACCAAAACGTTACGTTGCTGATCGTTCGTGTAGGTTTTTTCGGCGCGGGACATAAAAGCAGTCTATCGTTCAGTAGATGCCCATCATGTCTCTGCCAGATGGTGGTCGACCGAGGCTGGCGTCCTCGCAGATCTCAAGCTGGACTTATCCTAACCGTAGTAAGTTGTATCTCGTCCTTCCCGTTCGGTTTCAGCATGCAATAACCCTCGCAAAGGATCGGCGCTTCGATCTACAGGAACTGGCCTTCGTTTGAGACTGTTGTGTTTCTTCCTGCACTTGAGTCTGGTACTAGTACACGTCGGTCTGGTGGTTGTGGCGCTGAGGGGCGTAGAACGCACCATCATCTTCGATATTGGACAGCAAGGTCGCGCATCCGTGTTCGTGACTGCGGTGGCGACTGCTGTGGGCACGGTACTTCCAGGCAATCCGGCGTCCGAGCAGGGTCTAACTCAAGTATTAGGTATATCTGTCCCTTGTGCTATATTGGACGCAACGACTTGCCCTGCGCCGCAACCTGCGCTTCGAGAAGACCTTAACAGCAACCCACGACAACGCAACCGCGTGGTCTGGTATTGGCTCGGCGCTGGTCACCCTCCTCGACCAAATTGCCGTTACTTCCTCCGTTCTTGGTACACTCTCTGTATTTGCGTACCTTGCGACAATTTCCGCGTTGCATGTCACCACCCCTGCCCTATTCTCCATCCAGGCATTCAATCTCTCGACTCCAACTCATATTGACACCCAGGGCTTCCCCCGAATCAACGAAGCGGTCGATAGCGATGGGGAGTACGCAAGTTTTTATTTTATTCCGTCGACGCGTTTGTTGACTTGCAGTTGCGATCAGGGGAACCAACACATTTATTGCCTTGGTCCTGCCCTTCCTACCGTGGATCGACCAAGTCCCTACCCTGGGCCTGGACAATGGCAGCATTTACGAGGTTCCGACCGTGAACAACGGGAAGGACTCCACCACGGTCAACGCAGTCGGGTTCAATATCAGCTGCGGATATCTCACTGGCGTCAACACCAATGTCACGACCGACACGAATGATGATACTCAGTGGGAAATCGATTTTGGTGGCCAAGATAACTCAGTCTTTGTATACGACACAGGTGAGTATCGTCCCCGTGCCTTGGATTGTATTTATATTCAATCGCTTCAGTGCCAAACGCAATCATGCTCGCCGCGGACAATTTGTGGAATAACACGATAATCCTTTACAGCACAGCGAACATACTGGATTCGCAAGGGAACTCTGCGACCCCAGTGCAATTGAACCCTCCCATGTCCAACGTCACAGAACTGTACTTCTTCCAGTGCTTCAAATCGAACGTTGCCCAAACCAGCGAAGTGGATTGTCGGACCAGAGAAAGCATATCAGTCTCGCCCAATATACTGAAAAATTCCTCGGTTTGGAATGAGCAGACCGTAGGCGACGGACCGCCGGTTTCTGCATTCAATGCAAGCTTGGTCGAAATTGATTGGGTGCGTCGCATTATGAACCTTGACTGAAATCTGATATATGTGTCCAGTGGACGGACATTCTAGACAACTTTGTGTTCGGTAATCCTGGCTTGAGATCGGACATCCCATTCTCACCCCAGGACCTCTCGCCCGACACCACGAACTTGAAATTGTCACTTGCCGACGTGTATGTGAGGAGTCGGATTGTCACGTATTTGAAAGCCAACAAGAGTATTTTTTCCACAGCTTTCTTACCGAACGCCTCGGATTAAAATACGGTGACCTCTCGGCGACAGCACCGGCGGCAAGTCTTCACGCGCTCGAAAATAGTCTCTCCAGTCTTGTGGCCGCTGTCTACTGGATTGGTGTGTGTCTTTCCACTACCGCCGCCGCCGCTCAATGATCAAAATCCCTTGCCATATATACAGCCAGTAATATACACGCGGGAGCCTTGGACTCGACCTTTGAAGCTCCGCTGGAAAAAGTAACGGGAGAGGATAGTGGCTTCTTCCCAACTCCCACCGCACCCATCTTCACTGCCGGAAGCGCCACTGTGGTCATTCCGAAGCCTGCGGCCCGATTGACTGTAAGTACGAATTGATCTCGAGTCAAACCGTCGATTTTGAACCGACAATCAATGTAGATCAGCATATACGCCGTAATTCTGCGTCCGTTTTCTAACCCTCTGGAATACTGAATGCGCTCTGTACAGGTATCCCTCGGCCTGTTCGCGTCGATTGTATTGTTCCTGCTGGTGGCTCCACAACTTCTTCAGTCGCCTGGCGAAAGCTCTCCTGTTGAAGGAACTGGACTGCTTCACATCATGTGGTTCTTGCGCAACCATCCAGAGCTGGAAGAGCTTGTGCCACAGGTGGATTCCCCGACCGACCACAATTTACGGGCCGCCGGGATGGTCCGTGTTGCGCTGACGGGTCTGGACACTGAGCAAAAGGGGTACAGCCAGATGTTCTAGTAAGATGTTCTTTCGGGGTTTCTCGGTGTTGGAATAATGGACTTTCACGTAAACGTACCTGTTGGCGTTTGCGCACACTCGCTGTATCCGTATTTCTTTAGGCTTTTCGTTCGTGCTCGTCAAACAAGCACAGAGGAGGGGGAATCAGCATATAGCACGGATTGAATCTTGAGCACCAAAGAATTTGGTTGGGTTTGTTCGGGCATTTCGGCTATGTTCAAAATTCGTTTGTTGAAAATTCCGCTGGGTCCCTGCAGCTGACCATTGAATTAAATTCGTGATTGAAAGAAATAAAGTAATCACCCTCTGCGCGGTGGGCTCGCTAAATATTCTCCGCAACTCATCGGATCGATCACTCGGGCTAAATTGTGATGATCATGACCGCCTGTGCGGTGTACACCCCTAGTTTCAGGCTCGCTGCGCACCCTACATCTGTCCAATTCACGGCCTTTCACGGCGGTCCTTCACAACGGTTTGACATCGGTTTCTGCTGCATGCTGGCATGAACCACAAGTTCCCCTTCGGTCCTCTGGGCTGCATCCCCGCAGGAGGTTTGGCTGCATTGGCAGGTACCACGCATTATCTGGAGTTTGGCTAGAGCGCAACACGCAGAGAGCGAATTTTCCTCGCTGAGGTGAGTCGCTGGCTGCGCAATGCGCCTCTCCTGCGAGGTTAGTGACCACGCTGCGCATGTCAAGAGGCACAGTCGCAACCTGATCGCCATCGGCATTGTTTCTGCCCACGGTTCACCGACGGATCTGAATATTACCGTCCTGTACCACCGGAGGACGTTTAGCGAGACCAATAAAAAGCGGCGCAAAGATGACAGCTTCATCCCAATTTCATGCCTTCTTCTTCTTTCTTGCACTCGATACTTCTCGTCAGTACCCTCTGCTTCTCCGGTACCCTCGCTGGTGCAGAATCGGATTTCGACTGGCGGAAGGTAAGCCTCTAGGACCATTCTCTTTCCCTTTGTGTACTCGTTGACCTGCAACTACGAAAAGCTCCATGCCAGCAAAACACTCCACTGGACACCATGCTACTCTGCTCCTCTGCAATGCGCGTTGCTTCAGGTATGCAAGGCCTTATAGTCCACTCCTTCCCCTCGTTCAATTTTTTTTCTTCTAAACTGTAGGTGCCCATGGACTATAATGCTCCGCAAAACGAAGTGACCGCCTCCATAGCTATCGTCCGCTACCCCTCTACCTCCCCCAAATCGCAATACCGCGGCCCACTCCTGTTCAACCCTGGCGGTCCAGGGGGAAGCGGTGTCGATGCCATCGTCGGCGCTGGTGCTCAATTCGCGATGGTGTTCGGAGAGCAGTTTGACGTCGTTGGTTTTGACCCTCGAGGCCAGTTACTTCCAGTTTCTCATCCACGGCCGACTCATGACCCTCAATCACAGGCGTCAGCTACTCCACCCCAACTATCTCATTCTTCAAAACCGAGGCCGAGCGCCGGTTCCTCATTCCCTCGGCAACCAACGTCCTCTACTCATCGTTCAACGCGTCGTCGAGCTCGCTGGCCGACACCTACGCCAGTATGCAGCTCCTGGGCCAGTTAGCGATCGCGAACGACCCGAATGGGTATTTGCAGCACATGTCGACGGATAATATTGCGCGGGACATGTTGAGCATTACGGAGGCGTTTGGGTTCGAGAAGCTGCAGTATTGGGGTGTTTCGTGAGTCCACATGTGAATCCTTCGAAGTCTTCAGTCCTAAATACGAGCAGGTATGGGTCGGTCTTGGGTGCCACTTTCGCAACTCTTTTCCCTGTAGGAGGCCTCAAATCCACACGGATTGGAACCTTCCGCTAACACTGAATGTTACAGGACAAGGTCGGCCGGTTGATCATCGATGGTAAAACTCAAACCATTTCAACGCGTTCCTAAACTCACTCCCAACCTCAGGCGTAGAAGATATGAATGCCTATTACACCGGCGAGTTCTTCCCCTTGGCACATTTATCCCCCCTGGACTGACCTTCGCATTCCTACCTTACCTAGCGAACTTTACCAATGACATGCTCGACACCGACAAAAGCATGGACACCTTTTACTCTGGCTGCGCTCAGGCGGGTCCCCAAGCCTGCGCGTTCCACGCACCCACCGCGTCCCAGGTCGCCGCGAACCTCGCTGCCCTCACCGCATCCATCAAGGCCCAGCCAATCGCAGTCCTCACGCCGCAGTCACACGGAATCCTGGACTACGTCTTCCTGCGCAACGCCGTCCTCGACGCGCTATTTGACCCGTACAATTCGTTCGCGGCGCTCGCGGAGGGACTCGCCGTTCTCGCAAGTGGCAATGCAACCCTTCTCTACGCGCAGAATGAGGTGCCGACGTTCGAGTGTGACTGCACGGTCCCCGCGCCTAAGTTTCATGAGAATAACTTCGAGGCGTACATGGCCATCGCGTGCGGGGACGCGGTTCCCGTGAATGATACTCTCGCTCAGCTGCAGCAGTTCTACGAGGACGGGTTAAAGGTGTCGGCCAGCTTCGCGGATTTGCTATTGACCACGCGGGTTCTGTGCGCGTAAGTCGTCCAACCTCCGTTCCAGCCTCAAACGGTATTAAATCCTTACTTGATCCAGGGGATATAAGATCCGTCGTGAAGGAAAGTTTACGGGTGCGTGAACCTTGCCAGCATCCCGTTATCAAATTCCACGTTTATCTTATGCGCTCTCTTCTAGGTCCCGTTGGCGCCAAGAACACGAGCTTCCCGCTCTTGCTCGTTGGGAATACTTTCGACCCAGTGACACCGCATGCAAAGTAAGCATTCGCCGTCCCGTAGAAATTTTCGTGATTCTTACACGTTCTCCAGCGCCGTAAAAACGTCCCTCCTCTTTCCCGGCTCTGCTGTTCTCACTCAGGATTCGGTTGGGGTGCGTCATTTGCCTTTTACCTTATCCTTATGGGAGCCCTAGAACTAGACTAACACTTTCCCGGGTACAGCACACCACCCTCGTAGCAACATCAGACTGCACCTTTAGCTATTACAGGGCGTACTTTGTGAACGGGACGTTGCCGGCGCCAGGCACCGTGTGCTCCGTTGACGCGGAGCTGTTCCCTTCCTCCGATCCAACTGCCGCCAACGGTACAGCGAAACGGACGACAGAGAGCTTGGACGACATCAAGATACGGGAGGCGGCAAGCAGGATTGGGAGTGTCGTACGTAAGGTCCTGCGTCGTGCGCTCTAAACGTCAGAATTTAGGCATGGAAGATCTTATCTTCGAATGATTCTCTATTAAATGTTCTGCTTGAGAAAAAAATGACATTTTCGTTCAGCAAATGACGGAGGAAATTGGGACCTGTCCCAGATTGAGCATTTGGCCTAGGGTATCTGACAGCAGGAGTGCGCAAGGGATGCTGAAGACTCTGTGTCCTCGGTTTTGATGGTTGTCGGGCATCTCGGGAAAGTTGAACCTCATGAATTCACTAAACCGAAGGCTCCTTCACACTCTGCATTGTTTTCGTCCACTCTCATTATTCAGGGCTATGAACAGGGGAGAAAAGGTGATGTCGAACGGCTTCTTTGATCCCTCTGAAGAGTGTACCACCAGGACCTGCAGTATCCCCAGCGGTTGAATTGTCCGTCAGCTGTGTACAACAAACTCAATTTCACCCCAATGTCAAAGAAATATAGTTCCGCCGCGGCGCTCCCCCAGAACAACTTCTAAAAGAACAACTTCTGGCCTTGTCTATTTCCTTGTTTGTAAGAGTCTAAGTTCAACCTCGCCGAGATGCCCGAAATCGAACCGCTGGCCTTTGCAACTCGGAAAACTTAGTGAGAACTTAGTGCATAGGGACAGGATTTGAGTGATTCCTGCGGCCCGGGAAGATAGCGGGAGGGCGTTTCGGGGTTGGCGGGATTAGTTTCGTCAAATATATTGGTTTACTTATATTATCGGGTGAATGCAAATGAGTTCATCCAGTTTTGAAGCCGTAAATTGTAGAGCAGTCCTGAAACCGGTGAAAAATCGATTTTTCAGCCTCAAATCGCACCCGGATTTTGAAAAATCGATTTCTCGTTCAGGACTGCTCTAATACGGTGTTTACCTTGTGTGTTTACCTTGTGTTTTTCCTTGTTTCGAATGATGCGAACGGATCACTCCAGATTGATGATCGGTCAAATTCTCCGAGCTCTGTCGCTTTGTTATTGACCGCGACGTTCCACGATGGACTATCTAGTCAGTACCACGATACCACCCTCGATTGCCACAGATTTATACAACTGCGACCTCAACTCGTGTTCGCCGCCCGCAAGCATCTCGTTTGCGGCCGCTGAACGGCCTAAACCGGCGACCGCTGCACGAGCGAAGTTTCAGGTAGGCTCGAACAGGCCCCCTGAAGCTCCCGCCAAGGGTTGTCCGAAAATTTGGGTTTTTGAGGGCGATATTTAGGTTTCTCTTGTCCTGCCATCAACGTGATAACCCTTGTCCGAATTTTGGGTTTTTGAGCCAGAATTGGGCATTTTGGGCGGACAACATTTCGCAAGAGCTTCACGGGGCCTCTCGAAACCGCTCTGTGCATGAGAGACATATCGACCTAGGTAATCGGTTCCAATTTCGGGCCTCAGGGACGGTCCATCAAATCAACTCTTCGCAAACTTGAATTCGCACACAACATCCTTCGGACTTCGCGCTTGCTGCGATGTTTTCGATCCGTGATGGTGTGATAGTTGACGGACATAGATTCAATTGGCCCGAGAATCAAGATGCGCTTGCGCGGGCGTGGAGATAAAAAGGCAAATGCAGTGATCAATTACGTCTCACGATGCCTCCTCCCTCCACTCGCCGTATCCTCCGCTCAAGTCCTTCCCTCTCCTCGCTCGCCTCTT
This sequence comes from Mycena metata, assembly GCA_029378385.1. Classification (NCBI taxonomy): domain Eukaryota; kingdom Fungi; phylum Basidiomycota; class Agaricomycetes; order Agaricales; family Mycenaceae; genus Mycena; species Mycena metata. Next base: position 284,286 of record JARKIB010000088.1, on the reverse strand, counting down.
CCCTCTCCTCACTCTCCCTCTACACGACGACCACGTCCAAAACCCAATGGGGTCCAGGGTCACTAGCGGGAAAGGCCATCTTGGCAATGGGCAAAGCCACACTTCGAGGCGCCGAACGTGTGGTCATTTTCAAGAGAATGACGACCATACAAGCACATCTGCCCTGCTACGATGAACGAGTCGACGTAGACACGTCTTTTATGGACAGAATATTTGACGATCTGCTGGAGCTTTCGAGGTGCGCTGGGAATTTCCTTGGTTGTGGTTTGGCATCAATCCGACTCGATATCCGCATAGACTGGAATTATACCCGGACAGCGTAAGGATTTGGGCGATGGAGCTCATTTTGACACAGATAGCGTCGTCCCACACCGCCTACCTCATCGCATGCCTCTCCAATTGGCTGCTCGACGACCTGATCTTGCTAATATCGGAGCTCATGTCTGTCAGTATGTTTTGCCGATATGGGTGCGTGGGTCTTTGCTGTCACAGTGCACTTGGCCTCACAAAAATAGTTTTCTGGAGCCGCGTTTAGCACAAGCCTACACAGTAGCACTTCCTGGTGGTCGTCACCCTCTTGGCCCCTGTATCGCTTTCCTCTCTGAATTGGCTGCGCAGAACGAGACGACTTACGAGGCAACCATTGCATCCAAATTTCTCGACCTTGTCCTCTTATCGGCGTCACGACAATACGGGGATCCCGATGCCAGCCACTCCCTCCTGCGTGCCTTCGGCGTCCTCTCTACCCCTCCGTGGGAGTTGAACGACTTTTGGAAGATTAACTTGGAACAATACTGGGCGTTTGAGCAGCCTCCTTCACTGGAGGATGTGGTGCGACATATCGACGAGACCTCGCCGAAAACGTGGCTCATAGTGGAGGCGCATTTTCTTCAGCGAGAGGCGCCGAATATGCTTCAACTCGCGACATCGTATAAATATCCCTTGCATCAAGGCCGGTCCGTGGCAGACGTGAATTACCCCAGCCTCAAGGATTTTTCTTTGTCTCACGCTGCTCCTCCATTTTTTATGTATGTACAGCTCCACTGCTATCTCGTTATCCACATGATCATATGACCGATCGCAGGCAGGAGGTCCTTGACGCTGGCGCTACATCCTCTGGTGCCTTGTGGCATTTCTTTCGATGTGTTTCCCTCGGCGGAGATGTACACGCACTCATGATCGAGCATTTGATTCACCGTTCGCTTCGAACTAAAGTCTCACTGTTCAGTCGCATAATTTACTATCTCCTTCACAACACGTATGTCCAGAGCTTTCATGCCCCCAATCATACTGACGGTTGTTTTGCTCAGACGTGAATCACGCTCCGCCCAGATGCGGGACCTCTGTGCCCGGATTGGCGGCCCTCAAAAACTTAACAGCATAATCACGACATTCCTCTTCGACCTCACCGAATCCGACCCGTCCTCGAAATACGCGTTAATTGACGCGGTCATCGTGCTCGTCATCCCACTGCTCACCCCCGAGATGAAGTCGTGGGCGGTCCACGAGGACTTATTCCGTCGGAGTCATTTCTTTCCATCTTTAAAACTCCGGCCGTCGTACTCCAAGGCAACACTCAAACTCTTCGGTGTCATTAGGGAAAATGTGTTGGCTTCGGTCATTGGTGAGCCGGGCTCGCGGTGTAGCAGAGAGATTGCGGATGTGTTGGAACCCATATTTAATGGGTTGACCGCAGAGCATTGAACGGGTTGAAAGCTATGTATATTCAAAGACTTGCCGGCCGAGCGTATATTTAATAACTATTTATCGTTTCAGTACTTCCGGACTCATGCGCGAACGTGTGTTCAAAGTACATATATAGGATGTTTGAAAGCTCAAGGGGACAAAACCCTGAGATCTGCAGGCCACAGTTCCATTTTTCCATCCGACTTGACACTATTCCACCCAAGGCTGCAGATTGTGCACCGCAGCAAGAGCTTGATCATCAGACTTTTGACACGTCAGGTTGTCAGGTTGTACAGGATAATTCTATTTGTCAACCCCCCTTGTTGCATCAACGGGGGTTGATGCTAATTGTCAACCCCAAAGATTTGTAAGCTTGGATGTGATGGCGCTTGATGGCGGGAACGGCGGGAAGGAGCGGGAGGTGGTCGGGTGTTCTCCAGCGATGAAGTGCAAGTGTAAGGACACATAATAAATCACATACATCGACCAGAGATGGCCAGGTAGCCTCTCGATTTTTTTGGTGGGCCCTCCCGTCGAAAAAGGTCGGAATTTGTGCCGTTCTGTCGTTTGAACTTGGTTTGAACCACTAAAATGATGTGAAATGCCTCAGAAAAATTGGAAGAAAAGAGATAGCACGTCCATACACTCTAAATAGTATTTAGCAATCCTACGGCACGAAAAATCCCTCTTTTCCTCTGAAAACAGTGGATTTTGCCTCAAAAATGGTTTTAAAATCTTATCTTATCTTGTACGGCAGGGGGTTGCCAAATAGAAAAAGTCTATATGTCAACCCCGTTGTTCTTGTCAAGGGGGTTGACAAATAGAATTATCCGGTTGTACAACCTAACAACCTCTTTGGAAGAAAAGAGATAGCACGTCCATACACTCTAAATAGTATTTAGCAATCCTACGGCACGAAAAATCCCTCTTTTCCTCTGAAAACAGTGGATTTTGCCTCAAAAATGGTTTTAAAATCTTATCTTATCTTGTACGGCAGGGGGTTGCCAAATAGAAAAAGTCTATATGTCAACCCCGTTGTTCTTGTCAAGGGGGTTGACAAATAGAATTATCCGGTTGTACAACCTAACAACCTCTGCCAAAAGTGCGACAACCTCGCGCAACCTCGCAACCTGACAACCCTATGTAAGTTTTGGCGACAACCTCCCAAGTTCGAACCCGCGCCAAGCCATAATTTCGCATTTTTTTCAAAAATGTTTGTAGGGAACATAGGTTACTATAGTGCTTAGGAAGCATCTGGTATAGTTTTCGTGTTGCCCATAAAGTGTCTTTACCACTTTTCAAATTGGGACAACCTGACAACCGGCAACCAAAATGTCAAAAGGCTGATGATCTCTGCATCAGCCTTTTGACATTTTGGTTGCCGGTTGTCAGGTTGTCCCAATTTGAAAAGTGGTAAAGACACTTTATGGGCAACACGAAAACTATACCAGATGCTTCCTAAGCACTATAGTAACCTATGTTCCCTACAAACATTTTTGAAAAAAATGCGAAATTATGGCTTGGCGCGGGTTCGAACTTGGGAGGTTGTCGCCAAAACTTACATAGGGTTGTCAGGTTGCGAGGTTGCGCGAGGTTGTCGCACTTTTGGCAGAGGTTGTTAGGTTGTACAACCTGACAACCTGACGTGTCAAAAGTCTGATGTGGATCGGCCGCAACTTTTGTCACTTGACGACTGTGGAAATTCCTAAGCACCGGAGACCTAAAATTTCTGGGTTGGGTTTGAGGTATAGGAAGGGACATGCCGTTGAACTCGTACATGACGCGGCCGGCACGATTGAGAGTTGCCTTTTCTGGAAGCTGACTCCACTGCACCGCCACCCCGCCCGCCGTTACCAGTCAGTATATAATCCTTCTTACGTTCATTTGGCCACAAGGATAGGATGGGGAACCTCCTCGCCAAGATTGCACCGAATTCCGAGTTGTCGACGGACCTCCTCCCTCCGTCGTCCAAATTTTCCCCCGGGCGCGATATTCCGGATCTCTCTGGGAAGGTTCAATTATTCTGCCTTCGTACAAATAACAATAGTGCGGCTCAACTCGTCGCCTAGATCGCGCTCGTTACCGGTGGGAACACGGGCATTGGGTATCACACCGTCAAGGAGCTCCTACTCAAGAACGCTAAGGTCTATCTTGCGGCGCGGTCCGAGGCGAAGGGAGCAGAGGCGATCCAGAAATTAAAGGGGGAGACTGGGAAGACGGCAATATTTGTTCAGCTCGACCTGGCAGATTTGAACAGCGTACGACGCGCGGCGACGCACTTCCTAGCCCAGGAGTCCAAGCTGGATATCCTTTTCAACAACGGGTTGGTCGTCCGCTTTAGACCCCAGTATGTTGTTTATTCAAAGTGCATCGTTCGGCGGCGTTATGGTTCCCCCGCTAAAGCAACTCACAGCGCAGAACCAAGATCTCCGTAAGTCCCCGAGCCTGTTTAAAATTGAACTTGCTCAGCTGGCGTTGCAGAGTTTGGCACAAACGTCACTGGACACTACTTTCTCACCCAACTTTTGGTTTGCAAATCATCATACATGCAGCATTCGGGGCCTAACAAATTCCACAGCTCCCCGCTCTCACTGCTTCCTTTGAGGCCTGCAAGATCCCCGCTCGTGTGATCAACACTTCGTCCTCAGGCTATAAGAACGCTGTGCCGGGGATTGGTATCGAGTTCACCTCTCTGGACGGCGGGCCCGCGCGCGATGCGTGGTTGAAAAAACACAGCGCCTCGGCGGCGGCGTGGTCAGTTTCCTCAAAACAAAACGAAAACAGTCAATAATCAAACTGAAACCATTTAGGCAACTATATGGTCAGAGCAAGCTCGCCAACATCATCGTGTCGAACCACTTTGCCAGGACACATTCGGGTGTGCTTATTTCCTGCGCATTGCACCCTGGTTCTGTCCGTACGGATCTGCAGAAGTATTTACCTCCCGATATAAATTCACGGAGAGCGCGGACTGATTACACTTCCACGCAGACAGCTATCAAGTGGGATGCAGCATCTCTTGGACCTGACGCTCCCCCCCGCCGCGTACGATCCCAAGAGCGAATTCAACCCTCTTGATTGAAGGCTGACCTGTGTTCTAGAATGGGCGCCTACACACAACTCTGGGCCGGGACGACCGCCACGCCTGAGCAGATTAACGAGCAGGTGAGGAGTTGTGTCGTGAGCAGGAGGACCCGTGTTGATCTTTTTATGGGGCCCAGTACCTTATCCCATGGGCACGTGTAGGTAAGGCGGCTCCTATGGCGTCGGATAGGAAGCTGGAGACAGATACGATTGCATATTTGGAGCAGCAGATCAAAGGCTTTTGAGGGGATGCTGAATTTTTCGAGCTGGTCTTTCCCGATGCGGAAAGAGAGTCCGGCAAACTCGGCTGAGTGCAGATTCAACACTCTTGGAAAGACTCAGAGTGAGTCGTTAGTAGGTAAAAGTGAGCAATGAACCACAAAAAAAACAGGATTTCAAGCCAAAATATTCTGATACACCCGTCTGCCGTCGACTTGCCGTTACGGCCCGTGTTTCCACGGGCCGTTCATGAGCGAGATATCCGACGTGCCGGCGAACCGTCGCCGACAACGGGCGACAGCCCGATCTACAGCACGCCGGCATCGATAACTTTCTTCGCAGCGATGGAGGACGAAGATGGAGCTCTAGCGGGTCGGCGTGCCGGACAAGATCACGCTGATATTCGAGCGTCGTTTAAGCTGAACGGCTTCAGAGCGTCGTTTTTTCTTAAAAAGTAGAAGGTTGAACGAGGTAGCACCGTATATGTCTTCAAGGCCTCCCGAATTTTCTGCATGAGTGGATCGAGCTCCGCTTATCCCACGTAGTAGCAGAAATAGGTGATTTATTCAACGTGAACCAAGGTTGAACGATATGGAAAAAACAGTTATTTGAGGCCCATTTTGCGAATGATCATGAACAGCGTTTCCGAGCAATATTGTCTTTCGCCATCGCAAATCTTTTGGGTGTATTCTTTCATTTCCTCACAAACCTGGGCAGAAAAATCAGACGTGAGCACGTTGATCTCAAGCTCCTGGATGGCTGGATATCTATGGAGGCGGCGTAAACATCGAACAACGAAGAATATCAGGGTAAAAAGACGCGCACAGCGAAGTGAATTCGGAGAAAACTTCAGGCAGAATATTGGTCTTGAAAAGCCGAGACGAGATTGAAGTTAGAGCGAGGGCTTGTAGGTCCTCCAACCCAAGCTGAGATGTTTCGCAAGTCAGTAGCTTGATTATATTCAGTTTCAGGGCTACCTTCTCGGCGAGCCGATACATGGACTTCGGGGAGCACGAGATATCGTCGCCCGCGTTTAGCTGCGGCATCGGACCCTCCGATTTGAGAGGACAGAAATTAATCTGGCGGGTGCAAAGGTAGTACACGAGTGCCTTCCAACTGTCAGAGGTTAACCAGCTATCCCAGACAACGTTGTGTAATCAGACTAACGTTTTAAAGGCGGTGCCCTTGAGTACGATGACCCGACCCTTGCGTCCGCTGCTGCTGTTCTTGGCAGGAGCAATGGATACCTCCAATCCGTTTGCCTCCTCCAATCTGTCGGCTTCCCTTGTCGATGGAGTGGATGGGGATTCCCCTTCTCCATCCGAATCCAGATCGCTGTCTGAATCGTACCCATAATCTTCGAAGGAGTGTTCCTCAGGCTCATGCAAATCCAGATCAACGACGGCGGACTCGGAAAACCCGTGGCCAGTCAACACTAGCTCCATCGTGTGTTGAGCTCTCGGAATAATAAAATTCTCGTTTGAACTGTGACTCACACGCATCGAGATCCTCGGAATACCCCCGCAGCAAAGCAGTGTTGGCGTACAAACGGAGGGGATGGGTGACGCGGCGGCCCTCCGAACCTTTGCGACTGAAGGCATAGAATTTGACGTCGACGAGCTCTTTACCGGCCAAACTTTCTCGCAAGGCCTGCTCCATTCGCTGCCAATGTTCCAGCGGATGGGTAAGGTTCAGGCCAAGCGCGGCAGGGAACGTAACGGTGATGGAAATGGACGGTTCCGCGGCGCTGCTGGCGTAGATGTAGGTCCCGAGCGTACTGTTGGAGTGATAAGATAGGTTGTACTCTAGAGGCACCACCACCGAAGTCGAGATGAGACGTTCCACCCGAGTGGTGAGAGTGACAGTGCCATAGGCCGATCCTCTGATTAGGTGGGGGTCAAAGAACAGCTGCAGTTGGAAAGATTCTACAGGGTTTCCTCCGTTGTCGACCACCAAGCTAGGCGTCGATTGGTCCACGCAGAAGGTAAAACGCCAGCCCAGACCGCAGATCGCGGTGGATTGTTGACCGGTCCCAGTAGCGGCTGGTCGACGTCCTGTATTACCAGAACTGGAGGGTTGGAAGGTAAGTTTGAACAACGACTGGACGCTGTTTGGTGTATAGTGTTCAGATACCTTTTCCATGGTGGTGGGGAGGGAGAAGGGTTAAGGCTGTTGGTGGGAAAAGGCGTGTTGCGCGCGAGGTATGGGACAAATATAACCGCCGCACCCTGAATGATTAACCTCCGCACCCTGAATGTTTAACTTGGGGCGCGAAGCACCGGCATCGCGGCGAAGACCTATCTCAGAATGCAGGGAATGAGGTTCGACTCCCACTTTTCGATGAACCATGAATACCAGGCTCAACCTTGGGCTCAACCACAAGTAATTGGCCAAGATCCTATCGTGTTAAAGCCATTTCAATTTCGGGAAGGAACAAACAAGCCCACACCATTCTTCGTCTCCATCCAAGAATACGGCGATGTTAAAATGCGTGGGAGATAAAAAGTCAAATTGACACCGTCATACCGTTCCCCGGTGCAACGTTCCCCTCCTCCCGTTAGATTGCTGTAATTACAAGCACGCGGAAAGAGAGAGTGATGGACTTATTTACCGCCCATTTTGCGGATAATCATGGTCAACGTCTCCGCGCAATACGGTTTCTCGCCGTCGCAGATCTTCTGGGTCATCTCCAGCAATCCCTCCGACGCCTTGTCGGAGAAGTTCGATGTGAGCACGCCGACCTCGAGGTCGCGGATGACCGGATACCTGATCGACACAAAGCAGTTATAATAATGAGTCCGCATGGCGGCGAGAGGAAACGCACACGGAGGTAAAGGAGGAAAAGACTTCATAGAGGATGTTGGTTTCTGAGAGGCGGGAGGAGATGGCAGCCAGAGCGAGGGCTTGCAGGTCCTCCAAGCCAAGCTAGAGTTTTCGGTAATTAGAATTGTTTTCGTTCTTTTGAAAGGTGCGGGACTAACCTTGTCGGCCAGCCGGTACATGGACTTGGGCGAGCATGTGGGGCCGCGCACGGTGATGTCGGTTTCCAGTGGCCCTTCCGATTTGAGGGGACGGAAATTAACCCGGCGGGTGTAGAGGTAGTAGATGAGCGCCTTCCAACTGCCGAAGGCTACATTAAATTTACGGTACGATATAATGAGGGAACACTGACGTTTGAAAGGCGGTGTCCTTGAGCACGATAACGCGACCCTTGCGTCCACTGCTTCTGGTGCTGGATTGCTCCTTGTCGCCGGTCTCCACGTCAGAGAACGATACTTTTACCAGCGGGGCGGGCTCGTCCGCCTCGGACTCGAGATCGCTGTCAGAGTCGTAGCCATAATCGTTGAAGGTGCGGTCTTCGGGTTCATGCAAATCCAGATCGACGATAGCGGATTCAGAGAATCCGTGCTCGGTAAACACTACAGTTGGATCATTTATCAGATTCCAGGGAAAATGTGGCAAGCACCACTCACAAGCGTCAAGATCCTCTGAAAACCCACGCAGCAGATGGCTGTTGGCGAACAGCGCCAGCGGGTGAGTGACGGACTCGGAGCCTCTGCGACTAAAGGCGTAGAATTTGACATCCATGAGCTCTTTTCCTGTCAAGGTTTCCTCCAAGGCTTCCTCCATTCGCTTCTCGAGCGGGTGGGGAAGAGTTAGGCCGAGGGCCGATGCGAATGTAAGTGTAATTGAAATGCTCGGCGCGGCGGCGCTACTGGCATAGACATATGTCCCAAGATGTGTGTCCGATGCATTGGACGGAAGATTATATGTGATAGGGACCTCGACGGCCTGTGAAGGCGAGATGAGATGCTCGACTTGCGTGGTGAGAGTAACAGCGCCATAGGATGCCGATCTAATCAAGTATGGGTCAAAGAAGAGCTGTAGCTGGAAAGATTCGATAGTGTTTCCCGCGTCGTCGACTACCATCGTGGGCGTCGATTGCTGGTCCACGCGGAGGGCAAAACGCCAGCCCAGACCGCAAATCGCGGTGTATTGGATTCCAGCCCCGAGGGCGGTTGGTCGATGCCCTGAGCCAGTACCAGAGGGTTGAAGCGAAAGGTTGAACGTAGAATTGATTCCGGTGGGCGTCCATACTTCAGAATTCTTTTCCATCGTTGCGGTGAGAGAGCAACTTGAAACGGATCAAGCTTTGCCGGACTCCGCGACAATCTCCGCCACCGGACCGCCCGCCGCGTCACCGCGTTGTCCCAACGCTGTCCTCAATCACTCTTACTTATGGAAAAACGAGGTGAACACTGGGGTCCAGCTGGTGTCGCATCCACATTCGAAATCGTGCTCCCCGAGGGCGACGCCCTGAACATCATCTATGCCGGCGCCACTCTGCACACGGACGTTTGCGGTTTTGGCTGGCGTTTCGCCTCAGTAATCGACATCCAAAGGGCACCGAGACCCGTACTTTTGGGCGAGGACGGAAACCATATCCCATCTTGGACCATCTCCCTCTTCTTCGACCCTTACTTTATGCGAGGCGCTGAATTTGGGATAATCTCCATCGGCACCAAGGTCGAGCATCTCATTCCCGACAAGGCCAACGCTGTGATACCGGCACGGTACCACCTTCCAAACGCAGGCCATAATCTACACGCTCTCGGAGTATTTGTTCACCCAAGCAGTGCCTCCACTCCAAACATCACCTTCACTGTCGCGTTTTCACCCAGTTTAGGGCTGGCCTTACCTCGGTCCCTGGCCCGGGAATCGCAGCTGAAGAGCGTTCTGAAGGAATCACTTACCGGGAAAGATCTGCTCGACATGAAATTCTACGCATTCAGCCGTTTCGGTTCGGGGGTTGCGACGCACCCGTTGCCCTTGTTCGCCAAGGTCTCCCTACTCACGGGTTTCCCAGAAGACCTCGACAACTGTAAGCCTCATTTCCCTATCACGTTGTGCTGGCTTTGATAGTTTATTAGTGTTAGATGGGGGCGGCTTCTCCGAGTCTTCCATCGTCAACCTCGACATACACACCCCGGAGGACTCTCAATTCGACGGATATGGATATGACTCGGATAGCGATTTTGAATCGGACGAAGAACAAGAGCCGGAAGCTCTTTCCAGCGGTGGTGTATCATCAGATGGCGAGCATAAGAATTCCAGGGCGAAGTCTCCCCCAAATAACAGTATCGGCGTTGAAAAATATCTGCGCCGTGGTCGTATAGTTGTGCTGAAGGATACCGCCTACAGAACGTGAGTCTTCATTTATCGGGCAGACGACATTGAACCGTTATTCTTGGCAGTTGGAAAGCTCTTCTGTATTACTTGTACACCCGACAAATCAATTTCGCCCCTCTGCGATCCGAAAACTGCCTCGGCCTCGAAACTGAAGACCCTCAGTGCTTGGCTAAATCCATGTACCGTTTGGCAGACAAGGTAAATACACTCTCCGTCATTCACAGGCGCTGGAAAGCCCTCTGTAGCTCGGCCTCGAAGAACTCAAATCAAGCGCTCTCCAATATATTCGGTCGCGTTTGTCCGAAGACAACATCCTACAGGAGGTCTTTTCGTCATTCACCTCGATGTAAAGTGACACAATTTGCTTGCTGCTACGTTATTAAGCGCTGTTGTTGCAGGTATCCCACTCTACAGACGTTAGAGATTAAGTTTCTTACGTCGAATTTCACCCCCAAGGTAACAGAAAACCTAAAACAAATGACGAAGGAGATATGCTGAGGAGAGAAACCGCACTGCGCGGATACTTTGTTTCTGATTCTCCAGAAAGTGGGGAACTCGAAATAACATCGCTACTTGTGATTACAGTTCGAATATATTTACATGTCCGCTTTCGGCCAATATCGGAAATTCAAGATGGGGGGTCAGACGCACTTCCACATCTCAACCAAGGGGTGTCGTCGTCACAATTTACGTCCTGGACGGGTCCCTCCAACGCCGTGATGATCGACGAGCTTGATGCCTTTAAGGCGCAACACCTCCGAAAGAGCGATCCATTTGTTGTTGCGAACTTGGTGCCTGAAAATGGTTTTAACTCGCCGTACGCCGCAGACGTTATTGGCAAGAGCTCACTCAGAGGTCGGCCATTTGACAGCACCGTACTCGATTTCCTTCAAGGCGGGGAAGCTTTCCGCCTTGAGCTGTTCGAAGTTACTTCTTATCGCGGCCTCGTACTCACTGAATGAATACATGAGAATAGATAAAACGACCTAGTTGCGGCAGACGTACGTTACACCGGTGTAGAAATTTATTTTGGTGAGTGCGGTATGCGGGGCCGAGCAGGAAAGGAAATCGTTCGGGGTATGCTGCGTTACATCAGTGATTGGCTGGTACTCTATTATTGAATACATACTTTGCGTTTCGGAGAGCAACTGGTAGATGGATGCTGCACCACAAGGGTTTGAAGACTCTTGCAGAGATCGAATACCTTGATTTCGACCAGAACCTCGATCAAGGTGTTTAGTCGGACGAGTTTGCCACCGTGCACGCGGAGGAAGGCGATGCAGGCCTGGGGATTAGCGCTCTCACTGAGATCGACTTCTTGAAGAGAATTGAGACTGAAAATCAAGAAAGAAAAAAAATGAGTGGAGCTAACGCGGAAGCAATCACATACGGTAACTTCAAGCTGATGTCGAGAAGTGAGGGGGATTGACCCCGGACCACCATTATTTGCAAGTTCTCGAGAGCAGAAAAATTGCGAGGCGGGTTCGCAAAAGATAATTTTCTGTAAGGGCCCCAGGTCGTCCACCGCAGCTTGGTCAGGGCTGTAAATGGGACGAGGACGTTGGGGTCCACGGGCTTGGACTTGAGACTCGAACCCTGAAGTCCATTCAGGTAGACAGTTATCTCTCGTAAAGTAGCGCCCGAAGTTTGTCCCATCGTTTTGAGGCTGGGAAGATCTTCGACCGTATCCGGTGCCCCTGGAGGTGGCGATGGCGATGGCGATAAAATTTCTATACCCTGGTCCGGAGGCGGGAATGGAGCCCTAGCGTTGTTCAAAAGTAGTTCGCTACAGAAATGGTGGTGATTTACCATTCTATCAAGGCTTCGAGCCTCGGGTCTTTAAGTTCGACCACTAGGCGGCGCATGTCATCTACGAGGCGTAAATATCCTGTGATGCGGAGAGACTTGAGAGCCGTTGCGTTGACTACTTGGCGAAGGTAACCAGGGAATTCATGGCAAAATGTTCTCTCGACCGATACGATTAGAACTTCAAGGCTTTTGGACTTAACCAAAGCTGACGCCAAGGTCTCTGCACGTGGGTCGGACACCGGGACGTCGCCTTGAGGCCAAGCAGGGAGGTATGGAAAATCGAAGATTTTCTACATTATATGTGAGCATGGGTTCCAAGGATTGAATGGCTGGGCTGGCATACTAGGTTTTTCCACTTGGTAACGACGACGAGGAGCGTTTCGAACAGTTGGGTCACCTGCTTATTCTTCTTGGGCTTTTCGTCGGGGTTTGAAGCGTCATGGAGAATGACACGCCGCGGGTCGATCAAAGGAAGCCCGCTGCAGAGGCCTTTAGTGCTGTCCGTGCCATGGATGAAGAGCGAGATGAACAAGTCGGTGATGTTGGGTGCACATTTGAGGATGGTGTGCATCGCAGCGCCATACCCGCCCTCAACGCGCAACTTTTTAATGAACCCCCCAATCTCGGGGGACACCTCGAGGGCTTTTTGAAGGGCTACTGCCTGAGCAGTGGTGCGAAGGATGACGACGTTGTATAGAAGGGGCGTGGATACGCGAAGCCACGCCTTGCAGACTAAAAGGTACGTCGAGCATGAGTAACCGGGGTCGAGGAGGACCTTTTCTGAGCGCTCAGAGAACACTTCATCGGAGAGTTTTAGCAAAGGTGAAAGGATTTCTGAGATAATCTCGTCCGGCACTTGATTCGCTGCCACTGAGCGCTGGACATGGTCCGCAGTCGCCATGGCTAGCGAATATGTGAGAGGGGAGAACAAATGCACAAACTCAGCCACTAACCAGTGAATTTGAGCGAAAACCGAAGCTCAGAAGCAAAGACGAATGCGAGCAGTGGTGAGAGAAAAGTGTTTGTTCCAAGTTTGTTCCGCAAGTTGTTTACGGCACAAATATCCTTCGGCCATCAACGGCGGACTGGGGGTTGAATATTTCACGCTTGTTTCGCGCAGCTTTCCGTCGCTAAATGTGGATGTGAGTCGGTGGCGGGAGTATTGTAGTTCTGGAGCATAAAAATACCAAAAGAATCCACAGGGGATCCGATTCTTCGAATGGTGGATCGGTGGCCGGTTCGGTCTTCGGTTCATTCTGAGGACACTCCGGAACTTGACACAGGGTCGTTCACAGTTGCCCTTTTTCCGTCGTTTTTAACTCCATTTTTCTCCCCTTTTCCCATTTCTTTTGTTTTCCACGCGGTTTTTTTTTCCCTTTTCAATTCAGTGGTGTAAACAGGGTCTAAAAGGGAAGAAATGAACTTTGTAGCTATAAAACTCACCAAATACAACAGAGGGACAAGCACAAAAAGGGCCAGAAAAAGGGCAACTATGAAACTCCCCGACAGTGCTCCCTTTTTGCGGCCTTTTTTGCACCCTTTTTTGTTACCTTTTGCTTGAAGGTTCATGGTTTGCATGCATAGAGGCTTATATATATCACAGTGGAGGTTTCATAGACTCAGCGTTATGACTACCATGTTAGCAAATTGGAATGAAAATCCAAAGAAGCAGCAAAAAAGGGAGTGAAAAGGAGCCTGAAAGGGGGAACTGTGAATGACCCTAATGAATGGCATTGAAGCATTGAACTCGCTGGAAGAACACACAGGATATCAAGTTCGTCTCTTGTCCTGGTTCTAGGAGATTATCTGTAGCGGCAAAAATCCAAGTGGCGGGGCGGAGTATTCTCTTAGAGACGGACACTATTACAACCACTCGTGGATCTTGAGGGTGTGATATCAGGGCAGGGCGACCTTGATACGATGAGAAGGTATCGCGCTCAACTTCAACAGCAATCACGCGAGGCCGCGATTATATTCACGAAAAACAAATACAGTCGCAAACGGCGAAGCGAAACGTCATCACGTAACGAAACACCGGGCCGTTTGGTACATCGCAGGCCCCAGATCGGCTCAAGATTTGGGGAGGTGAACGTCCTCCTTGAGAAACCTCAGCCTGCAAAAGGAACTAGGTGAAAGCATAATATTGTGCCCACACAGCGTGATTTATTTGAGAGCATCATTTGAACCATTTTTAGTGTTTCAGTCGAAAAAATCAAGATGCTCACAGAAGTGCTTCATACCACCCAGAGCATGCTTGGGGGTTGTTTCCCAGTCCTTTGGTGCCTAACATAAATTCAATGGCCCTTCGCACTGCCAAAAACCGGTAAATTGAACTGTTGTGCAGTGTTTCGCTACGTCGTTAATGAGCCAAATTTAGCCTTCCGGAGAAACTCGCTCCGTTCTCCACGAGTTTGGTACGAAATCCTCTGATTCTTCGAACTAAAGTGTAGTGCATATGCCAAGGAGTCGATGTATGACAATAGCCGTGGCAATTTGCGCCATATTGTGCCCACAATCTGCCGGGCACACAAACCATTTCGCTTCGCCGTTTGCGACTGTAACAGAACATCTCATGTCGCTATCCTTTGCAGCAGATCCCTGAGCTGTTCTGTCTCTGCCACCCTTCTATCCGGTCTAAGCGGAGACACATTGTCTAGAACAAGATCGTCCCTGGACAGATAACTGGCAGGATGAAACTTGGGCACTGGATGGTTGGCAATAATGCTCCCATCACTGACTAGAAGGACCTCGGAGGGCGCCGAGGGATGACGTTCCCAGACACTGAAATTGCTGATTCCCACACGACGGATTTTCGTTACACTCCCTGGCATATCGGGAAGGTGTCTCCACCCCTGGTGCCGGGCCGCACCCTCCGGACTTTCCGCCGCCTGCGGACAACTAGTGCCACTTGCTTTTGATGCCTGGGGTACACATTATCCTTCCTGAACCTATCTAGAGTGCTATGAAGGCTTTGATTAGACCTGCAGATTTTCTTCCAACCTGCTCCGGCACTGCCAACCAAGCACTTTTTTGAGTGAATGATCGTTTCAACACCTTCTAAGGTAAGTGGGAAGTAAAATTTGAGGTTTTTCACTCATTGGACCCTCATCACTTTTAGACCCCACATTGCCCTCCCAAAACTTATAGTACAAAGTTTTTTTCAGCCTTCTGCAGACCCCCCCTCCCCCCTCCCCCATCCGAAATCTTAATCCCGACGTACCTTTGTCCTGGTGGACGTTGATCGCTTTCACTCGAGTCTACACTTAGTTCGTGTCCCGAGCTCGGTTGAAGATATCAGGGAAGCTATACAATCAGATTGTCAATCCTCAAATGTTCAACCGCTCCACCAGTGATTCAACTTCCCACAAGATAGAAAAGAAAAGCACAAGTTCAACCTCGTGTTCAATTCAGGGCCGGGATGAGCTCCCGCCGTCCCTAGAAGAGTGTTGGATTTTCCTGACCACCACCCAGATTATTTTATTTCAATCTGAATGGGAGCTAAGAGCCCCTTCTTATATTCTCATTATTGTACTTCAAATAAATTCTTGCCTCCTTCGTGTCTCCAGACTGATTTGGTCCCAACAGCTGTGGCGGCAATTCCTGGTACCGATTTAGATCCAAGTCTCCAAAACGAAATGAAATGAAAAAAGTCCATCCATCACTCGATCACACATGAAACTGGAAACTTAAGAAATAAAAAATTAAAAGGAATGTTTTTATATTGTATTTCCTCCCCCTTTACCCTGCCTCCTCACACTAGGGGCAACAACCCGTGCACATGAAAGCACGTGCGATAAACGCACATATGCCGCAGATGGGGTGCACAAAGAAAAAAAGACAAAGCACCTTGTATTTTCCTTTGTGCACTGCATCTGCCGTGCATGTGCGACGGATGTGCGTTTATCGCACATGCTTTCATGTGCGCGGGTCGTTGCCCCCGGTGTCATTTGATAACAGGCCATCAGCCCCCAGCGCTTTCTGTCTTTCTTCCTGCCAAACCCGTGGTTTGTCTCCCCACCAACTGCACGTCTTTTTATGATCACATCTCGCGTTCAAGTTGATCCCACCCGTTATTAGTAATTACAATTTGACTCTGTTCAGAAAAATATGCCTGCGGTGAGAGGAAGTCAAGAGCAGAGGTTTGAAGGTCTTTGGCATGAAGGCTCGCGAGGAAGGCGAGTCGGTAGAGGCACGAGGCCCGGCGAGACTTGCTGAGCAAGCCGTTCCCTGAATCTGACATTTGATGTTTGCCTCCAGGCTCTGAGTTCAAGATCGTGGCGGAGGTACCAGGGGTGCCCGGAGGGCCTTGATGATTTACAGCTACCCAATTAAGATGAATTACACAACACATATATGTATGAATTACACACCATACAAGGAAACCATTCCAACATGTGGCACAGACATCATAACCAAAAAAAAACCGGAATTCTCGCTGTAAAAATGCGAGACAATAAGTGTTTTTAGGACTTGCAATCCAACTAAATCTGCTGATACTAAAGTAGACATCACCCAAATAGGAAATTTGGATGAAAGCCATTGCTAGATATACTTACCGGAAGGCTGATCCCTATCGCATTCGGTCAAGTTGTAGGTATACATCCTATCTGTACCAGGTCAATTTGTGCCAAACTCAAAACTGAGGGAGGGACTTCCGGCACAAAGATTCTCCGTGATCTGGATTTGAAAGTGAAACCACATTTTATGCTTGGCCACAGTCACCATCCAGATAATATACAACATAAGCAAAGCTAATATGACCCAGGACGGTATAAGACATGAATTTACCCTAAATTGGGTTGGTCGGAGATGTAATTTTATGACTACATCCAGATGACGGATATTAATCACAGCACCCAATGAGAACAAAACTTCCCAGGACTCTCTGGATATAATGGTCTGGTGACTTGTAAATGCTACGCGCCCTTTACCAACATGCCCCGTCAGCCGACTATAACTGACATTCGCCTGACTAATATCTCAAAATGTTTGAACATCACAACGAGTAGCCTGCAACTCCTTGCAGACACTCTCAGGATCTCCGGCCTGGAGGCCATTTTGCATACCACACAATCCCTCTTGAAACTAGCAGAGGTACACCTCATCATCATGATTTGTTGGACCAACCCTGAGCTGACATTTTAGACAATTAAACAAAACAAGAATTCCTGCAATGAATTGATGGAACAAGCTCATGAGGTGCTCACTGCAATCATTGGGCTATATATCAAGTCAGATACTGGAGGAGAATTGGCTCCAAGTATATTGAATCACATTGCAAAATTTACTCAGTATATCTGATCTTGACTGAGTCTTTCATTTGACTGACAGATAATTTAGGACTCTCCACAAGATCCATACCTTTATTGAGGCCCAACAAAGTGGCAGCAAAGTCAAAACATTCTTCCGACAGGGAGAAATTGGTGCCTTGCTTAGGGATTGCAAGGCCGAGTTGCAACAGGGATTTGAGTTTTTTCAAGTGAATGCCTTGGTATAGCAGAAAAGCCCTGACTAATATTGACACTATTAAGATCACTAATATCATCACTGAGGTCAAGGAGATGCAAGAACATGTACAAGCCAGGCATCAAGAGGTGCTCGATATCATTGAGACCCTTTCCATCTCGGATTCAGCATCCTCAGTAGGTGATCATATCCTCTCGGAGAATCAACAATGACCATTCTGCAGATCAGTCAAGTTTATTCCGAATCATATGCAAGGTAGGACCCCATGTGGCCCTTCAGCTTGTATTCTCACCATTGTAGTTCCACCTCCATCTCAATGCTCCCAGCAGAACCAAAGATATTTCATGGCCGTGAAAACGAACTTGCAGATATCCTCAAGCTTTTTAGTGAAGCAAGTCCAAGAATTGCCATTCTGGGAGCAGGTGGAATGGGGAAAACCAGCTTATCCAGAGCAGTCTTGCATCACAACGAAATTACTGCCAAATACCATGTCAATCGGTTTTTCATCGCATGTGATGGTTCAACAAATAAAGTTGAACTTGTCAACATTATTGGTGCTCATCTAGGCCTCAAGCCAGAAAAGGATCTCACCAAAGGTGTCCTCAGACACCTTTCCAATGCTCCACCCACTTTGTTGATTCTTGACAATCTTGAGACACTTTGGGACCCAGTTGAATTGCGCAAAGAGATTGAGGAGTTCCTGTCTCTCCTCACAGATATAATCAGTCTGGCATTGATGGTTTGCACATTATCTTTGCACCTAGTTGTGTCACTAACAAGATACCAGATCACAATGCGAGGTACAGAGAGGCCATCAAAAGTGAAGTGGACTCGACCATTTTTGTTGCCCTTGCAACCATTGGCACAGGATGCGGCCCAAAGAATGTTCCTTGACATTGCAGATGATGGCCATTCAGTTGAGGAAATCAACCAAATTCTTGCCTTGACAGACAATATGCCGTTGGTGATCAGTCTTCTGGCCCATCTCGTGGATACTGAAGGTTGTCCCAAAATATTGGCCCGCTGGGAGACCGAGAGAACTGCTCTCTTATCAGAGGGCTATGACCAGAGATCTAATCTGGAATTATCTATTTCACTCTCGCTTTCCAGTTCCAGAATGACATCCACGCCAGACTCCCAGGATCTGCTCAGTCTGCTATCAATCCTTCCAGATGGGCTCTCAGATGTGGAGCTGAAGCAAAGCAATTTTCCAATCAACAATATCCTTGGGTGCAAATCAGTGTTGCTTCGTACTGCCTTGGCCTACACTGATGAGCACAAACGGCTAAAGGTTCTGGTGCCTATTAGGGAATACATGCAGAAGTTACTACCTGCAACAGATCAAATGATCAGACCACTTTTCAAACACTTTCAGGAGCTCCTTGAATTGTATAGGCAACATTTTGGCAGAGCAGCAGGAATGCTATCAATTTCCCGCATTGCATCAAACCTGTCAAACATTCAAAATATTCTCCAGAATACTCTACACCAGGGGCATCCAGATTTAATTGCCAGTATTTACTGTGCATGCCATCTTAACCGATTCAGTGACATCAATGAGAGAGGAGACATCTCTCTTTTTCACCTAATCAGTCCAATGCTTGCACAAATTTGTGACCCCAAACTGGAGGTTTATGTAATCACAGAGATTTTTACACTTGCGAGGTTTGATCCAAAGCATCTACGGGAATTGGAAACTCGGGGCAAGGAATGCTGCAACTATTTTGATGATCCTAATATGAAGTGTATGTTTTTTTTTCACTCAATGTTGGTGCTATAAAGCTTAGATATTACACAGCCAGTTTTTATCTTGCACTAGCAATTTATTATGGCCACTGTGGCCAAACCCCAATGGCAATAAAACATGGCCAACGTGCTCTCTCTCTGGCACAGTCCACTGGAAACAATGTAAAACAATCTGACGTGTTCATCCAATTTGCATTCATCAAATGGGCTGCTGGTGACTACACTACTGGACAAGTTTATGCAAAGGAGGCCCATAGGTTGGCCAGGGTTATGGGACATCTATATGGAGAAGCATATGGACTCCGTGCAGAGGCACTGAACTTGTTGGGACTAGGCAATTATGCACAATGCATATTGCTAGTTGATAGAGCAAGAAGTCTCTTGGATGTGTGTGGTTTGCCTCACAGTAATGAGGGCAATGCACTTGGGACACTGCTGGGGGAAGTTTATCAGCGAAAATCAGAATATGTTGAAGCACACAGTATACACAATCAAGTGGCTCAAGCTGGTGCCAACGATCCTTATTATCGTGGGATGACATCGTTAAACATGGCCGACATTGAGGTGTCTATGGGGACTGCAAAGAATGATATACAGCAGAAAATCAATTTGGCCCAAACCAATTTCGAAGCGACTGGGATAGTCAGACTAGCAACTATGTGTGAGATGGTTCAGGCTGACCTGAATCTCAGGGAAGGGGACATGTCAACATTGTTATTTTGTAAATGCTTGAGAGAAATATGGGGAGAGGATTCTGAGGTAGCGGCCTACTGCCTGGAGAGACTGGGAGATGTCAGCCGTTGGAAAAATGGTCATCATGAATCATCGTGGTGCACAGTTCTCCTTGTACACTCGCTCAGGCAGAAAGAGAAACTAGGAATTCACAAGGGCCTCCAATTTATGGGAGATATCTTCCTCCAGGAGAATGATGAAGTCACAGCCATCTCCCTGTTCACACTTGCTTTGCAAGGCTTCACACTGATGGATGTTCACCGCAGCAGAGCAGAATGTATGATTCGACTTGGAGATATCTCTGAGAAGAATGGAGATTTGCTCAATGCCCTGGAGTTCTGGGAGATGGCAAGACCACTCTTTGAGCGCTCCTCACAAACTAAGCAGATTCAAGCTATAGATGAGAGGATGTCCAAAGTCAACGAAGATGTGAAGGAGCAGCATCAGAAGAACCTGGCCCTTCTGGTTGAGCTCTCTGTGCCTGCGGGGAAGGTGGATGAGGTGGATGAGGAGGATTCTGAAATTGAACTGGAGTTGGATGAAGCAGAGGTTGAGCGAGTTATGGTCTGAGGTTCATCTGTCCAGTTTCTATGTCTTGTACTTAGTTTCAGTTGAAATGGATTTATTTATCTATACTAAGCTGGAGAAAAATGCTGTCCAGCACAGCTACCAGTAGGTGTTCAGTAGGACTGCAACCCCGCTGTTTATGGGACGGCCATTTTGATTTGTGCACATGGGTGGCACATCTGCAACAGATGTGCGTTTATTGCACATGGTTTTTATGTACGTGGATTGTTGCCCCTAGTGTATGAGAAGATATATGTCTGTTTTAAGCATCCTAGGACGATGAGGGGGTCAGCTAGTAGAGATGTTGAGCCTGACACTGTTGTACATGCAGCATGCTGACATTGATTTATACTTACAAATGTACTGTGTCTCTATGTATAATCCCCTCATGGTCAAACATTTGCGGGCATTGACTGTGTGCCACAATTTATGATTACTCGATCATAAGCAATTTCTTTTGAGAGCATTGATGAGCCACACGTGTGATTCAACTTGCAACAACAATTATTTACTGTTCAAACCATTGTCAAAACCTCGTCCAGGACCGTTCAATGTGCACCCAATACCGCACTGTACAATAACAAAATGCTGTGAGCAATGTATGGAGAACTGCACGTACATCACCCGTGTGTGACTCACTGAAGAAGGGATGGAGATTTGATGCCCCACTATGAAGATGGTCTGTGAGAAATCTTTGTTGTAGTGAGTGGAAGTCGGAATTGAACTGGCTGGTGAGTCTATCTGGCACTGCCACACGATTTTAGAGCTCAAACGACATGTGAAACATCTTTAGTTCAGAAGGCCGGAGGCCCACTGTCAGCTCCTGCAAGCAAGACAGAGTTTTTTTAAATACTTTCTCTAAATAGCATAAGGGCCGGAGGCCCACTGTCTGCTCAATTCTGAAAACTGGAGTTGGCAAACATGCTATTAAATAGTGTCAGTTCTTGGTCAGTTCCAAAAGGGCGGGTGGTTGGTCATCGAGTTCCTATAGAGCAGGTACCGGCAAGAGGTACGACGGCCTTCATAATATCTAGTTGCTAAGTATATACATGGTACAAATCATAGACAACCTACATATAGCTGTGGAAAGTACTTGCTCCAGTCGACATCCACAAAGTTGGCAGGGGCCCGCCTCTGCAAGATTTTCAAGCCGATCGTCATGCCAAGGCTTGTGCTCGACCCTCACGACGAGGTGTCGAGCGGATTCAGCTAAGGGAGGGGAAGCATTCTCTTCCAGAAGATAATCGAGGACATTCTGGGATGCAGCGGCGACCTGAGTGTCGTAGGAATCGAGATACACGGGCAATTGCCAGAGACGTGCCAACGCCACGGGAAAGAGGAAATGCGAGGTCGGGACTCAGAGAGCAGCCAAGACCAAGTAGAGTGTTCTTGTCTCCGCAATATGTGAGAGAATGCAGGAGAAGATATCCTCGTCAATTTCCATGCTGGCAGAAAACAAACGGTTTCTGGGATCGTCGGGGCTGCTGCCAAACAAGGAGTGGCCGCAGCCAAACATCGAAACTACGGTAAGCTCAGGCTACGCAGAGCAGAGAAATCGAATGAGATTCAAGGAGTACATGTCGGCGCTTTCTGCGAAACTAGTACGTGTATACTTGCTACCTGCGAGTCCGTCCGATCGGCAACTTTCTTGGAGTTTCTTCTTGAGTTTTTCTGATTGGGTGGCGCTGCTTGCGGTGGTGAGGACTTGGTGAGGTTTGACGGACTCGGAGTTTCCGGTTTGAAGCGGTTTGCGAGTAGCTTGTTCCTGCGATATCGAGCATTGGCGGAGTGGAGACCTGAGCGTGGATTTCAGTAAATATCCACAAACGAGCAAGGATAAGGGACGTACCGTGCGAGGCGATGGTGCGGCGGAGATCCGAGGCAAAGGAGCACGCGGGAAATGAAAGTGACTGGAGACGGAAAGCAAAGGAAGCGCACGAGCAGGACAGACAAGATAGAGATAGCAAGATCACGAAAGCAAGAGCACCGGGCCAGCGGGCAAAAGCGGTCCAGAGTTGCGGGCAGGAACGATGAGCATTGGTATTGCGAACGAAGCAAGACGAGGAGTCGGAGGAATTTGGGATTGAGCGACCGAAAGCGAGGGGATCTTGCGACTTGGAGAATGGGCTAACGATACAGTTGCTAGATTGGGAGCGTGAGTCGCAGGGGAGATGCGCTGGAGGACGTACTCACGTATTAGGCGGAGCTATCTTCAAAAGAATGTGGGGCGTACTTGCGGGTATAGGCGGGGATAGCTGCGCGGTGATCGGTAGGCCGTCTCGAGGATATGGGAGGGACGTACAAATACAAGCGGGCGGAGGGCTATCTTCAAAAGAATGTGGGGCGTACTTGCGGGTATAGGCGGGGATAGCTGCACGGTGATAGGTAAGTCATCTCGAGGATAATGAGAGAGACGTACGAGGATAGTAGGGTATATGTAGCAGCGGCATCGTGGGTGGGCTCGATCGGAGGTTGTTTTCCACAAGGAGGAAGAGGTGGCGCAGCGGGCAGAGGGGTATCTTCAAAAGAATGTGGGGCTGCAGCTTAATCAACGCGGGAGCATAGAGAGGAGGTCGAAGGAACGTACCTCGGATTGAGCAAGGTCATGAAGTAGAGTCGTAAAGACCGTGAGGGCGGGTCGTTCGCCAGGGTGGGTAACGCACCGGGGCGGGAGCAGTTGTCCGCGGCGGACCAGCGGGAGGGAACGCAGGGAGGGCGGATGTAGAGCCGAATCATAAGCAAGAGACTGCGGACGCTGGTCAGCATGCGTACAACGTGAAAAAAGAGCGACGCACATACCGTGCTCGAAGCAGCATCCGAGTAACAACCGTGGCGGCGAGATCGCCGGGGAGGAAGGAGGTGGCGCGTTGGGTTCAGCAACAAGCAAGTATCCGCGGCGGGGTGGAGGACCAACGGGGGAAAAGAGGAGGGCGGAGCAAGGGCCGAATCTCGTGTGCACTAGCCAGTCGGTCGTCAGGATGGGAGCGGCGTAGGAAAAGGAGAGAACGCACCGTAATCAAGCAATATTTTGGGATCCAGTATAATAAAGCATGCAAATATCCGCGGCGGGGGTGGGGGACCAGCGGGAGGAGCGCAGAAGAAGGCGGGAGGAAGGATGGCCACGTCTAAGCAATAGAATGTGTGCACTAGCCCGTCGTCAGATGGGAGCGGCGAAGAAAACAAGAGAACGCACCTCGTATCAAGCAATATAATTTCTAGATCCAGCAAGCACGTCTATACCGGCCATAGATTTATCGGTGCCCGGTTCAGTCTGCCTATTGAGCAAGTATCCGCGGCGGGGGTGGAGGACCAGCGGGGGAGCGCAGAGGAAGGCGGAGGAAGGATGCCAGATCTAAGCAATAGAATGTGTGCACTAGCCCGTCGTCAGATGGGAGCGGCGAAAAAAACACAAGAGGACGCACCTCGTATCAAGCAAAAAATTCTAGATCCAGCAAGCACGTCCATACCGGCCATAGATTTATCGGGGCCTGGTACTTCCTCTATCTGGAGGGGAGGTCAGTGAGTGGACGATAGGCGATGGCGGGGCACGTACATTTTCCGAATTCAGATGAAGCAGCGTATACCTAGCAAGACAACGAGTGAGAACGTGTCAGCCAGTGCCGAGAAAGGTAGAGGGGAGGGAGGGCGTACGGAGGAAGAGAGAAAGAAATAAAAAAAAGAAATCTAGGGGGCGTCGTGCCATATTCCACGACGATAAATCTGGGGAGGGTTAATAGCGAGCCGCGAGACGGGGCGCACGACATACCAAGCATCAAGCAAGGAACAAATCCGGGCCTCTGGCGCACACGACCCATATCGTGGATCTGCAGAAGATGGTGAGACGGTGATCGAGTAGAAGAGAGGAAGCATACCGCGTGGCCGTCCGCCATATTTCAATAGGGGCGACGCGCGAACGAGCTCTTCCGCCCCGAGACGGGATACGGCGCGTTTTCTTTTGCACTGCTGGTGGTGCGCTTGACGGCGCCCGGTATCTTCTTGCTCCTTGACTTTGACCCGGCGCTCGATTTGTTGGTGCGGTCCTTGAGAGGCGACGACGCGACGACGGAGGGAGTGG
The DNA here is from genome assembly GCA_029378385.1 of Mycena metata. Classification (NCBI taxonomy): domain Eukaryota; kingdom Fungi; phylum Basidiomycota; class Agaricomycetes; order Agaricales; family Mycenaceae; genus Mycena; species Mycena metata. Next base: position 259,712 of record JARKIB010000088.1, on the reverse strand, counting down.
AAGAGCATGGGATGGAGGTGGAGTCGATGTCCATCATGGTCACGTCCTCGAGATCGACGGTGGTGACGCCGTAGCACAGCTTGGCGACCTCGACAGCGTCGACGCCGGTGGGCTGGAGGCCGAGCCCGTCGAGGCCTTGGACGAGGCTGTCCATCTCGCGCGCGTCGTCGCCGGCGGGTTGCATGCCAAACGAGAAAAGTCGAATCGACGCGATTTAGAGGGGTCGGATCGCGGGTTTGCGGGAGAGGGATGTAGGGTTAGTGGTGAGGAAGAGGCGGACAAGGGACAATGGAGGCGTGAAGCAGACCAAGCAGGCAACAAAAAGCCGTATCACTTTGATGCGATCCGTCACTCTCATCGTGACACAACAACCCTTGAACTCGACCAAATACGACTTTCGAGCCCAGCTGGCCTAGAGCGCTCACTGACGAGCCCGAACGCGAAATTCTACGGCCTTTATATTACTGGAAGGTCATTATGTTAGTTCAACATCGGTCCCGAAACCGTTCACTGGCAGGTCGGCATCGTACTGTACTATTACGACCAAAGGTTCAGGTGACGGGTGACAGCGGGTCGTGAACTGAACCAATTTGGCATGGGTGACGGTGACATTTCGATTTTTGGCTAAAATAGGGGTGAAAACTGTCAAAAAATCTCGGCCGGCACCTGCCGGAAGCTGCCGTCAGTGCATTTATGGGAATTTGCGGTGATTGTCAATCAATGAACCTTGATCCCAGTGAACCTTTGAGGTGACGGGTGACATGGCGTGAACCTTTGGTCGTAATAGTACAGTAGTACTTCTCTTGGACTTCTCTTGTTTCATCTGGCGGGCGAGGGAGGCGCGTAGCGCCGAGCGAGCCAGGTAGCAGTTGGGTGCCGGAGGTTTGAGAAGCGGGGCCACAGTGCATTTATGGGAATTTGCGGTGATTGTCAATCAATGAACCTTGATCCCAGTGAACCTTTGAGGTGACGGGTGACATGGCGTGAACCTTTGGTCGTAATAGTACAGTAGTACTTCTCTTGGACTTCTCTTGTTTCATCTGGCGGTAGCTGGCGGTTCATGTCGAAACCTCGGGCAGATACATGCAGACAGCAAGGATTTTGAACTGCAGTCAATGCGGCCATCTCGTCCTCATTAACTGGGCCGAGGAGGGGGGATGTTTCGCTCTTAATCGCAGAAGGGCCCCAGACCTGATCCAGCAGTACTGGAGAGGCTGGTCTTGACTTCTAAGTCTTCTACATCCCGCACTTCTCGTTGTTTACAAAGACACTAGATCAATCAACCCGATAGGTCCAGATGCCAAGACTGCATGATTTTTGCGCCTCGATACCTCCCGCTTGGTCAGGCGCTGCTCCCAATCCTTGCTCGCCGATGGGTAAATTACGGCTTCCAAACTCCTGTTTGCTTGTGGCATCAACTCCGATTGCAAAATGCATGCAAACGCTACCTCTACACACCTATGAACTCAACCTCAAGTTGCAGAAACAGTTCAGTCTCCCTCTTGGTAAAGGACTTTTGACCATCTGTACCACGGTTTCGTGGGTGCCCCTTTGTTAAGGTGCTGATAAGGTCGGTCAGTCCACGCGTTCCTCATTGTCCCTCGTTTCCTCACAGGAACCGACGATAGGAACGTATGATCAATCGTGTCGTGGGCCAAGAGTACGTGTTTGCTTGAAGTACCTTCTGAGCTCGAGCTAATAGTATTCACAAACTGAAAGAGTGCTACCTCTCTTGATGTTCGTCCGAGTATTATTAATTTCCTTCTACAAGAATCTTCAAGTATTTTGGTCGTTATAAACGCGGTATGCGCGTCCCTCCCCCACGCGAGGTACTTCTGGCTCTCTGGTTAGATCCGGTGTTCAATAAAATCATGGTGCTCATTGCGCTAGCGGGCGACATCTTAACCGTCTTCGCATCTCTGGCCGAGACCTAGTTGTTTACTGTACCAGTCGGTGCTCTCAGTGTGACACCATTTTCCTCATCCTTTTCGAACTCCAACCGGGAGAGAACTGTGAGTCCCCGCGTTTGATCCAGCTATTCAACAAATCTCACCCATATTTTATTTAGCGTCCGTAATGTTTGAGGTATTTTACGCGTTCTCATTTGGCGAGACCGAATTAATCTCAACTTACACCGTTGGCCGCGTGTATCCATTGTATCCTATTCTCCGAAAGCTTCATCCCTCGCACTTATCCGCGCGTGTCCTAGATGCATGCTCTCGAACCTCAAGTGACAACCGCGACCGTGTAACGAATACACCGAGCGAAGGCCGTTCTGGGAGCAGAGGAACCCATTCACTTGCAGTGAGTGTTGGGAGCGATCCGAAAACAAGCACTGCCGAGGCCATTCCCATGGACATTCTGGAATATGGCAGACAGAAGCCAGGCGATGCGGAAAGTGCGCCACCGTGAAGAAGGGTGTAAGCTACGTAGATTTCTAGTGCCAATGTGGACTGTACAAAACTTATTATTTAGGCATTGCCAACTTGGATCCCTCCGTACGAACCGGCGAAACTTTCTTCCTGGAACGCTGAAAACTGTCCAGTCATCCGATGTCCCTTCATTCCCGATGTCTCCCTCCTCGCACGATCAGCATAAGAATGCCGGTCGAAGCCAGTCAAAGGCCTGCTGACGCATTGTCAACACGCTCTCCGCCACTTCTATTCTGCCGAGTTCCCATATAAGAACAGACCAGCTAGTCAACTCTTCGAATCTGTGGCCTCATCTCCATGGTCCCTGGAATATTCCCCCGAGGGCTGATCCTGCTCAGCTACATTACCGCCTGCTGGTCCAAGATCTATGAAAACGTTTCCGATTTACCGGGAAATCTTACCTATGACTTTGTGGTAGTGGGAGGTCGCGTTGCCCTGATACTTCCCCGGCTTTCACTCACGGTTCCTCGACATACAGGCGGCACCGCAGGCCTTGTCGTCGCCAATAGGCTGACGGAGAATCCTAATTTCTCGGTCTTGGTACTCGAAGCCGGCGTCTCGTCAGTAGTTCTTCAGCCTGGTTCACAATTTTTTACTCTCCGTACTAACGTAGGAATGCGGGTGTCCTCGACTCCATAATCCCTTTCTTTGTCGACAACTTGCTTGGCCCCACGATGTATGAATGGAGTAGGCTGTGCACAAACCCTTCGTCCTCAACTGATTTATAAAATAGACTATACGACGGTTCCGCAATCTGGGTTGAATGGACGCGTTTTGGATTATGCCAGAGGTGAGTTGTATTCGTGAGCTTGTCAAAAATGATAGAAGCAGACCACCTCTTCAGCATTCATGCTCGGAGGTTGCAGCTCCCACAACGGGATGTTCTACACCCGCGGCTCTGCAGAAGATTTCAATCGTTACGCACAAATAACCGGAGATGCGGGATGGTCTTGGGATGAAATCCTTCCGTACTTCCTCAAGGTCACCTCTTTCGAACTCTACTACTTGAGCCGTAACTCACCCTAAAAATGAAGAACGAAAAATGGTCACCGCCTGCAGATCATCATGATACTAGCGGCGAATTCGACCCTAAATTTCATAGTACAAAAGGTCTCACTTCGGTCAGCCTTCCCGGATTCGCCTGGCCCATCTTTTTCGACCACGTTATCCAAACTACCAAAGAGCTGTCTGATGAATTTCCTTTCAATCTTGATATGAATTCAGGATTTCCTTTGGGCCTCGGTTTGTTTCTACTTTCTCGACGCAGACGCGCCATTGACACCCGGGATAGGCTGGTTGCAATCGACCGTCGGGGATGGCATGCGAAGTAGCTCCGCTACATCATATCTGGCTTCCGAGTTTATTGAGCGCGAAAATCTGCATGTTCTGATCCATGCTCAAGTATCTCAGCTGGTGGATGTACAGAACGTCACTGGTGAACCATCCTTCGATGGAGTGCAATTCAAACAGGGTCTGTCGATTTCTTGTCCTCGACGGCCATCTTATCATGAAATAACAGGAACTTCCGAATTCACGGCTAGAGCCGCCAAGGAAATAATTCTTTCCGCAGGGACGGTTGGTACTAGTCTCTTATAAACAGACACTACAACTGTTAACTCGTACCTCGTTATGTGATGTAGGTTGGAACTCCCAGTATTTTAATGCACTCTGGGATTGGCGATCAAGCCACGTTGAACGCACTTGGAATTCCGACAGTGCTGCATCTTCCGAGCGTTGGACAGAACATCCAAGACCAGGCAGCCGTCTCCACTAGCTGGCTTGTAAATACCACCCAGACCCTCGAGTCGATAACACAAAATGCCACACGATTCAACGAGGCGTTCGAACAATGGAACCAGTCGCACACGGGACCCTTTGTGGAGTTTGCGGCCACTCATGTTGCGTGGCTGCGCCTTCCCTCCAACTCCTCCATCTTTGAGAACCACACAGACCCATCAGCTGGGCCACAAACACCTCACATCGAGTTGGTCTTTGCGGTAGGCGCAATGTCTTTGTGAAATGGTTGATAATGATTGAATGGTTACCGCCAGCCCGGCGTCGGCCTCGGACCTCCTGGCAACGCATCCCAGCATTTTATGGGCGCCGGTGTCGCCGTCGTCAGTCCAGCTAGCCGTCAGTACAAGTCCCCCAAAAACTAAATACCAACTGACCACATCTATCCATTCTTGAAGGCGGGTCAATTACGATAAACAGCAGCAACCCCTTCGACCCACCCGTCATCGATCTTGGTTTACTTGAGAGCGACTTTGACGTTTTTGCCTTGCGGGAAGGTATCAAAAGCGCCTATCGATTCTTCGGCGCGCCGGTGTGGCAAGACATCATCATCGGCCCGCGCCAGGATTTGGAAAATCTCACTACTGACGCCCTCGACGAATTTATCAGAAGCACGGCGGGCCCACCCTTGCATCTTGTGGGAAGCGCCGCAATGTCGGCTCGGGATGCTCCAGATGGCGTAGTTAACCCCGACTTGCTGGTGAAAGGGTTAGCGAGGCTACGCGTTGTGGACGCTTCTGTTTTGGTGAATTTGATTGAACTCGCCATTTCTCAGAATTTTGACGACCGTTGACAGCCAATCGTTCCCAGCGCGCACACACAGGTACAGCACCCGTATGTCTTTTTAGGGACCACCGCGGCTAATACACCTCCTCCAGGCGGCAACATATGCCGTAGCAGAGAGAGCCGCCGACCTGATGAAGGAATTATGGATGTAACCTCTTTGACGTTTCGAATATGTATTTTCTTTTTGTTTGTAAGCTGCATCAAGGAGGTGAATTCCCACGGTTCAAAATTGATTCACCTTCCTTTCCGAGATTCATTTATTGACGACGGAGTTGCGACGAAGAGGGAGTTGAAACTGAGTGCCTCTGGGACAGATCTTGACCTGCTGCAAACAGGAGTGGTATGTGGTATGAGTCTTATGTTTCTAGACTCAACTAATACATTCAGTCTTTACTGCATGAGGCACAGCATAGCCTCATACCACTGCAATTGAGTAAATGGAGTAATAACGCGAAGGGACTTATGCTCTGTAAACAATTCTCACGGCTTGCCAAACCACGATAACCATTTGCAGTCTTGGATTTTTGAGCGTGGCAGACCCCAATAGGCTGAAACCGCCGCCATCAACAACTACCTAGCCACAGACGTTTAGAGGTTCTGTACATTGTGGGGGTAAATTTGACAAAGGATGTCGGCCAGATATTGGCAATTCTGGTATATGAGTTGGCCACTCGTCTCTTTAGTTTCTCGGAATGCATCCTTTCACGCTGTCTTTGAGCCACGGGTGGACGGGGTGTGGTAGAAAAGAACGATAATTCAGCAATGACAATGCGTGGTTCAAAATGTTCCCCGGCCTGAAAGTCTCCACCGAGACTTGCGCCGTGACCTGTCAAGTACAATGTTGATTTCCCAACCTCGCATCGTCAAAACCGTTCTTTTTGCACGTCTCATAGCCTCCAGTGACGAGGGTGGTTGACTCTTGTTCGAGCTGCCTTCGAGTTGTGTGTGGGGACTTCATCTGCCCCTCTCAGTACAACGATAAATATTGTGACGGCAAGGCATAAACGCCTCGATTGTGCATCGAAATCTGAACAGGAGTACAACTGTTATGAGGTCTGGAAAAATAAATTGTTGAACAATCCTAGTTTTATGGGATTCGGTCGACCGTAATTATACGCTTGCACACAGAGCGTCGAATCCTACGGCAGATCAAGCGAGATGAAAACCGGCGCATCTCGATCAACCAAAAATCGAACCGTGGGAATTATCCGGGCCGGCAGTTTACGCGATGAGGAAAACCTCGTCGGATGAAATGTATATTTCGAACTAGAACTGTAACATGATGCTCTTGTCGTGTCGAAACAAAATCCCCGTTCCGCCCACATCATCAATCCCTATAGCCATCGTTCGAAAGTCGCAAGCGCTGTCAATATCCAAGATACTTGTAAGATACTTGTCCCCATAAGATCGGACTAAGTTCCAAGGTGACTCGTCAGCGTGGCGAAATATGGACGCAGTTTTGCCAGAGGTTAGGCGAATGAAACGAGCCGAGTTTTTAGTGTAAGCACATTCGTATTGAAACTCCATGATAGAGCAACACTCCTTTGGTTCCGCTGGGATGGTGATGGTCCTGCAATGGATTGTGTGGGAAGACGCGGAAAGTTGTTCAACCACAATCGTTCCCGGTATAAATCGTATAGTGGTCTGGGTTCTCCACCATACATCGAGAGGGTTGTCGAAAGGAAACACATTTGGCTTGAACTTTGCCATCAGTCGACAGATGATATGTTGGATATGCCAGCCGGGGTAGTCGTCAGCGGGGAAATCGGCCGGCGAGTGGGCCGAAGGGGGAAAGAGGAGATCGACGACCTCTAAGCTCTTGCACGCTTTCTGCGGACGGACGAGAACCAGTAGCGGTAAGGTTGGATGCAGACTTGCATGAAGAATTTCAAACTGGAGGTTATTGTGAGTGCTCAGGACGGCGTCGACCTCGCCAATTGACTCACCTCGTCTTCAAGTTGGGGCAATAGACGAACACGGGAGTGCGTCGCCGTATTGATCAATAAGACATGGCTCTGGGGATCCCTTGGATATACCGCGAGAACTTTCCCCCACACAAGGACGATTGAATTCTGAATGGATATGGAAATCGGCTGGATATATCCAGGATTTCGGAGAAATGGACAACGGATATAATAGGTTGAGCTCTGGAATCAGCCTGAAATTGCAGTCGGAATATCTTGATAAAACTGCATTTGCGACTCAGTCTTCGGTATGAATTCGAAAAGGCCGTGGTTCTTACTTATCTGTGGTATATCGCGCGCCATAAACTATTGCGACCTCGACACACTCCCCCTTGTCTCGGCTTCCCCATGCAACAGCTTTAGAAAGTCCATCGATAGCGAACTGATGGGCATAGGTTCCGTCGATACTGAAAACGGCCGGGTTGAGCGCGTCGACAAGGAAAGAATGACCTCCGGGCAGGACGAACACCCGATAGGGCCACGTGCACTGAGGATATCTAGACTTCTTCCACAGCTGCCAGCCCGGAAGACCATCTAATCCAATTTCCGCCGAACTGCGCGCTCGAATTGTGGGTTCGCAAAGCGAAGCTGAAATTGATGTTGCACGCGCGGTAGAACGAAAGAGGAGTGCTACGTTAACCGTGTCCATTGTCACGCTAACGGGTAGCGGTAACATCTGTAGATTCTGCAGTGTTTTCCATAGGTGCCTGTCGTGGCATACAGCTCGTAGATAGCTTGAAGTCTGACCCTTCGTCAGTCGAGACTCTGGGGGAACAACCCTTCATACCCTGCTAACTGAGAGGAGGTCGGAAATCGTTGCACCTGTGAGGGTCTTGGAGATGAGCTCAACTGGGAGCGAAAAAAGAGACATCCGGTATGGGACGGACGTAGGTGGACAGGTGTAGGGCCAACAGATCAACGCCGGGAAGACGCCGCTTGCGTATTGATAGTCAGAAAATGATGAAAAGAAAGGGCGCTGTAGAGCGTCCGTGCGGCGCCTGAAGAGCAGGATGAAGAGGTCCGAATCAAGATCAAACTCAGCACTTTCGAGTATAGCCCATATCACCGAGATGGCCGAGGTGATTCCCACGGTTGTACTTCGACGATCCACTTACTGGGTAAAGCCGAGTACATTTGACACCCCTCCATTTCTTAGAGTCTATGAAAGTAAATTTGAAAGCAGAATTCATAATGTACACTAAACGAAGCGGCCGTGCTATCCAAACGTAGGAGCTTCACGGTCATCGACGAATTCCGGCCATGGTTCTGGGAGAGGAGTAGAAGGGCGTTAATAACGGCGGCCCTTTCGACGGGGGGGAGAATCCACTGATACCGGCGCACTCTGAAACTCAGTGCGATAAATAATCTTCTCCAGGATGCTGGATGCATGAGGGCGTGAGCCGTCACACGCAGTCCTAAGCATGTTGCTGAGTTGTTGCTTCAGGTTGGGAAGGTGTGCCATCAAGACTTCGACTTCGACATCTTGAACCTCAGGATACCTGTTTGCGATCAGAAGAATGAGTATAACGCTGAGGCTACTATATTCACTCACAAGGCGGTGAAACTAGAGAAGGCTTCGCGTACGATGTTTTCGGCCGAGAGTTGAGAGTGCAAGGATCGGAACGCGAGACTCTTGAGATCGTCCAGCCCAAACTAACGACACAGTAGTGCTCGTCAGCTACAGAAGAATTGATGCCGTATAAACTCCCACCGCATCTGCAAGCTTGTACATGGATTTCGCTGAACATTCAGGTATGAGAGGCGTAGTATTGACGGGCACTCTAGATCCGGGGGGTCGAAATACGAGTTTGCCTGTGTATAAGTAGTACAGAAATGCGTTCCAGCTGTTACATGTCATCATCAGTTGTGAGATGGGGTGATTATCGATGATGTAGCACGTTTTGAAGGCATAGCCTTTGACCACGAGCACGCGGCCCATTCTGCGTGAGACCGAGGCTTGAGGTGAGGGCGCTGGGTCGATGGACGGACGGGAGATGAGTGAATGAGAATCGGAATTTTCCGAAGAGCTGGCAACTTGACTGCGAATGCACGTCCACTTAATCAGAATCGGATCTCATCTCGAAAATCGAACAACTCACTCCACATGAACTCCCCCGTCCTCATCCTCGGACTCTGGGTCCAAGTCGCTGTCAGACATGTAATCATACTCCGCGAAGCGTTCATCCGGCGACCCATCCACATTAAGATCTACCATCTTGGACTCGGCAAACCCCGCTCCACCAGAGATATCTGCGAACAAATTCATCATCGGCTAGGAGGACAGACAACACAGTTGGACCGCTCACAATCATCGAGTGCATCCGAGTGCCCCATCATAAGCGTGGTCTTCGCAAACATCGTTTGTGGACGTGAGGCGTAGTCCACCCCAATGCGTGTGTAGGCATAGAACTTGATGTCCACTGTCTCTTCCCCGCGAATAGTCTCCGCTAATGCAGCCTCAACACGCGAATTCCGAGGCAGCGGCAGCGCCATCCCTAGCGCCGCCGCAAATTGCACCGAAATAGTCATGCTTGGGACACCATCCATGTCACCCCGGCGCATATACACCCCCAGGGAGTAATTATAACCGCTATCGTCCGGCAGATCGATAGGCGGGTCGGGGGGCTCATCTTCAAGCCTCACAAGGTTATCCACCGCGGTCTGGAATGTGATGCGACCGTAGGCCGCACCGCGAACGAGGTGTGGATCGAAATGCACGCTGATTCGACGCCAAGGGATGATGCTGGAGTTGGCGGCGAGTACCCTGGGAGATGTCGTTCTCAATTCCGGTCCTATGTCGAACCGAAAGCGCCAGCCCCATCCGCAGACTTCAGACATAGAGTCTGTGGCCAACGATGGATCGTCGGGAATGGTAAGCTTGAACTTTGATTTGACGCCAGTGGACGTCCATTCATCGTCCATTGCTTTATGCAAAGTCATATCGCAGGATTGTGGAAGGGATGGTGGTGGTGGGCGTATGAAGGCGTTTGGTTCTCTCGTGCGGAGACCACGAGGCCAGCAGGTGACATGGGAAAATGTCTAAGTTTAACGGAGTGGTAAATTTAAGCTAGAGCGGAGCGGCTTCTCCGACATATTCGATGCAATTCCTACGGCTAAGTTGCACCAATGATTCGATGTCCAGACCTTAAGCTCCGACCCTTCTTCAAGTTTATGGATGAGGTTCGATTTGGTGCGCGAACTTGACCAGAAAAGTGCCAGTGTGTGATTATGGATCGCGCTCAAGGAGCAAATTGTACTTGTCTGATGGAATTTCAGTCTCTATTATCAGGCCAATGAAGCGCTGTTCTTGTTTCCAGCGTGAGTTCATCAGCAAACCCTGATTTTTTCGGCACTACAGGACACTACAGAGTGCTACAGAGTGCTACATAGTGACCTGTAGTGACCTGTAGTGCTGTAGTGAAGGTCCCGTACTCTGGAGTGCTACAGAGTACTACATAGCACCCATAGTGGAATCAGGGTTTGCTGATGTTGGGCATGAGCGGTCAGCGCCGCCGAAGTTTTCAACTGGCCATTTGTGAAGGTAGGACGATCGATTATAACCAGTTATGTTGGTTGTGATGATCTATGCTCAAAGGTGAGACTCATTAGTAGATGTCGCCAAGATACCATCCAAGAACAAAATCGCTCGAGTTGAACCGTGGGAGTAATAATTTGATACCATCAATTTTGGCTGCGGGAGACCAGACATTCCAAGACATTCCGTTTTGCATTCCGCGTAAATGTAGTCCCAGCCTAACCCTGCGCAAACCCTAAAAACTAAAAGGTTGGGACAGCTGTTCCGGAAACTTCTCACTGTCAGTGCGACATGATAGAAACTCAGGAACGCACTACCGGCTTGGCTCGGCCATTTCGGCATTGCAACTCTTGGGTAAATGCAGGTTATCCAGAAAACGTATGACGGAGAAAGACATCGCGAGACAACTTGCTACGGTAACTTTGGTGCCAAAGTCATCCGCTTGGTCTTCGGCAAAACCTCAAACACAATGGGCGTGGGAAATTTTCATAATGGGATATGGCACAGCTTTCCGCGTCGTCTGCCGGGCATCGCCTTTCAGCGTGGATGGATCACCGTGATTTGATGAGCGGTTCGTCGATATTCTGACCTACATTCATTGGCAGGAAATTGTGCACCTCATAAAGACGTATGTTCTAGGGACCACCGAGGTTACACCTCCCTCCTCCTCTTCCTCCTCCTCCAGTTCCGGTGTACTCCTTTTTAATTTATTTCAGGAACGCCAAATTTAAATCAAAACACGCAACTCTCCGAGATTCCAAAAATAGAGTCCATATAGGGACGGGTAGATACGGCCTTTTTTCCCCTTCACCCTTGCTTCACCCACCATGCTTTTTTTCCTCCCCCTTCTCAGCCATTTCGCAGTAGTGCGCGCAGCGTTCCCTGCTGGGGTCATTGCAACGGGGACCCAGGGTGTTACGAACCCACCGATGGCGACGATGCCGACCACGATTAATCAAACGTCCATGGCTCGTTTGTTAAGTGTTAACTCAATAGGTACGTTGCTTCCTTCTTCTATGAACCCTCTTTCCTTATTCCTTCGATAGACGATTTCTGTCTCTTCGCACCACCAACAGGTCCTGCCGAAATTTCAGACACAGAGGTTTGTTCTCAAACTCGCAAGATGTCCCGCCTTCATAATTCCTTTCTCAGGAGCTCGAAGTCGCCTGGTGTACCAAACCCCGGAACAATGCCCGCGTTATCCCGGATGGAGTGATCACTGGCGTTTCCTTCCTCAAGACGGACTTTTATGTTCAGATTATGGGGACAGGGGACTTTACGAAACTTAACATCGCCGCTGGTAATGATGGAGGAGGAGAGCTTGACCCTCACGGCGCAACTGGTGCAGGAAACCCCGTCGGCGGCAACGTCACTACCACAGTTGCGGATGGAACCGATGAGCCTATCGCCGAGTGGATGCTTTACATGGCCAATGACCAGGTACGCCGCCCCTGCCTTATTCCGCAAGAAGCAGAAACTCAATTCAGTGCAGTTCTGCTTGCGTGCTTGCACAAATGCCAATTCAACGTACAGTGCTGCCTTCATGTGTTGGCACGAGCTCGATGTGATGGGTTGTGATTTCGTTATGCCCGGAACTTACCACGGCGCTGGTACTTTGTGAGTCTGAATGCGGCTTATGTGCTTGCTCTCCATTGACCAAATGCGCCAGCGAAACGTGCGACGCCGACGTCGCCTACCCCCCAGGGTGGTACCCGACCGTCGTCGACGGCACGACCAGCTTCTCCACCTTCGCTCAGTACTTCACCGGCATTTACACCGGCGCCGATGGCCAGCCGACACCATACACCGTCGGCGATACGGTTACACCCTCTGCTCCGTACAGCACGCCCTCTTCGTCCAACTGTGTCACCCAGGCCACCGTGAGCAACGGCATTGCCGCGTCGCTGCTGACCGCCGGTGCAATCGGCACCGCTCCGCCTGATGGCTTCTCCTCGTCGACCGCGAGCGCCGCCACTGGGTCCCAGGCATCTGGCGCCTCCACCACGAAAGGAGGCACAACCGCGAAGACCACGGGCGGTTCCCCACAGACCAGCGGCTCGTCAAGCCCCTCCACAACCGGTTCAAGTGGTGCACGGCGCAGCGGCCCTGCTATGTCCGCTGGGGATCTCGCTGGCATCATCATCGCGAGCATCTTTGTTATCATCCCTTCAGCTTTCCTGTTCCACTGAGGCGTCGATCTTCGTTGTCTTTTTTGTATCCTCTCCGGGACTGTTTGATATTTGGACATTTGACTACGCTACCTAACTTGTTATACTCGCGATCCTACGCAACACGCTCGCTCCTGGACACATTTATACCATTCGTCCGACCTGTATTGTAGCTTATCACCCGGAGTTAGCTTGCAAAGCTAAATGTCAATGACGAACGACCTAGCAGTAGCTGAGACATGCCAGCGCGCTCATCCTTAAAGCTTACTCGTGCGCGTAATATCGTGAACAACATTCTAGTCATGTGACCGTGATTTTTCAACCCGTCTAAGAATTCGACTTTCCCAAGAGCACCCATATTGACCCATTCGTTTCATTCTCACTTATAATTCACTGCCAGTCTTTTCAGCTAATTTGCTAGCCACATCAAGAAATATCTCCAGTCAGTTCGAAACATTTTCTGTCTCTGGCTTGGAACGTTCATTGCTCTCCTACAATCCCTCTTTTGTCGCCCGAGCTAAACCACCCATCTCACCATTCCATCCTAGCGCCATCTCCAATTACATACGCCGACGAGCCCACACGCAAGCTCCGCGCGCCGATCATCCCGCCCATGAACTCGCGAAATGAAAACGCTGATGGCATGTTGTGTCGTTCAGGCTTAGACTTACGGCTTTCAAGGTGTCCAGATTGCGTCAGGAAAATCCGGATGCTTCGTTTCGTTCTGCCGGCACGCAAGCTCCGCGACCTGAACGGACTTGGCGCAAAAAAGTACGAGCATGACGGTGGATTAAGGTCATCTGACGGAAAGGATACAACAAGCAAACGGCATGGGTGGTATTGAAGGGCAGGGATTCGTGAAAATTCGTACGACAAAAGCAATACATCTGCGCACCCACATGCACGTCAAGTTCGAATTCGTTCTGCAAACTAACCAACCCTGATTGCGCTGCGACTCCGATAGATGTCGTATCCAAAGTCCGATTCCCCGATATAGTTCCCGCCTATCCCGCCGCCGAACTTGACCACCGCGGGACCCGGGAGACGACAAGTCTTGTCCCATTCGGATGGGTGGTACGGCGCGCGCCCGACGTTCTCGTCGAAGGAGTCGCGCTCCTCCTCCCACTGCGGCCCCGGTACAGTGTTGGGACAGAGGTACGTCGGGCGAACGGGGGCGAGCGGGACCTCCGCGGCTGGGGTGAGCTCCGGTGGGAGGATGTTGAACGAGCGTAGCGAAGCTGGGATCCAGCGGGATGGGGAGGGCGGGCGACGACGGCGCTTGCGCGGAGCAGCGGGGGCCTTCGCGGAATCGACTGAACCAGGTGGGGGCGTGCGTCCGCGTTTACCAGTGACGATAGGGGGAGAGTTCTTCTCGTCGAGCGAAGAAGGCGCCGGGGCCGACGCAGCCGAGCCGTGGGTGTGGACTTCGCGGAGCGAGCAGCGTCTGATGTGCCTATTGAGGTTGGACATGACCCCGAAGCGACGCTCGCATATGGTGCATTGAAACGCTGATGAAGGAGTTAGTACCTGAATGACGAAGGTCCACGAACGCTAACCCTTTTCGCCAGTGTGGACGAGCAGATGCTGAATGAACCCAATTCAGAACCGAAGACGAAGACGAGACTCAGCTAGCACGTACCTTCTTGAGCGTACTTGGTCGATCAAACCTTGGTCGCGCTCGTCAGTGTTCTCGAACTGAACAAGAGTGAAGGTATACTTACCGCTTGTGGCACATTGTGCAGCCATGTTTCTTCTCGCGCGACAAAAAACCCTCCTCGAGGGCGTCGGGATCGTCCTCGAGCGGTAGGGCGCACACATCGGGGTTCATGAGCGCGTACGCAACAGGCATGCGGAGGTTATTATTGAACGCTCTCGGCGGCGCGCTATCACCATAATACGAGTCCTCGTCATGCTGCAATTCGCCACCACTGAGCAGAATCGCCATCTCGGAAGAATGTGGCTGGAGCGGAGTCGGGGACGCAAGTAGCACGCCACCCTCCGCGCTTTTAAAGGCGCTGCTGCCGGAGCCAGAGGAACAGGAAGAAGAGGAAGTGACAGGCGAAGGTGCGCTCCGCGAAGCCGCCGCTGCCGCAGAATAGCGTAATGCGAGCAAGGCCTCGGACGCGTGTCCGTGGACTGCGAGCCCCTGCACATCACCCGCAGACGCAGGCGCGTCCTGGTCCCAAGTGCGTCCCGCGGGACGGCTCGAAAACGATGCTGCGCCGTATCCGGAAATAGGGACTCCGGTGGCGTACCTTGGAGGAGCAGTAGTGCTGCTAGTGCCGGTGTATCGAGCAGCTCCCGTCGATGGAGCCCCCATTTGCGTGCCGCGGGCATGAAAATATCGCGGAGGACACTGGGGGTGCTCGAGATGATCTGCGCCGAGTGAGGATCCGACTGCGAAGGCGCGGGGGACTGGGCCAGTGTTGTGATAGGGTGCCGCATAGCCTGAACGAGCTGCGTCCGGAGCACTGAGAGTCTCAAATCCAGGGAAGGCGTGCAGCGACATTGCGACGGAGAAATCAACGGGAACGACACGAAACTTCGCTCGAGTTATATATTCCGAGAGCTAGAGGCTTCTTGCTGCTTGAGGCGTCAACGAGGTCAGATCTATGAAATCCTAGGCACCCTTCGAATTCTGCGTGCTTCGGATGCTTGCTGCACCATGGATGGCGCAGATTCAAAATGCAGTGAGCCTAATGCGGAGAACGCTTCCAGTCCTCGTGGTGATAGAAGGAAAGCTTAATGCTGCGCCTACATCAACAGTCCAACCAACCAAAAACCGAATGATTTAACCACCTTTGTATAGATCCGACATCGAGGCCATTCCATCCATCCATCTATCTGTCGTCCCAATTTACTTGAGCTGATTCTGGACATCTCCCGGTGCCAGCGCCTCGCCCCTCCTCGAGGCTGCCGCGTGCGAGCGGGCCTCCGTCGGTATCACAGCCGCGCAGAACACGCAAAAAGAGTTGCGTCGAATGAACCCCAGAGCTTCTTTGCAATGAAAACGATCGTGTTCAAGCGTGGTCGTCGGCCAGCAAACTCATCGTTGCCGCGCTAGACTCGTTCCGGCCGCCCTGCATGCCATCAGGGTCATCGAAGGTCGTAATTCGGAACACACCGCGTTCTCCCGTTTCCCCACGGAACTATTGCATTAAAAAAAGAAAACCGAAGACAGAATGAGAACCAGGAGTATGGTGTAAGAGACGCGGGGCATATGTAAACCTACGAGAGCTCCCCTTCGCTTCAACGGAACTTGTTGAATAATTTTGCACTCGCTGAAAAAGTGCCAGTCAGCTAACGTCCATACTCTAAATCGGGAAGCCGTGGAACTTACATTGCGCAAGGCTATCGACGGTGCCCTCGAGCTGTTCCCTCGTCCTCCGCCCCACGATCTTGTCCATCGAGCTCGTCGCGAAGCCCAGTGGTCCGGATGGCGGCGGCGGCGCCGCGGCAGGGAACCCAGGCGCTCCATACGAGCCATACGGCTGTGGCTGACTTCCCGGTCCTATAACAGAAACACGTAAACGAAAAAAAATAAACGAAAGTAACTTGGAAAAATCCAGACAACTTACGATGAGGCATTGGCGGCGGCCCACCACCTTGCGCCCATGGGCCCTGTTGCGGCTGCCCGTAATTATTGTGATACATGTCGGCCTGAGGCGAGTAGCCCCCGCCGGGGAAGGGCTGCGGCTGTTGGTAAAAGTAGCCGTTATTGTCAGAGCCGCCGTGGGGGAATGAAGGGCCTGCGGGGGGATATGGGGGGCTTCCGGGCGGCGGTGGGCCACTGGGGAAACCGCCTTGATGAGGGCCAGGAAACGTCTGCCCGGGAAAGGGCCCCGGCGACTGATGCGGCGGAGCGTGCGGCGGGGGATGGTACGGGGCATACTGCGACGCCATGGGTCCTGGAGGGAACGCGGGGCCGGCAATCTCTGGAGACGGTAGCTTAGCTGGAGGAGGATTGTACGATGAGCCGGGATAAGAAGCTGGCGGAGGCCCATTAGAATTGTGAGAAGGGTACTGATTTGGGTAAGACGAATGCTGCGGTCCAGGTGGAGGACGAGGAGGACCGGACTGCTGTCCAGGATATCCAGGTGTCGTGGGTCGCACAGAGTCGGGCCGAGGAGCGAGCGATGCAGGATAGCCGGCCGAAGGGCCCCCATGCGGCGGCGGGGAAGACGGGTAGCCGCCAGCTGCAGCACTAGGAGGATACGAAGCGTAACCGGGCGTCGTAGGTCGAGGAGCAGAATCAGGTCGAGCGGACAGCGAAGAGCTGTGTGCGAGTCCAGATCCAGGTGCAGGAGCGTAGCTGGTGCTGGCCTGATAAGACGACGCACGCCCCAGCGCCGTCCCAGAGGAAGCGCCATAGTTCGACGGAGGGGACGGTCCAGATGGAGGAGCATAACCAGCGGGAGACGACGGTCCAGATGGAGGAGCATAGCCGGCTGGAGGGGAAGGTCCAGACGGAGAAGCATAACCAGCGGGAGGGGACGGTCCAGACGGAGAAGCATAACCAGCGGGAGGGGACGGCCCAGACGGAGGAGCATAACCAGCCGCAGGCGATTGTCCAGGAGGAGCATACCCCACCGCAGACGCCTGTCCAGGATACGCAGAACCAGGTCGCGGAGCCTGCGAAGGAGGGGCATACGACGACGTCGAAGAGCCCGAGCCGCCGGTGTGGTGTGGCTGCTGAGGTTGCCCATATTGCTGGTGCGGTGCAGGACCGCCCGCAGGTTGGTGATCATGATACGAGTGAGGACGCTGGTCGTATGAGTGCGTGTGCTGGGCTTGCGCGGGATACGCGCTCGATCCCGACCCGCCCGTATTTTGCTGTTGCTGAGGCGGCGGATATTGCTGTCCCTGCGGCGGATACGACGACCCAACGCTCCCCACCGACCCGCCTGTGTTCTGGTGCTGCTGGTACGCTCCTTGTCCTTTTCCTTGAGCCTGATACCCAGTCGCCGCATACTGCGCCTGCTGATATCCCGGCCCCGACGGCGGCGTCGGCTGATACCCCTTCCCGCCCGCCCACTGCCCCTGCACCTGCACCTCGGGACTCCCCACACGCGGCCCCGCCCCAGGACCAGGACCATAACTCCCACTCCCACCCGTCCCCGCACCCGCACCCGCGCCCGAATCATGCCGCCCCTGCGCCGGCGCCTGCGGATGCGACGGATGCAACGGTGGCCTCTCCGCACCGAGGCCGCTCCCACCCACACTCCCACTCGACTCATGCGAGCCGCGCGCCGGGTGCGCGGGGTGCAGCGGTGGGCGCTCCACGTGCATGATCCCGCCTACGCCTACGGAGGGCACGCGCCCGGGGCCTACTCCAGCTCCTCCTCCCGCAGCTCCAGCATATCCCGACCCCGACCCCGACCCGCTGCGTCCAGGAAGCGGCGGCGGCGACGCCCCGATATGCTGGCGCGCGAAATCGCCCGCGAGCGCACTGACCGCTGCGTCCGCGCCAAAGTGCTGCTGCTGCGGTGAGAGCGAGCTGACGTGTTGCTGAGAGTGCTGTTGCTGCTGCGGCGGCAGGGAGCTGACGCGCTGTTGCTGGGAGTGCTGCTGTTGTGGTGGGGGCGAGCTGACGAGCTGCGGCGCGATATTTTGCTGTTGCTGCTGTTGCTGAATCGGTTGTTGCTGCTGCTGCACCGGCGCCTGTACTGCCGGCCCGTCATCCTCCAAGGAATACGCCGGCGGTGGCAAATCCCCCGCCTCCGCCTCCTTTATCCTTTGCTCCTCCGCCCACGCGTCAAACTGCGCCCTCGCCTCGCGCGCAGCCTCTGTCTCTTGTTCGTTTTGCCTCGTTCCTGCCCCCGCTCCACCCAGTGCTGATCCAGCTGCTCCTGCGGTACCCGCAGACGTCGAGAAAGAAGTTGGTCTCGAATGCGCGGACGACGAAGCCGCGCCGGTCGAGGAAGCGGAGGAGCCGGCAGCGACACTACCAGCGCCCTTCTCCTCATATCTCGGTCGAGAAGACCAATAATCCTGCAGTTCTTTGCTCGGGAACGAGTCGTGGATACGCCGCTCGCTGCGCAGACCCTCTGCTGCAAAGCCCGCGACCCGCATGTACCTGTGGTCCCAGCGTCAGCTTCATCTGTAAGATAGTAGGGGTAGAAAAAGTACGACGAGAATGAAAGAAACGTACCAATCCGACGGCAAATCGTACCCGTCCTCATCCAGCGCCAAAAACGGCCACGTCTCCGACTGGGGGAGGAGGCGTTTCTTCTCCACGACGGGAAGGAACGCGGTGCCTTCGTCGTACCTGGAGTAAAATATCTGTTAGTAGTGTAGAAAGGTGAATCCAAGGTGAAAGAAAACCCACTCGTCCCACATCGCGCCGTACATGCTACGCACGCCCTTGAGCCGCTTCGCATGGAATATCTGCGACCACAGGAACTTCCCCCCGTTGCGCTTGATCCCGTTGAACGCCCATTTGCCCTCGGAAAGGTTAAATCCCTGTACGCGCGCACGCGTCTCAGCAGTTGCGGAATAAGATGCAAAGGCAGGAAAACTCACCGATCCACCGGGTAACACAACAGGCACATAATCGACCCTTCGCCCCGCCCTCCTAGTAAGATCAATCTCCTCGTTATGCTTCGCAATAAGCTCCGCGTCGCCTTCCCACCGCTCCGCCGCCCAGTTCTCCACCTCCGCCGACGTGCTGTATCGGCCGACACTCCACGGCGACAGCGCGTCCACGACTCCATCCGCACCGAGCCACAGCGCCGACCACGCAGGATCGCCATGCGCGTCGCCCTGTCCCGGACTGCGCCAATGGCTCGGCACGCCGGCGAAGATGTAGAGGTCCGGTGCGATGGCGCGCAGGGCGTTGAAGATTACGCGCGCAGCGTGTGGTGAGACGGGCGAGTCCGACAAGCCGAAGCCCCAGACGGCGACGACAGGACGGCTGCGTTCGTGCAGGTAAGCGGAGGAGTCGAAAATGCCTTCTTCGTGCACTAGATGCGCGAAGTCCTGCGTCATGATGCGCACGATGTCGGCTGCGGGGACGCCCGACACGTCGTACCTGCTTCGCATTAATTTGAGCAATGCAAAAAAGGCGGGAGACGCACATGACAGCCCAGACCCGACCCTCTGCCTCCGCCGCCTCGCGCACCCGCCGCCCAACCTCGTCTCGCAGTCTTCGCGTGCCCCCAAATCGCGGATCGCGGTTCCCCGCTTCTTCTGGATCCACCTGCCCGACGAAGCGCTGCAGAAACGCGCCATCGACGCCGTGCTCCGCCATCCAGTGGAAGTGGCGCCGCACCGTCCGCGGGTCGCGGCTGCTGAACACCTTGGCGGGCGCGCCGTCGTGGTGCGTGAGGCCCTCGATCGAATACAGCTCCGAGGGATCGTACGCCGACGTATCCGGCCAGAGGTCCGTGTTCGGGCGGCCATTTGCAGCGAGCGGCTGGTTGAGCCAGTGCAGCCACCCGTGGTGGCCTGTGCGCAGTGGCGTCGTCAGCGTTTCAAATAAGACGAATAAAGTAGAGCTACGCACCTTCGCCGATGGGCGGCCCGTCGTTAGTGCAAGTAAACCTAGCGAGGAACGGGTAAGCTCGCTAAACGCCACACAGCCGAAGGGCGACGCACCATCCTTGATATCCCACTAGAAACTTGTCCTGGATCGTCCCCGGATTCGCTCTGCCGCCACAGCAAGTCAGCGCTGGGAGTCCCGTCTACGGGCTCGTTGGCCACACACCTTTTCAAAATCTTCCCCGCGCTCGCAGTTGGCATCAGTGTTGCTGAGAAGCCGAGGACAAGTCCGCGTCGAGTCAGTCTTCAGTCGGTTGGTTGTGGACAAGCTGTTGCAGCTTATCGATGGCGGTGGCTCAAGTGACAGGAGATGTCTCGATGCACACTCGGCGAGTTTTCCTGACTTGAAACTCGACACGCCCCTGTGGACGTTCAAGTTGACGGCGACTTGTCTGATAAATTGAGCACACAGAAAGATGAGTGGACGATAACGTACCGAAAATGCGGCGTCTCGGCATAGTCCAGGCCCATGGCCGGGAGAGCGAAAAGAGAAGAGGGTTGTACTCAGAATAAACACGGATGAAATACAGCAGTAACACCCTGTGTGAGTTTTCCGTGCATCGGATACGGCCAGATTGGTGGGAAATCCGAATTCGGCACGCGTGTCTGCGACTCTGCGATTGGAAAGCGATTTGTGAGAAACGTTGTTGATATATCGAGGTTGAACTTGAAAGTTGAGAGATAATTCGAGGGAGGCAGCACGATCACATGACGGAGGAGATACAGAAAGCCCGGCCGAGGTCAACGGTCCGGGTTGTTGAACGCGGGGATGGAATCTACACCAGGTTGAGAAGACCGTTGGTGAGTTATCAGCAACATATGCAGCGTGCAACGACGCGTCTGGAACAGAACCAACTCGAACGACCGAGACGCGGTCAACACTCAACCGTATTCAATTTGCGAGAGCCTGAGGAGTAAACCCTCTGCGTTAAATCCAAGGGGAAAGATTCGGGGGCAGAATTAAAAAGAACCTCACCGCGGACTCTCTCGTGGAGAACCATCGCATTTCCGACGGTACCAATTGCGAAAAACTTCTGGGCGGACGCCACAGAGCAGCGGCCTGCCACGCGACAAGAAGTGGGAGAAGGTAGCATGGAGCTTCCTTAGGCCCAAAAAAACCTTGTTCAAGCTCTCCTCACTCGGAAGCATCGTCGTGAGCTTACTCGTAGTGCGAGCTTATTCGCGGAGAACCTGCTAAAATTGAAAAGTGAGAGAAGAAACAAGGGGTAGTCGAGGTTAATAATTTAGATGCTTCTGTGGATCGACACGAAGAAATGCGGCGTTTTCCATAGTGGCAAACGGAAATAATAAAAATTGAAGGACATTGATCCAAGCAGCAAGCTTCGGTGGCAATTCAATAATCTTGAGCATGGATGGACTAGAACGCGGATACAGGGGTAACGAAGCCCGGGAACTGAGTAAATCGGCGGAGAGTAGTCACTAGAGCAAGACGCGTTCAGATGGCGGTGGTAGCGGAAAGACAGGCCGGCAATCATAACTCGGCAATCATAACAGTAACAAAGAACGCGTCGCGAGTCTTTTCCCCTCGTTTCTTTTTGCTGGAAACTGAGAGATGTTATCGATGGTCATCTGTAGCCAGGACTTTATTTCTCTAATATTCAAACCCCAAACCAGCTGCTTTTGCGAGTGACCCGGAACCGCACCGGGAATTGACGGGAAATGTACTTCAGTCTTCGGCGACCTTGATTTTATACCTACGGGACAACAGCGTATAACCACGAGGAACTAATTTCACCGCAATCTACATTGGCACCCCGACAAAAGGCTTAGAACAACATAAGGATTTTCCTTCGCGACCCACATCGATGATTGCGTTAGAAATGATTTTCCTGTCGATGGAGCCGAAGCTAACTCGAAATAATACCGCGTGAAAGTGACCCAACTCTCCGCGGTAAGGATTAACGTCTTCAGCGTTGCTCAAGCGCACTGGATTACTGACTCGACGAGCTTGGGACTCCCAACCAAGCCAAAGTACTCGGAGAAGGCCAACCGAAACGTTCTCACCGTTATCAAGTTGCCAAAGTGATCTAATGGAATATCAACACATACATCCACCCTGTTGAGCTGATTTGTTGTAGTGATTTTACGGAGAAGGAGGTGATTGCCATTGTTTTCGAGATCAGCTACTTACCTCGAATGCGAAACTATCAAACGGCGTCAACCGTGGGAACACCGTGGATGCCGTTGATGAAATGTCCGTAATGATCTCACTCTTTTCTCCTGCGCCCACTGCTCCTTTCGCCCGTCCCTTGGTTCTGGAACTCAAGCTCTCAAGCTCTCAAGATTCATTCATTCATCTCACATTTTCGGTTTCCTGGCTCAACCCACAATATTATTGCAAGGAATTAATCAGCAACGCGCCTCCGCTGTAATCTGGCCAAACTCGGAGGACTGAAGTCTGAATGTGCAAACCGGCTTTCGGTTAACATTAGTATGACGGCCGAAGGTCGGCTCCCCCCTTTCGAGTGTTGGCAACTGGACGCGCGTCCTTCTCTTACACACTAATATTTCCTTTTGGGGACGGGACTATCGCCATAAAATGGTTTGAATGCGTTGCGAAGAAATTTATTCCTCTCTCCCCCGACGCCTTCAGAAAACAATGTCAACTGGACCTACCTTTTCATTTGCCACCACCGCTGACGAGGTTGCGACGGCCTTTGTGAACGAGATCAAGGGCAAAAATGGTTCGGGCAGATAGATTGCCTCCTCGCGTTGTGCTTATTCTGACGACTTCAAAACAGTCCTGGTCACTGGCACGTCCCTGAAATCGCTTGGGTTTGAAACCGCCAGGGTCATCGCCAAGCATGCGAATCTCGTGATTATCACAGGCTACAATGCCGAGAGGTTTGAATCTCCGCTCAGTGTCACTGTCAATGCGCTCCTATTAATAAATGTCATCTCAGGCTCAAACTCTCTGAGGAAACCATCAAGAAAGAAATCCCACAAGCGAACATCTACCCTCTCGTGCTCGACCTCTCGTCGTTCGCCAGTGTACGCAAGGCCGCTGCAGAAATCAACGCCCGAACGGAGCCGTTGCATGTAAGATCAATCGTGGTGTTTGTATTTATTCATGCAACTCAAACCTATTGAGGTTTTGATCAACAATGCGGCTGCCTCTTTCGTGGACTTTAAGCTCACCGCGGATGGACTCGAGACGCAGCTCGCCACAGACCACGTTGGTCCCTTTCTATTCACAAAACTCCTCACCCCCAAGCTCCTCGCTTCCGCGACACCGACGTACACGCCGCGTGTTGTGTTTGTGTCGAGCGCTGCTCAAGCAGTTGGGACGGGTGTCGATTTCGATGCGCTTGAAAACCCCGACCCAGCAAAGTACTCCAAGCAGGTGGCCTACGGTCAAGCCAAGTCGGCCAATGTCCTCACAGCGATCGAGTTGTCGAAGCGGTCAAAGGGGAAAATCAACGCTTACAGTCTTCAGCCCGGTCGTGAGTCGAATGCTCCGCCTTCTTCCAGTTGCATGTAACCTGAATTTGCGCGTCGTTAGTGATTTTCACGAACATATTTGAGAAAGAGGACTCGATCCCTACTTTGCAAAGTATTGGTAGGTCCCGAGTGTTTTTGTTCAATTACCTCCGTTCACCATCTCCAGGCGTTTTGGGCGAGGACAAAAAGGCTATTGCCGAACGTCCTTGGAAAACGCTTCCTCAGGGTGCTGCGACGTAGGTTGAGTCCTCTACATCCGGACGGCGTGTATTGATGTTGTCTCGTCTCCAGCACTCTCGCCGCCGCTTTTGACCCTCGTCTGAATGGTAAGTCTGCACCGTTCCCGCTCCGCGCCCTTCTCAATGCTGCTGTGTGCAGACAAACCGGGCGCCTTCCTTGATGATTCTACCGTTGCCGACCATTTACTTGCACCGCACAGTTCCGACCCCGTACGGCTCCATTTCATGAAATTGCCCTCCAAATAACTGACATTCATACACAGGCAAAGGCCGAAAGATTGTGGAACATTACTGAGAAGATTATCGGAGAGGCTTTTGTTTTCTGAATGCTACTAACTTACGATGAACGGATCTTCGAGTCAACTTTGTTCTCAGAAATCATGGGAGAGACCTCCGTCTTTTGAGCACGAAATAATAGAACCTGTTTTCTCGTGACCATACAGCATCCAATTTCTTCAGAATCCCTTCAATATCTTGAACGACAACGAACGCCGTTATTATAAGAGCTCGTTTGATGCTCCACGCGGCCCCGGCACGCAATGGCAATTCATAAACCACAATCACGAAAGGGACACTTCATTGTTCCTTTTTTGCCAGAGTTTCCAGCTCCCATGCGCCGTGCAACCATATTTTGAAAGCACCACAACAATTCCAACCGTGGAAATGCCGAGGATGCCGCTGATGAGATGTTCGTAATAATGTGATTGCTCCGAGCCCACTGTATCTTGGCTCTTTCCGCTCACTGTGGCGCCCCTCTTCAACAGTCCCTTCGTTCTCCAGGTCTATCCAGCCAGTGCTCAAGATCATTTTTCTCGTGGCTTATTAACAAGTACAATTGGGGAGTCCGCAAGACATCCGCTCGAAGTTTGCTCCGACTCAGAGTCCACCGTACAGGTACCGAGTTCGGGCTTCCACTGGGGTGCTGTTAGTACTTTCGCCGGAATCTGGACTCAATATCCCGACTTTCAATTTCCATTCTGCGCAGGAAGGCAGTTTCCGCCAGCGAGATCACTTCACCTGTCATATTATTTGCAAGCAATCGTCTCCGCTGTAATTATCAGGCCGAACTCGGAGTACTCAATGCACAAACCGGCTTTCGGTTATCATCCCCAAAATATACAAGAAGGCCGGTTCCCCGCCTTCAAACTGCTGGCCGCTGGACGCGCGTCCCAGTATTCCCTTTTGGGGACGGGACTATCACGAACAGGACAGACACTGGGAATGCGCTGAATCATGGTACAGTATCACTAATATTGAAGCGCTTGATTACTCATTTTCCAGGAGAACGGGAATTCGTCGCCATAAAATGGTTTGAATGCGCTGCGAAGAAAAATATTCCTCTCTTCCTCAGGAATATTCCTCTCTTCTCCGACGCCTTCAGAAAACAATGTCAACTGGACCTACCTTTTCCTTTGCCACCACCGCTGACGAGGTTGCGGCCGCCTTCGCGGCCGAGATCAAGGGCAAAAATAGTTCGGCCAGACTCCCTCCCCGCGTTGCCGTGTATTCTAACAACTTCGAACAGTCCTGGTCACTGGCACATCCCTAAAAGGGATTGGCTTTGAAACTGCTAGGGCCATGGCAAAGTACGCAAATCGTGTCATTATTACAGGCTACAATGCCGAGAGGTTTGAATCTCCGCTCAATGTCACTGTCAATGCGCTCCTAAATGTCATCTCAGGCTCAAACTCTCCGAGGAAGCCATTAAGAAAGAAATCCCACAAGCGAACATCTACCCTCTCGTCCTCGACCTCTCATCGTTTGCCAGTGTGCGCAAGGCCGCTGCAGAAATCAACGCCCAACCAGAGCCGTTACATGTAAGATCGACGGTGTTGCATTTACTCCACCAGCTCAAACACCTTAGGTATTAATCAATAATGCGGCTTCCTCTTTTGTGGATTTTAAGCTCACTGTGGACGGGCTCGAGACGCAGCTGGCCACAGACCACGTGGGCCCGTTCCTCCTCACAAAGCTGCTCGCTCCCAAACTCCTTGCCTCCGCGACGCCGATGTACACACCGCGCGTTGTGTTCGTGTCGAGCCCTGCTGAAGGATTTGGCACCGGCGTCGATTTCGATGCGCTTGAACATCCCGATCCAGCCAAGTACTCCAAGCAGTTGGCCTACGGTCAAGCCAAGTCGGCCAATGTCCTCACAGCGATCGAGTTGTCGAAGCGGTCGAAGGGAAAGATCAACGCTTATAGTCTCTCGCCCGGTCGTAAGTCGGAAGCTTCCAGTTACATGTAGACTGACTTTGCGCGTTTGTAGTGATTTTCACGAACATACTTGAGAAAGAGGATTCGATCCCTACTTTGCAAAGTATTGGTAGGTCCCGAATGTTTTTGTTAAATTCCTCCATTCACTGTCCCTAGGCATTTTGGGGGAGGACAAAAAGCCCAACACCGAACATCCTTGGAAAACGCTTCCTCAGGGTGCTGCGACGTATGTAGACTCTTCACACGCGGCCGGCGCGTATTGATATCGTCCCCAGCACCATTGCCGCGGCCTTTGACCCTCGTCTGAATGGTAAGTCTGCACCGTCCCCGTTTTGCGCCCTTCTCAATACTGATGTGTGCAGATAAACCGGGTGCCTACCTTGACGATTCTACCGTCGCCAACCATTTAATTGCACCGCACAGTTCCGACCCCGTACGGCCCCATTTCATGAAACTTCCGTCCAAATAATTGACATATACATAATATACAGGCAAAGGCGGAAAAACTGTGGAACATCACTGAGAAGATTATCGGAGAGGCCTTTGTTTTCTAAATACTACGTCGACGATGAGGGCTCCAGTTACCCCCAGAAGCATAGTTTACATGAATTCTTGCGACGAATCTTCGAGTGAACTCCGTTTTTAGACATCATCTTTTAATGACAGACACAGTTTATCGTCTCAGAACCGTTAAAAAGGCTAATGAAACCTGCTTCACTAGTACTACAAGTGGCACATAAAGTATAGTGCCAGTGGCGAAGTCCCTGTTGCCCCCATGCATTTTTTGAGTCGAATTTCGGACATTCGTCGGACTTGTTGGGATCGTGGGATCGTTGGCCAAGATCAGCTGATCACTAGCACTCTTCACTCACCTCTTTCCGCTTTGCTTCCGCTCCATGATCGGGCTCTTCCTTACTGTGCTCGCACTGGCCGTTCCGATTTTCGTCTATGCAAAGTACCTTTCTTTGAAAACCACACCACTTCGCCATATGCCTGTCGAGCCGCTGGACGCCACGGCGTCTCATCCTGCGATTGCTTCAGAAAATCTGCGACAAGACCAAGTGAAGGCTACGCCAGCCGCAGAGCCCGACAATGCGAGCGCGGAAGTAGCTCGCCGTGGTGACCCGGCGGTTCAGCTGCAGTCCCCAGCGACTAGGAGGCCGGTCCCTGCAGTTCTTCCCGCGGATGAAACCACAGATGTAACACCGCATGAGAGACAAATGCTGGAAGCCATGAAAGCTGCCACCTCAGAACAATTCCAGTACATTCGACAGAGTATGTTGGCATTTTCCCCCCTCGCGCATTGATACATACTGGTGTCTGCTTAGTGGCAAAGAAATTTGAAGACGCTGTGAATGCGGGAGATGTTGCCACTCAGAGACAAGTCCGCCTCTCTGTCGGCACTACGGTACGTTCTTTATTTTTCTCACGATCACTGCTGCCGTCCTATTAAATTCATCGTTCAGTGCTCCAAGTGCGGGAAGCCGTGCTTGAGTGCCGACGGCGACAAATGGGCGGTAAGTTAACATCCTCTGTTTGACGGCACGATTGCTCTCATATCGGTCCTCCTTAGCCCAAGAGATGCTCGGGATGTCTAGTAAGCTCACTTCGTATCTTTACTCCAAAATCGTCGATTGAATGACTTCGAAAGGGCAATTACTACTGCAGCAAAGAGGTATTCTTCCCTACGCTTCGTCCGTAAATGTATGCACCAACTTTGGAGCCAGTGTCAGACACGCGACTGGAAGCCCAGCTCCGGAAGGTCTACTACACCGCCAGGCGTATATCACAAAGACTGGTGCAAAGTAATCAGAGTGCGTGGTTCTGGTCAAGCTTGGTAGCGCAACCCGGATAACTATCCCGGTACTGCGCAGGACGAATACATGCCGCAGCTACCCTACTTCCAAGCCCAGTTGACTCAATTTCCCTGGGGCCGCCTCGAGCGCGACGGAACTTTTTCACGCCAATTCCTACAAGCTCGATTCGATGTCTTGGACGCCGACTACCGTAAGGCCGGATTCTGGGCCGTCCCCGAGCGGGCAAACCCACACGACAATAGCGATGATCCGGTCTTCATCGGCGCCGCGCAGCCGTTCACGCGAGGAATAGACAATGCAGGCTTGAGAGCATACACTCATGGTGCGATGATGTTGGTGGAGGAATGGCCGTCGGATGTCGAGGGTTGGAAGCTGGAGGATGAAACGCTCATTCCACATATATTTTTTACAGCCCAGTTTCCACCGCCGCCGCGCCCTCGCCCGGGTCAAGTAAAGGATTGGAAGTCATGGTATGAGTGGCGCGGACTGAGCCTCGAGTCTCCTGCGGCGGTGCTTATGGATCACATCTTGACCACGTATTACCTCCTCACGGAGACGCTCAAGGTGGTGGATTTGCAGCATTCATCGGACGAGAGGCAAATTGTAGACGTTCATTATCTCGGAATGGAAACCGAACTGAACTATCTCCCGCTGTATGTCAATTCATCGTCCTGTCCTCTTACTGCCGCACAACAGCTCATCATTCTCCTGTCCACAAGGTTCTCCGAACTCGCGCTCCTCTTCCCCAACACCCACATCAACCTCACCGTTTTCTCGCCCGCCGCGCATAGTCTCCTCGCGTATGCTAAGCAGCGCTATCCGCGCTCCATTGCAGCACGCGAAGGCCCGGTCTGGGAGTACACCGCCCCGCGCGCCACAGGCGGCGGCTCCATCGCCATATCGCTCTACCACGCGCCCCAGGTTCCGCGCCAGATGCAGCTTCGGCCCTTCACGGGCGTGTGGCAGCGCTCCGTGATGATGCTCGCGCCAAAAGACCCCGACGCGCTCGTGGCCCTCAATGCCGGGATCTTGTCGTATAGTACGTGGCGCGAGGTGGTTTCGTGCGCGACGATGTGAGTTTGTCCCTGACTCCCGCCTGAGGATGGATTGGGCAACTGATTATTGTATTGTTCGCAGGGCGAATATCCCATTCGCATGCACGGACTACGCGCAGCAGAGCACCCAGATGTGCGCAGACCATATCCCAGAGTGGTTGAACCAAGCCGCCCGGAGTTTCTCGCCCGATGAGAACATGCATCAGGAGCTGGTGAGACAGCGGACGCGCCCGGTGGCAGTTAATCCGTTCCATCGCCCGGGACAAAGGCCTATTTCGCAGTGCCGCTCGCCGAATCTTGGAAATGGCTTCATTTGCAGGATTGTTGGCCCCAAATGAAGTCCATTTTTGTACGCTCCGGTTGCTCGTTGTATTTCTTGAATTGTAAAGTTGATCCCGTTCTTGATCGCGGCGGTGACAAAAGGGCTCAGATATTTGTGCGAGGCCTAAACGCCCAGTCACGTCCTGACTTTCGTCTCTTCAGATTTTCTTTCAAGCGCCTGAATATCTTGAACGAGGACAAACTTGCCGTCAAGGTCAACTTCTTGCCCTTTTCATCCAGTCGATACTCCGTGCTTGTCCGCCTCCTCAAATCCGACCTTCTCGCAGGCCCCGTGAAGCTCCCGCCAAGGATTGTCTGCTTAAAACGCTGGATTCGGGCCTCGAAAACCTAATGTTTTGGTCGGGTTGGGCCCTCAAAAATTTAAAATCGATCTTCTGCACATTACTCGTGCGCTGTTTTTGTTTCAGGAATTTTGATGCGCATCGGGGGCCTCTAGTACACGTTCTATGGGTCTGTCTCTGATTCCCGTTCTACCTAACCGCATTGCCGCCCTAAGACCGAATATGGGTTCTACATTCAATCGGCTAACAAAAGAAACGAAAAAAAGCTAAAAATAGGGTTTTTTCAGGACGCGTAACCCCCCTGCTATACTTTTCAGGACTCGGAATTATTCAGAGCGGACTGCGGACACGTCGTTTGTCATTTACTTCAACGCTAGCATCACTAATCGTTATTCATTTTCCAGGCGAACGGGATTTGTTGCCATAAAATGCTTTGAATGTTTGCGAAATCCTTAACTTCCCAGCGCCTTCAAGAGATTAGACTATAATAACGATGTCAACTGGACCCGCCTTTTCCTTTACCACCACCGCTGACCAGGTTGCGACGGCCTTTGTGAACGAGATCAAGGGCAAAAATGGTTCGTACAGATTGCCTTCCGATGTTGCCGTTATTCTAATCACTTCGAAACAGTCCTGGTCACTGGCACGTCCCTAAAATCGCTTGGGTTTGAAACCGCCAGAGTCATCGCCAAGCACGCGAATCTCGTGATTATTACAGGCTACAATGCCGAGAGGTTTGAATCTCCGCCCAGTGTCAATGCGCTCCTGAATGTTATCCCAGGCTCAAACTCTCCGAGGAAGCAATCAAGGAAGAAATACCGCAAGCGAACATCTACCCTCTCGTGCTTGACCTCTCGTCGTTCGCCGGTGTGCGCAAGGCCGCTGCAGAAATCAACGCCCAAGCGGAGCCGTTGCATGTAAGATTAAACGTGGTGTATGTATCTACTCAACCAATTCAAGCCCCTTAGGTATTGATCAACAATGCGGCTGCCTCTTTCGTGGACTTTAAGCTCACCGCGGATGGACTCGAGACGCAGCTGGCCACAGACCACGTTGGTCCCTTTCTGTTCACAAAACTCCTCACCCCCAAACTCCTCGCCTCCGCGACGCCGACGTACACACCGCGTGTTGTGTTCGTGTCGAGCGCTGCTCAAGCACTTGGGACGGGTGTCGATTTCGATGCGCTTGAACATCCCGACCCAGCAAAGTACTCCAAGCAGGTGGCCTACGCTCAAGCCAAGTCGGCCAATTGCCTCACAGCAATTGAGTTGTCGAAGCGGTCGGAGGGAAAGATCAATGCTTATAGTCTCGCGCCCGGGAGTAAGCCGTGCATGCGTTGTCTCCTCTTCGTGACGCTGAACGTGCCGGCTCCAGTGATTTTCACGAACGTACACGAGAAAGAGGACTCGATTCCCGTCTTGCAAAGTATTGGTAGGTCGCGATGTTTTAATTCAACTTCCTCCATTTACTGTCCCCAGGCCACGTGGGTGAGGACGGAAAGGCCGTTGATGGACTTCCTTGGAAAACGCTTTCTCAGGGTGCTGCGACGTATGTTGAATCCCTCGTTCGGGACAGCGCGAATTGATGTTGTCTCGTCTCCAGCACTGTCGCCGCAGCCTTTGACCCTCGTCTGAATGGTGAGTTTTAACCGTCCCCGCTCCACGCCGTTCTCACGTTCCTGTGCATAGATAAACCGGGTGCCTTCCTCGAAGATTCTACCGTTGCCGACCATCTGTTGGCACCGCACAGTTCCGACCCCGTACGTCCCATTTCGTGAAAGTGACGTCCAAATAATTGACATTCATACACAGGTGACGGCGGAAAAACTGTGGAGCGTTACGGAGAAGATCATCGGAGAGGCTTTTGTTTTCTGAAAACTTGGATAAGAGTTAACGTTCCCAGAAAGATAGGTTACTTGTGAGCTCTGTTCTTAGATATCATCGGAGAGACCTCAGGCTCTGTCTTTTCAATACAAAATCATAAAAACTGCCTTCTCTCATGAACCTACATCACACGGGATTTTGCGAGTGAACCCCTGCGCTACATCCCAATTTGTAGTAGACGAATTACGATTCTTGAAGGCCCTTCGAATTGTTCCCACGATTGTCTTACGCCACACTCAGCCTGCACCTTCTCTCTGCCCTTCACCCTGTCTTCCTGCCCTTTCGCGACCGAAATGGCCAGTATCACAAGCATTCCCATGGTTATCCGACACCACTTGCTCAGCATGCTGCCCAACTTCCTTGATCTTGGCGCCATGATCCTCACTCACCGTTCCTTTCACGACGCCTACAAAGTACGAAGGAACTCCTTGCTCAATGAAGTTGCCCGTAACCTGCTTGGATGCATGTTTCACGAGGCTCTTCTGCTCGCGCGCGCGCAGGAGGTGGCATATCAATTAGGCGACGGTAGTGTGGCGTTCTCAACGAACAGAGTGTTCTTGCTTGTCAACAACGATTACATCGTAAACTCGCTGGAGATGGTCATGTTTGCTTTGCTGAAGAGGGATACCAAGAGATTCAAGTGAGTACTCCGTATGGTGCCTGGAATTCCCTTGACATTTGGAACTTAGCATTTATTCCCAAGAGAGTCTGGGCCGATTTGCGACCAAGCCATTCACAGTCGAGTGAGTGCAAGTATATACGGTCGCAATGAAACTTATCCACATTCCGAAAGAGCTTCTTTCTTGGAGTCGGTTCGATTTCAAGCTGCAGCGTATAGATTTTGGAGGTTCTGTCTGCAACCGAAGAAGAAGAGAACGTGAGTCATGCCAGTAAATCCCCAGTACCCCTTCGTTTTTGAAGCAAATCCCAAGGACTTTCCTGAAGGCGCTCGCCCCCGCTGAGCTCCTTGAATTGAACCACTTTGTGACCGGGATGTCAAACTTAATATACGCCATTCGCGGGCAGCCGCACCGACTGGAATCGAAAGAGGATTGTGCGTGGGATAGCTTTAGTTGCGGCTATTAAAGCCTCACATCTTCTCTAGGTATTTTTACCGACAGTGTGTTGTCCAGTGGCCCAGAGAACGTCTTTCTCCTCTGGTCGGCTCGCCAGAACAAACACCCAGACTTCACCACGGAGCTCGAGGTAGCGGGATCTTATGACGAAGAAGGCTTTTTCCGCTATTCCTTCATAGACGCCAAGAAAAGCAAAAGGCTTGACGACATTGAAGGTCTAGACTCACTTCAGCCCATTTTTGATGACGATAACCGGACCATGAAAGAACTGTTGAGAGGAATTTGCTGGATGAAATAGTTAACGGTCTCCCTAGGCCTCATTCCTCATTCCGGTGGCTCGATGTATATTTACACAGTTTCTCGCGTGCCGTTTTCGCTCTCCCACCTCCCGAATAACAATGTGGCATGTAATTTCCCGAATAATATCCAAGATCTCGTTCACGGTACCATATTCTTTCCTCCCATTTTCTTCGCTCTTGAGTTCTGATTTTGGATCACGGTGTCGGCTGCCACCTCAAGGCGCTGGGGTATGCCAGAATACAACCGTGGGAACACTATCGGGCACGTCGGCCTCGTGATCATACAGTCCCTCAGGCCTCAACACCCACATTCCGTGATCTGGCTCTCGTGTTTATTTATCTTTTACTTCGAGGACAGGGATCCGAGCCCTGACCATGATGGGCCAAGGAACGAATATCGATATCGATAGATAACGGCACGGAAACACTGTAGGATGCAGATAATTACACAATTACAGCACCGACGATCTTCTCACTATGCGCCCACAACAGCCTTCTTTCTTCTCCCCACTGCGTGTCTCCCTCCCCTCCCATACCAATGTCTTCTCCGTCTCCACCCGCGCGGGATGCACCCGGCCGGGCCTGTGGATAAATTAGTCGCGCAGTTGGACCCCATTTAATTACTTACTTGGAGCAGCGCATACAACTGATACTCCCCACAATCCGCGATCGACATGGCACGGAAGAGAAGCGTCGGAAACAACAGGTATCGCACGTAATGTACCGCGCGCAAGACCGCGGATGGCGATTTGCGCAACAGCGGGGTGTCAACTGTGCCCGGGAAGAGGTGCATAAAGGATATATCTGTGTCGCGTTCGGCGAACCCCTAAGAACGAATGAGCATCTGGGTTCACAGGGAGCTTGGAAGCAGGCGCGCACCTCCGCCATGAGATCCTGATACGACGCGAGCTGTGGTAGCAGCTTCCTTACGCCGGCCATCCCCCCACCAATGGACTTCATCAGTCCGAGGTCGTCAAGGTCAATTGGCCCGCCTCGCCCTGCGGTATGCACCGCCGCTACGCGCGCATCCTCCCTCGCCATGGCCGCCGCGCGCATTCCTGGCAGCAGGCCGTCAATGAATGCCCACTTACTATAATACAACGCGCTCATCTGGCGGTCCACGCCCTCCTCGCCCACATCCAGCCCCTTAAGGGAGATTTCACCGGCGGTGAGGAAGACAATGTTTACATGCGGGAAGCGTGCTACGATGCTCGCTGCGGTGCGTTTGGCGTTCGCGATGAGCGAGAGATCACAGTGGAGGAATTCGCGCGTTAGGTCCGGGGTGCTGGCAGGGGGTTTCTCGAGCCGGGTGAGGATGGCGGTGGCAGCGGCGCGGTTGCGACCGACGATGAGGATGTGCGCGTTGCCCTTGGTGTGGCGGGCGAATGCCTCTGCAATGCCTTGGCCGATTCCGGAGGTGCCGCCGACGAAGACGGCGACGGGGGTGTAGGACGGGTTCCAGGCGGCGTTTGCGGCGCGGGCGACTGCGAGGGATGGCATGGTGGTGGAACTTGGAGGCAAGGTGAATCGCCCCTTTTGAATGAATTCGTGAGCGCGCTGACTGTGCAATGTTTTCAACATGGCATCAAATCGCGATCGCCAATTGAAACAGTGAATCAAGCCTTTTGACGTTCGCACCCTGGTTCAATTTTGGTTCAATTTCACAACAAGCCAGGAGATATTTTCTTTCGCTCAAGCTGAAGTCACACCGGGGGTAACGACCTAAAAACCTCTCCCCGTCCTCGACCACAACCCCTCCATCAAAATTCGTTCTTCCGATAAAGACTTCGTTTTTTTCCCCTTGTACGCCGTGCATTTATCACATCTGCGTGGATCTTTGCCCAGTGTCATGATCTCGTTCTCTCGCGGCGCAGATCGGTGCGCTGATCATCGCCGGAGCGCTTGCCGCTCGGTAATGCGGATCGCCCCGATTGGGATGGCTTGGGACAGCCCGGACCGCGGTAATGCGGATCGGCCCAATTAGGACGCTCCAACACTGATGTCATCCGATTCTCGCCAATTCCCGAACTTCCTGCCGATTAGCGCTCTTGGAACAGCCTGATGCAAATCCTGACAAAATTCCGGGATTTTGGCCTCCAAGCCTGGTCAGAATCCTGACAAAATCGAGGTCCTCGGCGCGACGGCCTGGTGCGAATCCTGACATGACCGCATCAGCCAGGGAAAAAATTTCAGACGAGTGGTTGAGCGGCACCAATTTTGCTTGGAAACGCGACCATTTGGATGTAAAGCCAGCGTAAAACTGCAGTAGGAGGAGAAATTTGCATTAAACCGGGGCGCAGCGCTATTTTGAGCGAAAAAAATAGGCCTGTTGCAAAACTCCTGACATTTTGGCCAAATTTTGGCCTCTAGGCCTGTGTCAATCCTGACATTTTTTTAGCAACCGGTCCTGACATTTAGGCCAAAAGAAAATCAGGCCTTCACACGCATTTTCATCGGTCCTCTTGGAACACGTCCCAAGACGTGGCTCAACACTCGATCGAGGCCGCACTCGACCGCCGCTGGTATGATAATGGAGGTAATCACGGGTTGGGGAGCCTTGGCTCTCTTGCCTCGATTCATGCAAAGTTTACTAAAAGTACGTTAAGGAAACTTTGAATACATTCACCGCGACGTGTGCCCGGAAGCTAAACTGACATGCATTTTTTCGAAGCAGAATGGTGAACGCTATAATACAACCGTGGGAACGCCATCGGGCATCTCGGCTTTGTGACCACACAAAGTCCCTACATAACAAAACACTGGAGGATAGCATGCGGTTGGCCAACATGATAATAATCTGATCAAGTGAATACATGGTTTCCCCTTTGTTTGACTTTGGCGAATTTCGTCGCATCCGTGAACAACTCAAGGAGCCTCACTCACGAGTACTGAGTGGATACGGATACGGATGGCTTATAATCAAAATCTGGATGCTCTACATGACTCCATACCCAGCAAGCAAGTTCTCTCAATCCAAGGACGTCCCGGAAGTTACCGGAGATGGCCGTTTTGATTGCGCCAGTGCGGCCATCATTAGCGCCTCGGCGCTCGTTTGGGCTGGCAATAATCTTGCTCAGTGCTGTTTCTTTCACTCTTCACTGCCCGCGGTCTTTCTTCGCGTTCACAGCCCGTCCAGCGCATTCTCGCTATCCTTGATCTGCCAGGACCTGCGGTCCCCCACCGCGCTCCCATCGCATTCAGATTTGACCCCGAGTCAACAGCTCACCATTAATACTGCTGTGCACTCTTGGCATTCAAACCGCCTGGTTGGGTTGAGGAGTCGTATACACCCATCTCAATTTTTGTATACGAGGTGTTGTTTTCCGTGCCTCCTTCACTTCACATTTCCATCCGTCCCCGCCGACCTGCCCCAAAGAGGTGCTGTGTTTCCACACCTACACCCTGCCATGAAGTATACAGCCATCCCCGATGAGCATGTGCTGCGTATAAAGCTGTCTCGGTCTCTTTCCCCCACCCCACTCCCCTCTCCGCCCGCTTCCTGGGTCGACGATACCTTATTCTATTCCTTCCTCGTTGATGCTCACGTTCGATCTTCTCAAGTCCCGCCTCCCCAGTGTAAACAGCTCTTCATGCCTTCTTAATCGACTCTCACAGGACCACATTTAGCTCACTCTCGCACTGGTTACTCCCCACTTTGCCCGCAAGAAAGCGTTTCTGGTTGGCATCAAGGGGAAGAAACTCGATGGCCTCCACGAAGATCTCCAACGATTCCGCGCTCTTCTCATCAGTACGTTTCACAGCTGAAGCTACTACATATGTCCGGAAGCTGAACTTCATGATGCAGATAAAGGCTTCGACGCTGACGATATTATCATGATGCTTGACAACGGTGTCGATAACCAATCACAGCCAACGACAGCTAACATCGTGAGTCCTCGGCTCGTCCCCCCATTAAAAGCTGAATGGAGCAAAACAGATGTCAGTCCTCGAGACCTGGCTGGATGGGCAGGGTCCGGGGGATCTTTTCGTGTTTGTATGTTCGTACATTTTCTTCCGAAATTGGACGGAACCACAATCTCACCGTCCTAGATGCGGGTCATACCACGCAGGCAGCTTGCGATGATGGAACTGAGCGAGACGGGCTCGATGAATGTGAGTCCGTCTCTCCTTCTTCTTTCGCGCAGTATTTAAGGGAAAAATTGGAGTAATTATGACAGCCGACAGCGACAGCGGGTCTGCAACTATCCTGGACGACGTGAGTTTTGAAATTTGGTCTAAGGCGCTTAGTTCCTGAATTTGTACATCTCAGGTGCTTCACAACCGTCTCGTGAAACCTTTGGCCCCGACCTGCAACTTGATTGTTAGCATTCCTTTCTTCCAACTCTAACCAACGTAAAATTGGTCTGTAGGCTTTCTTCGATACATGTCATTCGCAGGATCTACTCGGTATGGCTCTCCCCGCGGCCCTATTTCCTTCGCTAATCCGATATATTTTGAGCAGACTTGAACCACGATAGATGTAATAGACTGGGACGATGTGCGTTCTTTAACCTCCTCTCAAATAATTCCACCCATACTCGATCAGTTCGCCGATCCCTGCGCCGCCTTAGAGAGCTGACGGGGATTCCTGCGTGGAGTCACCAGGTTTCCACGACTCGGTACTGCGACGGCTACTGCTCACGAATTAATGTCTCCACTCAACCTAACGTCGTGCGTTTAATCTCGCCACAAAATGGCCATTTTCCCATTGATATCCTTTCGAAGATGTGTATCTCGGCTTGCAAGGACTCGGAGGAAATATTTGAAGCCAATGGAGATTCGATGCTCTCCGTGAGTATTCGTACCCCCCTCCGAGCGGTTACTCATGACCTTCTCAGACCGTAATTCGAGTTCTCGGTAGGTCAAAGCCTATTTCGTACACAAAAAACCGATTGGAGACCGTCTACATAGCAGCAGAACAGAATCCCACCTTGAAGACTTTGATGCGCGCTCTCAAGTAGGTGCTCCCTGCATTCTCTCAAGAGGCAAACTCTCATGATCGATGATTGTTGTCAGCAAGACAGCAGCTCAGATGTATCGTAGGGCGAAACGGGACCGCAGATTGGAGTTGAAGTTTAGACTACGGAAGGCGAAGGAGACTCCTCTGGATACAGACGGCAAGCCTCACCATGAGGATGAGGACAATGTTAAACGCACGGCCAACATTCGGCACAGGCCTAACGGCGAGGGGGAGGCCGTCGACGTCCAGAATAAGAGAGATACCGAACAGGAGAATATCAACCTAGCCGACGGGACAGTGAGCCGGAGTACTACCCTCAGTGACTTGTTTCGCCCCGTTGCTCGATGGGCTCCGCAGGTCTGTGTTGGTCACTGTATGTCTGAAACCAAACTGATGTTGTTTCTAAAAGCTCTCCAGCATGGTACCCTTGGTAAGTAATAAGTTTCGGTTTGGTGTGGGACTGACGACTTCCTCTCTTGTAGTGGATAGACCGACGCCTCAAACTTTGATTATCTTTTGTGGCATTGGAGATAGAGGAAGGTTTCGTGTTACTTAAGGACTTTGCGTGTACTTCGGATCCCATAGACGAACATTTATTTATCCACTCCATCATTCGACGCAAGCAGAGAGATGTCCACAGTTCGGTGTATAGTTAGCTGCTTGTTCTGTCCTTGGACTTGAAGTTTATCTATCTCGTTCGCCTCGGTGCGAACCTGTGCGAACCCTGGAGATTTAATCTGTTCCATCTTTTGCGCGGTAAGTCGCGACGCGACGCGTTATGTGGTCGTATTTGTGATTTGATTCGGGCTAGATGATTCCGTTGTTCCCATCAATTTTGTCGGTTGCCTTCCTGCTGCGGTCCGATAGGGTGGACATATATGTAGTAATCCCAGCCCGGTAACGCTTTAAGTATCTTCTCCTCCCACTTTCCATGTCCCTCAGAGATGAGCTAGCGCTATGGGCGGCGGCCCGAGATGCTTTCAGTGCGCAGAATTACACGATGACGCTTCAGCTGTTTAGGGTGGGTCTGGTTCCCCGAATTGCGGTCTTGATTCACTAAACCCAAAATTCAGCGCATGCAGCAAACTGCAATGATTATGACGAACATGGGACTCCTCTACGCTGGCATGGGCGAGCATGAAAAGGCGTTGAGGCCATTCACGGATGCGACTGCTCGGGATTCTTATCTGAGCATTTCGTCGGTCTTTCCTTGGCGATTATGCTCTCGCTGACGTGTCGACGAGCAGATACTTTCAGCGGGGCGTCTCACACTTTCTGCTCGAACGGTACCGTCCTGCTTCCAGAGACTTCAAGCGTGCATGGTTGTCCCTACGCGGGAACGAAGAGATGTGGGCTCTTTGATTCTGTTCTATCTCCGTGTAATGAATGCCCCACGTAGCGCTTATGGCCCGCTCGGGCTCAGCTTCAATCTCTTCGCCTCCGAAGTTCTGTTTAACCTTGGGTTGTCGCGTATCCGAATGGATCAGATAGACAAAGGGATGGAGTACTTGACGAAGGCAAAAGTTCTCACCCTGACCGAGGACCACTATGTTATCGAGGAGGCAATTCAAAGCAATGGAGAGGGTTATACCGTTTTCAGCATTGTGCGCTTTCTCCTCTTTCGTTCGACATTTATTGAAAAGACTCTAGCCTCCCGGTGTTCTTTACTGGCCGCCGGAGACAAAACTGATGAGTGTAAAGCGAAAGGAGTTTATACCGAAAGCAGTCAGTTTCATCCATTAAACCAGCCTCTTCTCAATAATTGATACCCTCGCAGATTTTAATCGCCGCGACGGACCCCGACGATCTGGGTACCGACTTCTCGGGCCCCCGACAGTTGCTACGGCACCAGAGGAATCTCAATCGTCAAAGCACGGCAATCCTCGCGCGACGTGTGACGCTTGTGTCCATTCGTACGACGTCGTTCCTCTTTTTGCAATGCGAACCCACCCTAATCAATGTTCTACTCCTCAGCACACTTAATTTTCGCAATTCCTCCTTCGGAGCTTATTCCTGGTTCAAATGCTCCCATAACTGCTCCGTACGTCACCGATTTGGATCCCTTACCTTCGGGACGACGGTCGCTTGATGAGAACAGCGCATACGAGGCTATGCGGCTTCCGTGAGCCTTCTGTGATGGTGCAGGGAGCCTACGATGCGGGGCCAATTGCAAGTAATTGCTTTATTTTCATGCTGTGCGGTGGCAGTGACATTAAGATTTTGCACAGATGCACTAGAACTTTGTTGCTTGAGATAGTATTCACTCGAAATGGCGCAGCCATGTATGCGGGCCGCGCACCTGAGCCCTTGATGCGCTGTACGTCACCACGGCGGGATTAATGGCATCACCTCGCTGTTCTCTGCCTTGAAATTCGAATACGCACTTCGTCTGCTCATATAAACAAGATCCCGCAAATAGCGTGAAGACTCTTCGGCGCTCACGACACTCCACTGGCCTTTGGCGTTGATTTTCTTCTTTTGGTTTTTCGACTCTCCCAGTTCCGTTGAATTTGAAAAATTGACATATTTTCACCTGTCCTCAGCCCACTCTCCGATCGCTGAGCAGGATTAATGTGTCTTCCTGTCTTCCGCCGTGGACCCTGGTGGCCACCTTGATCGCAATGGCTTTGGTGCGCGCAGATTTTGATGCCGTTCAACCCATTGTCGTGAATTACCATTTCCGTCCGCGAGTTTTGCATTATAAAACCAGACCACGCTTTAATCCAACCACCGCTACCACGACCACATTCACAAGAGCCCGCTTCGGCTTCGGCCCTTCCCGCCCACTCTCCTTGCAAACATCTTCCTTCACCGTGACGCCGTCATGGTCTCCAACCTCCTCTTTCCCTGCTTTGCGTTCACGGGGTTCTGTCTTGCACTTGTGCCACTGTATTGGCAATTCGAGGCTTGGAATGTGGGCACAGTATGGTATATCTTCTGGATCGCCCTTTCTTGCTTAACGCAGTACTTCAACTCTGTGGTGTGGGCCGGAAATGCGCTCAATTCTGCGCCAGCGTGGTGTGAGATTTGTACGTCTTCTTATTTCTTGCTCTTCACTTTTATAAAACTCATCGCACTCTAGCCATTCGTATTTCAATGGCAGTCTCGGTGGCACTCCCCGCTGCATCTCTCTGTATCAACCGTCGGTTATACGAGATTGTTAGTATGCCACCCGGCTCCGTCGTTGATAAACCCCAGGTGCGTTCTCATGCCACGCAACGTCTATGCCACCCTGAGTTTTTTGCCCTCATAGAAACGCCGCGCCATCATTGTCGACTCATTTCTTACTGGCCTTTTCCCCGCTCTTTACGTCGTCCTCCAACTCGTGTCACAGCGGCACCGCTTCAACGTACTCGAAGATATCGGATGTACCCCTGATTTCTACGACGCCCTCCCAACCTACTTCATTTCCTACACCGCGCCGGTCGTACTGAGCTTTGGCTCCCTCGTTTACTGCATCCTATCCATGTGCACTATGTCCACCTCGCGCGTCGCTTTCGCCGACGTACTTTCCGCGCACAAGAACCTCACGCCCACACACTTCCTCCGTCTTACCGGACTCGTATCCGCGACACTTCTGCTCACCATGACCCTAGGTCTACTCAATATCGCCGCCAATGCCACCGCGGCGGCGCTTGCGACTCAGGTCTCCGGTGATATCGCGCCCTTCAACTTTGGTGTTGTCGCCAGCATCCCGCGCTCGCTGTGGAGCGCGAGCGAAACCCACTGTGTTGCGGTCGAGCTCACACGTTGGATCGCCCCCGCCTGCGCGTTCCTGGTCATCGCGTTTCTCGGCTTCGCAAGCGAGGCGCGAGAGCACTACACCCGTGCTTTCGTCGCCGTTTCTAATGCATTCTGGAATACACTGGCGCATATGGGCATTGTGCGCCCCTTGCCGCCTCTCCCCAACACCACCATATCGCCGCCACCCCGCGAGCGCGCACAGCGCCCTTTTCTCCGCCTCGGGTCCACGAGATCTAAAAAGCAAGCAATCGGGAAGCCTATGCGAGCTATTTCTGGTACCGGCTCCCTCGCGGACGTGGCACCGCTGCCGAAATCTCCGCCGGGCGAGATGGTCACGACCTTCTCCCCTCCGTCCGCTACCACTCTGCGGTCTTTCGTGGTTATCACGCCTTCGCCAACCGAGCCCAACAAATACATCCTGCCACCCTACCGTGGGTGGCACTACTTCTCCAATACGGACTACCGGGAAGCCGAAGTCATTGACGATTCCGTCGAG
Organism: Mycena metata; assembly: GCA_029378385.1. Taxonomy (NCBI): domain Eukaryota; kingdom Fungi; phylum Basidiomycota; class Agaricomycetes; order Agaricales; family Mycenaceae; genus Mycena; species Mycena metata. The sequence goes on along the minus strand of JARKIB010000088.1, from coordinate 217,626 downwards.
ATGAAAGCCCTGCCGGAGATTCCCAAGGGTCGCACGCTGGCGTAGCGTCTTGTGCTTACCCAGACACACCCCACCACATTCATGTCCACATTGTTCTCACGCATTGTTTCTGTACGCCCTCGATGGATCCCACTCATTTTTTCCGCTGATTCTCTATCTACTCACATGTCGCCCACGCTCACTGTATCCACTAGCTAGTCCCACTGAATAAAATTGATATCGGAAAATGTTGCAGTCTAAGAGAAGACGCTAGCGTCATCCCCCCCCCCACCTGTGCTTTTGGAAAAGGACGATTTCCTTCATTCGTCTGAGAATAAAGACTGAGACTGCACCAGAGTATCAGCGTTCCGAAGCTTGAGATCTACGTTGAACGCATACAATTCAACCGTGAGAATCACATCTGCCATGTCGGGCAAGCCAAAATATGGTTGATGTTCAATTCTGTCGGAGCACTCAACATGGCAGCAATTTTGAATCCGACCTTCACGGCAAGGCCATCGAACGGAACGTTGACGTAGAACCTCGCGGGGCTTCGAGTCTCAAATTCAAATTCTTCGGAATTTACAAGCAATTGTATTTGTGCGCGAGAATGAAGGGTGAACAGTGGATTCTGACGGATTACGCATGTGCGCTGGAGGGATCCGCTATGTAGTTCCAAAGTCCGTATACTAGTATCAAAGCTACCCTACGATAATTTTACCAGGTGATACCTTTTCGGAACTTGATCATCGAATGCTCTCATGATTCGTGCGCAAAGACGATGGCGCGCGTTATTACAGGGAAGCTCAGGACGAAAAGGAGTACTTTCGCCATGATTCCGACGAAAATGGCCGGGATGGTGCGCTCCTCGGAGACGACGGTTGGTTTTTTGGAACACGGTTTGCAAACGGTTCGAGCATCGACGGCTACTGAGATGAGGAGGTAATAGAGAGAGAGCTCCAAGGCGGAGATCCTTTTCTCTTAGCAGACGGCTGTCCCCGACGCCGAAGATTATTAGTAGCTCAAAACGCCGCAATGGTTCAGGTTCAACTGGTTAATCGGGCGAAGTCGGACACGGGTGAACTCGGCCGAAGCACCACGTGAAGATCAACGCACACATTTTGACGCAATTTTGACGTACGCCAGTGTCCCTCTTCCCTTGGTCCCATTTCCCTCTGCCCTGGATCATCCGGATACAAACTACCGCACCGCTGTACTACTGACTCCCCCTCCATTGACGGCCGTATCGACGTCTAATCCGATGTACGACCTTGCCACTTCAAAAATTGAAAAAATCTTCCAGAGGAGACTTAGGCTCATGCATCTGGTTCCGCTAGAATCTGGAGCCCGGCTGAGGATAATTCTGTACGAATTCGTCTTCGGTGGAAAGCTCCTCGTAGCCTGGTGTTAATTCATCGCTCTTGTGCGTCTGGACTAGGAGAAGTCCTAGAAACTAGCCATTGCTTCGAATTATCACCCATTTGGTCCTCTTAATGCGCCCAGCCACGTAACTTTCTATTCCAATCTTCGCCTTGCCACCGTCAAGTCATCTTGTCGTCGAAACCGGAAGCACCGGTCTTTCACCGGCTCCAGGTCCCACAAAATTGTCTTCGAGGATCAGCGGAAAATATGAATAACTCGCAGGCCTGCCCAAGCCACTTACCGTTTGCGTCGAGTTAATTGGGTTGAAGCCGGTCTCCGTGATGCTGTCGCGCTCGGGGTTTACTTGCTGCGGCCTAGTTTTGTTGCGTCCGTGTTTTCGCCCTGCGTCGAAGAGCCCATTCGTCTTTTTCGCGTGAATAGCCAATCTTGCCGCGGCCCCTGCCTCCCACCCCCGCCACTCCGCCCGCAGCTGGATTCACATCTGTCTCACAACTCGAAGCGCTCCAAGGAATGTCAGTGACGATGCCGCCCAGAAAGGCGAGACACATGCAGATACCTTTATTACCTCGCCGAGCGAGTCGAAGACCTTCAAGCCAGCGATGGTGTTAATTGGTCCCCTACGCACCGCGTTCGCCCAAACTCGACCGGCCGTACGTGGTGTCAATGCTAATGCATGTGGTCGCGCCTAGTGTATGGTCAGTTTCCTGTCAACAAAATCGTACCGCAACTCACCCTACCGCCTTCAGCGTCCTCGACGGGGCATACAACGTCGCCGCGTCCTCCAACGCGATCGCCCCTATATCCACGTGAAGCCAAACAAACCAAACAGCGGAGCTTAAAATCCCAGTTTGTTTGTTTATCCGGGTCTCTTCAGTACCACCACCAGCAATCTCAAAATGGCCACTACCACCTCCACCACCTTCAGCAGCCTGGGAAAACACCAACGCCTCGACGACAGTATCGACACAGAATGCAGCCCCAAGCGGATCAAGCTCACCGCCGCTCGTTCTGTCCGTGTCCCCCACTCGTCCTTCCGCCAGCCCCACCGCCGCCGCCAGACGTCTCCCTACAAGTTCACGGCGGTGGACGTCTTGCCCGCCTCCTTCGCCGAGCTCCACCAGGCGTATGCGATGGAGCTGCTCGTTCACAGCTTCGACGGCGTCGGCATGCAACCCGCCGGCGACGACGCGCACGAGATGGATAGCCTAGTCCAAGGCCTCGACGGGCTCGGCCTCCAGCCCACCGGCGTCGACGCCATCGAGATGGACGCCCTTTGCCTTAACGTCGCCACCGTCGATCTCGAGGACGTGACCATGACGGACATTGACTCCACCTCCATCCCATGCTCTTCCACCACTCCGTACTCCTCCTCCACCATCGTCCCGATTCTCCACGACCAGACAAACAAAGCGAGCGCCGGCTCGAAATCAAAGGGCAAGAAAGTGCCTGGCGGCGTGAAGCGCACCACCAGCAGCGCAAAAGAAAACGCGCCGTATCCCGTCTTGGGGCGGAGGGGTTCTCGAGCTCGCGGCCCCTATTGAATGTGGCGGACGGCCGCGCGGTATGCTTCTTTCTTCATCTGCTCGATCACCGTCTGACTATCCTTTGCAGATCGATATGGGGTCGTGTGCGCCAGAGGCCGGATTTGCTGCTTGCTTGGACCCAATCTCGCTGCTCGCCATTAACCCTTCCCCAGATTTATCGTCGTGGAATATGGCACGACGCCTCCTAGATTTCTTTTCCCATTTCTTTCTCTCTTCCTCCGTACGCCCTCCCTCCCCTCTACCTTTCTCGGCACTGGCTGACACGTTCTCAGTCGAAACCCGGCCGACATCGCCGCGGACATATCTATCCCTGAATCTGTACGTCCATCTCGCCTAGTCCATTCCGCGTCCTCACTCGTTGTCGTGTTAGGTATACGCTGCTTGCTTTAGAGGAACCTGTACGTCCCCTGCCGTCGCCCATCATCCGCTTGCTGACCTCCCCTCTAAATAGAGGAAGTACTGGGCCCCGATAAATCTATGGCCGGTATGGACGTTGCTGGATCTAGAATTTTTTGCTTGATACGAGGTGCGTCCTCTTATTTTTCTTCGCCGCTCCCATCTGACGACGGGCTAGTGCACACATTCTATTGCTTGGACGTGGCCATCCTTCCGCCGCCTCCCTCTGCATTCCCCCGCTGGTCCTCCACCCCCGCCGCGGATATTTGCTCGATAGACAGACTGAACCGGGCCCCGATAAATCTATGGCCGGTATGGACGTGCGGAATGATTGCTGGATCCAGAATTTTTTGCTTGATACGAGGTGCGTTCTCTTGTTTTTCTTCGCCGCTCCCATCTGACGACGGGCTAGTGCACACATTCTATTGCTTGGACGTGGCCATCCTTCCTCCACCTTCCTCTGCGCTCCCCCCGCTGGTCTTCCATCTCCGCCGCGGATATTTGCTTGCTTGATTATGCTGGATCCGAAAATATTGCTTGATTACGGTGTGTTCTCTCCTTTTCCTACGCCGCTCCCATCCTGACGACCGACTGGCTAGTGCACACGAGACTCGGCCCTTCCTCCCGTTTGTCCTCCACCCCCGCTACGGATACTTGCCCGTTTGCTTAACCCGACGTGCCACCTCCTTCCTTCCCGGCGACCTCGCCGTCACGGTCTTTACTCGGATGTTGCTTCGAGCGCGATATGTGCGTCGCTCTTTTTTCGCGTCGTATACGCACGCTGACCAGCGTCCGCAGTCTCTTGCTTATGATTCGGCTCTACATCCGCCCTCCCTGCGTTCCCTTCCGCTGGTGCTCCACCCCCGCCGCGGACAACTGCTCCGGCCCCTGCGTTACCCTGGCAAACGACCCACCCTCACGGTCTTTACGACTCTACTTCACGACCGTGCTCAATCCGAGGTACGTTCCTTCGACCTCCTCTCCATGCTCCCGCGCTGATTAAGCTGCAGCCCCACATTCTTTTCAAGATGATACCCCTCGGCCCGCTGCGAGATTATACCCCTCCGCCCGCTGCGCTCCCCCTCCACGCCGACAACAACCCCGATCGAGTCCACCGGCGATGACGCTGCTACATATACCCACTATCCTCGTACGTCTCTCTCTCATTATCCTCGAGATGGCTTACCCATCACCGCGCAGCTATCATCCATCCATACCTGTCGCGGCCCGCATCATCTACATCCACGTAGCCCCCTATACCCGCGAGTACGCCCCACATTCTTCTGGAGATACCCCTCCGCCCGCTGCGCCACCTCTCCCTCCTCGTGGACAATTACCCCGATCGAGCCCACCGGCGATGCCGCTGCTACATATACCCTACTATATTCGTACGTCCCTCTCATTATCCTCGAGATGGCTTACTGATCACCGTTTAGCTACTATCTATTGCCCGCTGCGGCCTGTATCTATATGCACCATCTGTATCCACGCAGCCCGCCCTATACCCGTGAGTTCACCCTCCAGCGCATCTCCCCCCGTGGCTCATGCTTCCAATCCAGCAACTGTATCGTTAGCCTATTCTCCAAGTCGCAAGATCCCCTCGATTTCGGTCGCTCAATCACAAATTCCTCCGACTCTTCGCCTTGCTTCGTTCGCAATACCAATGCTCATCGTTCCTCGCCCGCAACTCTGGACCGCTTTCGCACCCGCTGGCCCGGTGCTCTTACTTTCGTGCTCTTGCTATCGCTGTCTTGTCTGTCCTGCTCGTGCGCTTCCTTTGCTTTCCGTCTCCAGTTACTTTCGTTTCACGCGTGCTACTTGGCCTCGGATCTCCGCCGCACTATCGCCTCGCACGGTACGTCCCTTATCTCTCCTCGTTTGTGGATATATACTGAAAAATCCAAGCTCGCAGGTCTCCACTCCGCCAATGCTCGATACCGCAGGAACAAGCTACTCGCAAACCGCTTCAAACCGGAAACTCCGAGTTCGTCAAACCTCGCCTAGTCCTCACCGCAAGCCTCCCGCCACCCAGAAAAACTCAAGAAACTCCAAGAAAGTTGCTGATCGGACGGACTCGCAAGTAGCAAAAATAAAATACATGTACTAGTTTCGCACAAAGCGCCGGAATGTACCCCCTTGAATTTCATCCGATCTCTCTTCTCTGCGTAGCCTGAGCTTACCGTAGTTTCGATGTTTGGCTGCGACCACTCCTTGTTTGGCAGCAGCCCCGGGCCTGAACGTTTGTTTCCTGCCAGCATGGAAATTGATGAGGATATCTTCTCCTGCATTCTCTCGCATATTGCTGAGACAAGAACCCTCTACTTGGTCTTGGCTGCTCTTCCGACCTCGCATTTCCTCTTTCCCGCGGCGCTGGCACGTCTCTGGCAATTACCCGTGTATCTCGATTCCTACGACACTCAGGTCGCCGCTACTAAACGCTATTGACCCAACGCCGTTGCGCAAGCACGTGGCCCGATGATCTCGGTGATCGCCACGGTCCTCCGCGGTTGCGCAACGTCCAGGCGAAGTTTTCAACCTCAGAACCAACTCAGACGATGGGTCAATTGAATTTAGACTCTCGCTGACACTATGAATGTTAATGTGCCAAATTTTACTCCAGTGAAGTCCGGACTAAGAAGGTCTGATGGGTCAGTCGTAGACTCAGAGTAGTATACAGTCGGTAAACAGCAGTAATAACTCTGCCAACTTGTAATAAATACCCCGCAACTTGAGACTAATCAGAGCTGAAATGGTGGGTTGTGCACGACAACAGACCACGTCGTGTCACGGTCATGTGCGCGGTCTGTCACGTAACCTCGCCTCGTTTGTTCCCGCACGGTCAAGCCACCGTCACGTCGTTCAGGAATCTCAATGGCGCCGACTCGTGTCTGCAAGAAGTGTAGGCATGAGAAGGACATCTCCTCCCACAACTGGAAAGCTAAATTTGGTACAAACGGCTTCGGAATTACCGCCAACTGCAGGAGATGCCTCGACCAGGCGGCGAATACCATGCGCCAGAATCGGGGCGCGCCGGAGAAGGAGAATTTGGAAGATGAGAATGATGCATCTGATTTCATTGGGGTCGACGCGTTGGCTGTTGACGCGTATCTGGAAGCGCTATCGGAAGCGGGTGATATCAACGTGTTCTCTGCTCTGGTCGACATATCTTCCCTCCTTGAGGATCAGGATGAGATTGAAGACATTGAAGAAAGGGAGATCGCCCATAAACTTGCCAGGCTGGTGTGGGAAGCCATCGGCTACCGATTTCTGCAAGGAACATTCGCCGATGTCAACCCTCTACTAATGATAAGGATTAGTTACCACTCGTCGCATCCATTCAGAAATAGCGCCACAACACGCTTTGAGTACAATTGCGCCCAGTCTTCCAGCAGGCAGCACAAACCAAAGAAAAGTGCTACTGCCAAAGGTCGGGACCGTGCTCAATTCGAGACATTTCCTTGTCAAGGTTGGCTCACCATCTGGGCGACGTCGGGCGACACAAAATATTTTGTCCGTGTTCGCCACAATGAATGCCATCAACAATATGTCTCGATAGACATCCCAGAGGACGTTAAAAAGTACGTCACTGATAACCCGAACATGCGCGCGCCCCAGGTAACGTTCCCAAAATCAAAACATCGGTGGAAACTAAGTTGTTATAGCTGTGGAAGGAGATACTCAAGTCCTATCCGCAGCCAGATTTTACCAAAAAGGCAGTATACAATATTTGGGCTCAACAGCAACAGAAAAACTGGCGTCGTCACGAGAATGAGATCGAGTCCACCCGGATCCTCCTTAAAGAATTTAGTGCGCACGGTTCCATGTACGAAGCCGAACCCATTCCCGTTCCCCAAGACCAAAATGATGGTCTAACAGCCATTTGTTTTGCTTTGCCGTCCTTGCTTAGAAAATGGGGTGGTCAGATACGGGAGATGGCGCTTGACTCAACGTGTACGCCGCTTGTGGTGATTAACCGTATGTATACTGATTCGTCCATTCATTTCTTTAGTCAATACCAACAAGGCCGGCTTCGAATGCTATGCTTTGCTCGGCGAAGTCTTCGGTTCGGGGCTGCCTCTCGGATTCCTTTTTCTGAAGTCAAAGAATCCTGAGCCGGGTAAAAGGGAGCTCTATATTCGGTCCCTCATTAAGCATTTCGTGCAAACCTGGGAGATAAAGACAATACAGTTCCTGAGCGACAAAGAAATCACCGAGATTAACGGAGCTTTAGCGGAGCTCCCTGATGAAGTTAAATATCAGGTGTGCTTCTGGCACTCTATCCGCATCGTAAAGGGCCGTTTAAGCGTGCTTGGACGCCGCCCTGCCTTCTACGATGCCGACGAAGCATTCAAGGAATTCGATTGGATTGATCGCCTCTTTGTTCCTCAGGATCAATTGGACCCCTCACTTCGCACTGAGGTTTGTTTATCATTCGGTACCGGATTTTACTAATTGCCCAATGTATCTAGGACCGTCTCAAAGTTGCCCAACAAGTCATTCCGACGATCAAAGTGCGCCTCGCTGGTCAACTTCTTTCCACCGCACCTGCTCGACCGAAAATCCGAATCAATGGTAACCTCAAAAGCGTGGGACAGGCGGACACGGACGCCGCCGCGCTTGAGAAATTTGTTAGCTCGCTGGACGATGATGAAGAGGATCTTGAAGAAGATCCAGATGCAGTGGACCGATGGGATGGCCCCGCTTCATGGTTTGAGCCGGGTGAAACTAGCTTTGCCACGGACAAGTCATACATCTTCTGTCCCGCTCCTCATCGCAAACAGATCTTGCGAATTTTTATCCGGCATTTTTGCGAGCACCCCTTCTTCCCGGATCGCACGGCAGATTTCCGCACATCAAAGCAGATGCGGTATGACGCCGTACACGAAATGTATTGGTTTTGCCATCAACGAGGCCTACGTGAAGTGTGGGGCTATATGTGGGCGGCATGGTACTGTCCCGCAAAATACAGGCTCTGGGCACGTTCCAGTCAACCAAATTTTCTCGGGAGATGGCGCACCACCATGTCCGTCGAGAACTTCTGGCGTAATTTGAAGCACGAAACACTCCATCATCTCCTCCATCCCCGCCTCGACCAACTGATTTATCTCATCATTACAGAGGTGGTGCCTGCATTCACGGCAAAGATGCAGATCTTTGACAAAGATTTCCGCCCTGGGAGACCCAAACCGTTGACACCGTTCCAGAAAGGGTTCAAGGCTGAGTGGCAGGAGCTTCGAGCTCGGCCGCTTGGAACCCGTGAATACAAAATTGATCTCTTGCGCTGGCTATGCTGGTGCGGGCAGCAGAAATACAACGCTTATAATCTGTGCAAGCACCTCGTACAGGCCGTTGATCCACCAGACCCGGCATTTTTCCGTGAGGTCACTCGGCGTCGGGTACTTCCGATTTATCGACACCCACTTCTAAAGCCGAAGGATGGCTCCGAGCTTGACTTGGACGACGCCGACGGCTCCCTGACAGACGGGGATAATGTAGTAGTTCAGGCGACGCCCCGCGGGATTAAACGGAAGAGAGCGACTGGTGAAGAGACTCCTCGGCGACCAAAGAAATCCACCATTGATCGCGGTACTGGGGATGATGAAGCAGACCCGATCGTCCTCTCGTCCTCGCCGATCCGTCCAGATGACAACCTCTCTGAGGAGGTGAGTACATGTCAATTCTCACTTGTGGCATGTGTTCGGCAGGCTGGTATTTGTATTAGCAATATGACACGCAGAAGTTCCTGCAACAGCGCATCCTTGAACTTCGGAAAGCCGCAGATATCATTGAGGGGCAGCTTGCAACTCCCTTCGAGTCCAGGGTGTGGTTGAAATCCATAAAGGACCACAATATCGGCGGAGATGCGTCGCGAATGGTTGCCGATGTTAGACACTTCACGCAGACGGGAAAACTTCGTCGGACCACATGGCCCCAAGATGGTGTCAATATCAAGAAGAGCGCGATCAAGAAGTCGAAAGATTACACAAATAACACCATGGGTACGTGGCGCCGGATGTTCTTGAGACTGGTAGAGTTGAAAACGGCGGTGGCTCGGATGTTGAAATGTTGTAATTCTTGTAGTCCCTTGACTCCTTTCCATACAAAGATTGACAGTGAATTGTTTGATTTCCGTGTATCTCTCTCTACCGATCGAAAATTTGCGTTGAGGTTACTTGGGGGGTTAAAGACTTCGCCTTGACGTTGCGCAACCGCGGAGGACCGTGGCGATCACCGAGATCATCGGGCCACGTGCTTGCGCAACGGCGTTGGGTCAATAGCGTTTAGTTTGAAATGTTGTAATTCTTGTAGTCCCTTGACTCCTTTCCATACAAAGATTGACAGTGAATTGTTTGATTTCCGTGTATCTCTCTCTACCGATCGAAAATTTGCGTTGAGGTTACTTGGGGGGTTAAAGACTTCGCCTTGACGTTGCGCAACCGCGGAGGACCGTGGCGATCACCGAGATCATCGGGCCACGTGCTTGCGCAACGGCGTTGGGTCAATAGCGTTTAGTGTCGCCGCTGCATCCCAGAACGTCCTCGATTATCTTCTGGAAGAGAATGTTTCCCCTCCATTAGCTGAATCCGTTCGACACCTCGTCGTGAGGGTCGAGCACAAGCCTTGGTATGACGATCGGCTTGAAAACCCTGCAGAGGTGGTTGCTCTCCATGGACGCCTTCCACATCTCCTTCGTCAAACCGCGAATCTGGAATCGCTAGACTACTACAACTTTCCTGGCCTCGACATTAAAAGCGAGCATGTACAAGCTCTGAATAATCTGCAACAGTTCCGCCGTTTTGCGGTCGATTGTGCCCTTTATTCTCGGAACCATGAAATTCCCGCAAGCGGAGGTCCTTACGCCGCCCCCGGGGAACTGAGCGCGGAGTACGACGCTGAAAATTGGGAGTGAGTTCCTTTCTTGGTTTGACGAATTCATACTGAGATGGCCACAGACTAGAGCCGTTCATATCCACCGTCGGCCCGAAGATAACTTCCCTGGACCTCCGCCACGTTAACCAGACGATGTTCACGGCTCTAATTGATCAGGCCGACGTGTTTGCGTCGTACCACAATCTCGAGCATATTAGAATTGACATCTGCGAGGGTGTGTGGGACTGGACCGGTGGAGGTTCACCATCGATGGGCGCGGGTCCAGAATTCACCTTTCCACTTTTGGGATTCCCGGCCGTGAAACGCTTCGAGCTTATTGTCTGCGATAAGACGTTGACCGGTTCCGTGCGGGGCCCCTTGGATTTGGTACATTCCAAGTTGTTGACATCGCTCACAATCGATGTGCGGCACAGGTTGGTTTGCGATATTCGTATTCTTAGCGTCTCTAACCCACACGTTCTTGTTTCCAGCATTTTCTGGATGGCGTACGAAACAATCAAACTATTCCAGGCCCTGTCGCCGCTTGATTTTCCTGTGTTGTCGTTTTTGGAGATCAAGGACAACACTAGGAACACAAGAAGGCATTACTGGGAGAGTGCAGATAACCACCTTGGATGGAAGCGCGAGGGCCGGGCATATCCCGGGCTCGTATCATCCTTCCTCGGCGCAATTAGCACGGGGCCCTGCCCAATCTTGCTACCCTATGGGTAGATGAGCGGGTTCTACTCCCTCGCGGCATTTCCGTGCAGAATGTACTCGCTGCCGCTGCACTCCCTTCTTCGTCCTCGTACGAGCCGATCAACATTCTCGAATGGACACGCAGCCTCAGGGCGACGTTGGCGCAACTGGATAGCATCCGAGTCGGTTTTGGCGCCATAGATCACGTCGACGCCGAAGTGATTTTGGGCCTCTGCGATCCACAAAAGCTCACTCAATTCGGGTTCGAGTGGAAGTGGTCCGAATATGCGCGCGACGAGGTGCGTTTTCTTTTGCACCAACTGCACCGTTTGATAATTTGACCCTTGATCCAGCCGATCTCCACCGGCCTTCTCGATCAATTATCGCGATTTCCCGATTTGACCGACGTCCATATCCTCTTCCCCCGCCCAGAGACGCACCTTTCTGGCTTGCTGGACCCCGACATCGATGTACTCACCCTCGGCGATGTCGCGTCCATCTTCAGATGCAACGGGAGTATTTCCCGTGTGGGCATCGGTAATTCCCTCGTTTGGGAGCGGCATCCTTCGGAGCCGTCTGAGCTCCTTCTCGTCAGTGACACGAGCATTCCCTCCAATCCCGCGGTACCCAACTTCTACCATGCGGGTTATCTGGCTAGGGCCCCTTCTAAAGATTACGATATTTCCGACAATGCGATTCCGCCTCGGCCGGACAGGGGAGCGGAGATAGAGCAGCTCAGAGATTTGTTGCAAAGGATAGTGAAATGAATATCTTTCTCCGTGTCCTAGTACGAGAGATGGAATGGAATCACCTCCGTCGTCAGATAGACTCGAACCAGTCGTTATTCGCAGTATCGATGATAGTCGAGATCAGATCTTACGCCCTGGGACTGGTTCGAGTCTATCCTTCCACACCCCTGTCCTGTTAGCTCTTACTTCTATCGATCCACTCACAAAGAAATCCTTGATCACCTCTGCCGACGCATCAGAGAGATTCAGATTGAAATGGAAGCTTTGCAGAAGAACACACTAAATATACTTACTTATTAGGCGCTAGCCTCAGGCCTCGTGCCGCCGTATCTCCCTTCCTTCCTGCCCTCGTATCCACACCCACCCAGTGCGTTTCTGAATTTCTACTACACTTTGGTTCTGATCTCTAACGCTCGAGCCCGTCTAACCAGAACGATGACCAAAGTCGACCCGGACAGACGCTCGATCAGCTCTTCTGAATCGTCAGAGGCAGAGACGCTGTCTGAACCGGAATGGCAGGAAAAGCTGTCTAAACTGAAGAAGAAGTTCAATAAATATCAGCGAGCAAAAGAGCGGGGAGAAGACGAGAGGGCTAAGACGCTCCGGGTCAAAATCGAGACTGACATGAGGGATTTCGCCTATAACCACCCTGACACGGCGATGCGGGCGGAGTGGAAGACCAAACTCGACGAGCTCAGCAAGACGGCGGACGAGGACAAGGACAACATGTTCCTTGACATTGGGATGGGGCTGGGACTTATCGTCGCTTCGCCGTTTATCCTCGCTGGAGGCGTTCTTTATGGGGTCGGGCTCTTGACCAAGGGTCTTGGAAATCTCCTGACGGGCGGCGCAATTGGGCGCGCAATGAAGTGATTGCCTCAGTGGGTAAACAAATGAATCAACTCAAGGGTTGAATACTAATCCGTTTATGGAGGTTGTAAAAATAATTGCTGAAAGCTCGGCTAGTTTTAGTTTGTGACGTTCCTTCCTTCAAACCGCAGCGAGATGACTTTCAGTTGGGTGACGGCCGGCGAAAAATTCGCGGTGGATATATTCTGCACATTCATTATGGAGCTCAAGAGCCGGAAAACTTTGAGCAGTTTCATACATAATTTCTCATGCACTTTATGGGCCTGCGCCAAGCTTTCCTCCTCGTCAGAATGTTTGAACGAGAACTAAACTAATTTCAACCGAAGCGTGTTGCGTGTAGTCTCTCAAAGACAGACGCTTCAACGATCAAGCTCGGAACTCGCTTGTTGCGTGGTCGTTTGACTGGATCGTTCGTGGGCCACCGATCTCTATTTTAAAAAATCAATCACAGCACATTTGGATTCTTTCTGTATTTTTATCCTTTGAAACTGTCCGCCGAGCCCACATCCAGTGATAGAAAGCTGCGCGAAATCATAATGTTCAACCCCAGTCTGCCGGTTGATGGCCGAAATATTTGGGTCGTAAACAACTTGCGTAACGAACAAGCTCTTTTCCACTCCTTGCTCGCGTTCTTGGTTCAGTGGTTCCAGCTCGGCTTTTGCTCAGGTTAGTAGCTACTCTTGTTTCTTCGCTCGTGCTTCTCACACATTTGCTAGCCATGACGACTCCAGACAATGTACAGCTTCGCTCAGTGGCAGCGAATCAAGTGCCGGACGAGATTATCTCGGAGATCCTTTCGCCTTTGCTCAAACATCCCGGGGATAAAGCGTTCTCTGAGCGCTCACCAAAGGTCCTCTTGGATCCCGGTTACTCATCCTCGACGTACCTCTTGGTCTGCAAGGCGTGGCTTCGCGTATCCACGCCCCTTCTATACAACGTCGTCATCCTTCGCACCACTGCTCAGGCAGTCGCTCTTCAGAAAGTCCTCCAGGATCATCCCGAAATTGGGGGATTCATTAAAAAACTACGCATCGAGGGTGGGTTCGGCACTGCAATGCAAATCATCCTCAAATGCGCACCCAACATCACCGACTTGTTCATCTCGCTCTTCATCTACGGCACGGACAGCGTTAAAGGCCTCTGCAGTGGGCTTTCTCTGATAAATCCGCAGCGTGTCATTCTTTACGATGCCTCGAGCTTCCGCGAAAAGGCCAATAAGAACAAGCAGGTGACACAACTGTTTGAAACGCTCCTTGTCGTCGTTACCAAGTGGAATAGCCTAGTATGCTACCATTCAATCCTCAAACTGAAGCTCACATATAACGCAGAAAATCTTCGATTTCCCGTACATTCCTCCTTTCAGCAACAGGTCGTCCGAGTCGGACCCACGTGCGAATGTGACGGAGAGTGTCGGCTAAGTAGTCGGCGAGCGTTCGGCAAGTCGGCTAAGTAGGCGGCAAGAGGTTCCGGCACACGAGTACGATGCTTGAAGAGTTGGGTGGTCGGTCCAACGAGGAGGTAAGTGTGATAGCGATAGAATTGACCCAAGAACTAACTACGTACATCGCGGACTTTTATAGGTACTAGGATACAGGGGTAGCGGAATAGGGTGTAGCCGTAATAGTAAGCACAGGAACGAGTTGTAAGCAGGTACAGGGCAAGAATGGAGAGTGGAGGGGTTACTGTATTGTAAGTAAAAGGATTAGGGTGAAAGAAATGATGAGTGAATAATAGAGTGCGGTTGAACCGTGGGAACGGACCGCTACATCCGCCCTCCAGGCTGTCGCAAGGCAGACTCTAAGTCATAGTGGCGTCGTCCTCAGAGACGATGTCGTCAGCACCAGGGCCAGATCCAGCACCACCGGCGGCGGCAGCAGTACCAGGACCTTTGGACGAGCCAGCGCCGGGAGTCACAACAGCGGCGGCGGCCGCCTTTGCAGCCACAGCATCCGCCATGGCCTTGCGCCGCTCGGCGAAGGCCTCCAGGGTGGACTTGGATTGAACATTCACAGCAGCCGCATTGGCACGAGCATTACGCTTGTCCCTGCGCTGGTTGTAGAACTTCATCCCGCGGTTCCGCTCCTCCTCGAGGAGGCGCTCGGCGTTCTCGTGGTAGGAACGGGAGACAGCGACCTCGCCAGGCGACAAGTAATTGTCAGACAGCTCGTGGTCGAGGACGCAGAAAGACTCAGGGTCGGCAGGCCTAAGCCCGGCTGCATCGTCCCAGACGATGACCCCGTCCTCTGGATACGCCCATCCGAACCCCGACTTGTCGTGCTTGTTCATGAGCTTGGCGAAGTGCGTGTAGAAAGCGGGGGTGATGGCGGGTAACTCCTTCTCGGTGAAGAGGAAGACGTTGAAGTCGCAGAATAGGCGAACGGCGGGAGCACCCATCACAACAGCCTCGAGGTCGTCGGTCTCGAAGACAAAGTGGAATTTGCTGATTCGGGTGAGTGCGCTGTGAAGGGCGTTGTATTGGGCGAAGCGCTCAGTGACGAAGCGAACGTATGAGGCAGAGAAGACAGAAGGCATGGTGGACGATGGAGAATATGAGGATGTAGAGGCAGGAGAGTTGGTAGTCGGTGAAGAACTGAGGAATTCTCGCAACGGCTCGCCTCCCTTATATACTTCCCATAAGTCAGACCAAGTGGAGCCGACAAATAGCCCCTCCTCCTGAACAGGAGGCCTTCCAGATCCGTGCGGCAGTTCACTGACGTCAGAAATCCCCACAGCTTCAAGGTACTCAGACAGGGCTTGCAGCCGCTTTGCCTGATCGTAGGGCATCCAAGACTTATCCCCTGATTTCCACAAAACTTCAAACAGAGCTTTGGAACGACGGCCATAGTGGTTAATAATTCGATCCACAGCCCACTCATTGGTTTCGTCGTCCGAGGAAATTCCAAGCTGGGAGTCAAGACGTCCAGGGAAACGGCGGTCATCGTTAGGTATGTGAATTCTCAGCAAGGAGGAGTGAAACACGGGATGAATTCCCCTTTGTCTCATATTCGCGGGTAAGTCCAATTCGAACGATCCGTTGCTGAAGTCCCTAACAATGAGGTAAGGCCCGATGAATTTCGGGATTAGTTTACGTGCCAGTCCCTTCTTGAACTTTATGTTCTTGGTAGAGAGATAAACCAGGTCTTTTTCTTCGAATGGAGCTGGTTGCCTTTTTCGGTTGGCAGCGCGAGTCTGCTTGACTCGAGCGGCGATCATGCTGTCATGAGCAGCCATGATAGCCAGCCGGCGTTGAAGGGCAAAATTAGCAACGCCCGGGTACTCGCGGGTACGATCAGAGTTCCACAACAGGGATCGTGGCATCCGTCCGGTGTTGAGGAAAAACGGAGCGTAGCCCGTGGTCTCAGATCGAGATGAGTTCATCGCGAACTCAATGGCGGGTAATTTCGAGACCCAGTCCTTCTGATTGGGCCCGATGCACTGCCTAAGCATCTGAGTCACGGTCCGATTTGCGCGCTCAGTTCCGCCGTCAGACTCGGGATGATACGCGCTCGACATACTGAGCTTTACCCCAATTAATTCATGCAAGCGCTTCCAGAACACGCTGGTAAACAAAGAGTCCCGGTCACTGACGATAGACTTTGGCAGCCCATGTAGCTTGTAAACTTCTTCGAACATGAGTTCAGCCATCTGGCGGGCAGTGTAATTGATCCGCCCGGGAACCAGGTGAACCATTCCCGTCAGTAAGTCGATGATAACCGCAATTGAGTTGAAGATACCATCGCGGTTCTTGGATTCAGGAAGTGGGCCGACAAAATCGACCCCGACAGAGTCCCAAGGTTCCAGCGGAGGATTCAGGGAATGGAGGAAACCATAAGGCTTCTGGTTGGAAGGTTTGCTTCGTTTGCATGTAGCACAGGACTCGCAATAGCTTCGAGTGTCTTCGACGATTTCCTTCCACCAGAAGTGGTCGCGCAAGTAGTCCAGAGTTTTACGAACACCCAGATGCGCCAGGATTGAGTGGGCCTCAGTTATTACAATCTCGCGGATGTTGTGTCCGTTGTAGGTGATTTTGGGGACACAAAGAACGCGGTGGTCAGCATCCTTCAGGTAGATTAACCCGTTGTCTAGCTCAAAATTGCGGTAGGCTTTCGGAGATTCCAAGATCTTCTTGAAAAACGAGTCTTCACCGTAGTTGTTGGCAATAAGTGTCGCCAGATCAAGACCCTGCCATCCAGAATTGACTACATTGAGTAGAGATTCATCCATTTGCTCGAGTTGAGGCTCAAGAGTGGACTCGTCATCCTGGTGTGTTGCGCCAAGATGACCGTCGGCAGCAGGATTTGCTTCCGCGGGACGATCATTTTGATCGGGATCGGCGGGTGGCGGTGTTCGCCTATCATTCTCTGCTTGTCTTCCACTCTCACCCGCCACATTCTCGGTGTGTACCGCTGAGAATGTGGTAGACTTCTTGGATCCATTATCGGGTTTTTTCTTTGTACCCCCGCCCTCCTTTGGGGCCGAACGGGTTTTGGACCCAAAAGTCGACTTCGCGTCGCCTTGGCTCGAATTCGCGTCGGTCGCTCTCGCCGCCTTCGTCATAGACCGGGTTACACGGTCAGTGGTAATTGCTCTTGCCTCATAGGCTGCAAATACAGGCATTGAGATGGACTCTATCTCCAGGTTATCATTGGAGATTATGTCGTGGTAAGTGTACTCCGACCGAGAGCGCACCGTTCCGGGCGCCTCATTCGAATAGATTCGCGATAATGCATCCGCCAGGACGTTTTCAGACCCGGGGACATATTTGATTTCGAAGTCAAAGCTGGAGACCTTTTCAATCCAGCGGGCTTGGCGACCCGATAAGTTTTTCTGATTAAAAAGGTGCGTGAGTCCTTTATGATCAGTTACCCAGGTGAATCGGCATCCTTGGAGGATGTCTTTATGCCTTAGCATCGATTCAATGCCCGCAAGCATTTCAATTTCATGAACTGGGTAATTCTGCTGCGCAGAATTCAACTTTGCAGAAAAGAATGCAGCAATCTTCGCATCCTTCCAGTCGGCACCCTGGCTTACTACGCCAGAGACACCAGACGCGCAGCCGTCTGTCACAAGCCAAATTTGAGGCTTGTCCGGGCCGTATTCCAGCGGTTTACGGTGGTGATCCCTCGAAGTAGCCACCAAGGCTTTAGTGTCTTCGAAGGCACGCTGGTGAGTGAAGCTCCAGCGAAACGGGACCGAATCACTGGTTAACTCATGCAATATGCCCATAGGTTTCCCCACCTCTGGAACGTCCCCAGCCAGGTACGTCACCGAACCGATGAATCCGCGAAGGAGATCACGGTTAGTAGGTGTTTTCCAGTTCAAAACTGTGTCCACCTTGTGGGGATCCATTTGGATACCTTCATCATCAACGACTCGGCCAAGAACTCGAAGTTCAGCCTGGAAGAGTTGCATCTTCCCGGCACTCAAGTATAATTTCTCACGCTTGAGTATGTCAATGACAATTTTCAGGTGCTTGACGTGCTCCTCCAAACTATGGGAGTAGATGATGATGTCGTCAAGATACACGTCCATCCATCGGCCAATATAGGCCCCAAACAGGTGATTCATCAGAGACTGGTAAGTCGCTGGTGCGTTACAATCCCCCTGCTGCAATACGAGACTAACCATATTTCCATCTGGTGTACTCATAGCGGTGCGATGAACGTGCTCAGGAATGACCCTGATTTGCTCATAGGCGTCTTGCCCATCAATGAGCGAACGATATTTGCAGCGTGCGACGCGCCGCAAAATTCCCTCCATGTCTGGCAGGGGAGATGTCATTTTCTTCGTGTTAGCATTACGCGCTCGTAAGTCTACGACTACGCGCAAGCCCGGAGGATTCGTCTTAACTTTAGGAATTAACAGCATGGGCGCAGTATTCCCAGAGTTCGTGACCTGCCATCGGCCGGCTTGAAGGTAAGTTTGCCGCTTAAGGTCCCACTGAGCTCTTAATGCCTCGGGACAGCGCGACGGCCGCCATGGGAGGATTTTGTCCTCCTCAATCAAAGGAATCGTATGATTAATATCCCGTAGAGGAGGTAAGCCAGTTTCGGCCGCAGTTTTACATATCGGCTCAGCATATTTCAACACCTCATCGCGGGCCGCCTGAATCGCGTCCGTTTCGTCTAGTCCAACTGCTCCAGAGAACACGCGAGCGGTTGCGACACCTTGAAGCGGTAAGGCATCAGCACTTCCGATGCAAACTCGAAATGGGTTTAAGCCGATACTCACCTTATGCTGATACAACCAGGCGGTCCCCAGGATCATGTCATAACCACTGAGGTTTGAAACGAAGAAAGTACGGGTCTCTGATACGTCTTGATACTTGAACTTGACGTCCACAGAGTGATTAATCTTCGATTTCGAGCCTTGAACGGCTAATTGCAAGGTAATCGCGGTTTCCAACTCCTTGCGCTTGAGCTTCAACTGATCTGCTAGTGAACTAGAAATTAGATCCCCGAGGGACCCGGAATCCACGAGTGCGCGCACAGGCTGGCCATTAATGTCAACCACAATAACCAAAGGCCGTGCGACGATGCGATCAGCAACGCGCGGGGTTGAAGCGGTGCGAGATATACCCTTCATACTATTTGCGGGAATTTGGGCTCCTCCGCAGAAGAGTGTGAACTCGCCCTCCGTTTCCTGCTCAGGTTCGTTGAACAGAGTACCGAAATAATTACCACGGGAGGCATGAGGCCAGCCGTTGCAGCGTTCGTTCTCGCGAACAATACTCTTCAACTGGCGCTTCAGGACCCAACCGACTAGGTCTAATTTGGGGTTCAATAACTCCATTTCCGGGATAATTTCGGCGAGGCCGTGGTCTCCAACAGGAATAGCGATGAGATACTCATCCGGTCCTTCCAGATTATCAGGTTCGCGCGGTACTCGGGCGATTCCCACGCCCTCGAACATCGGTATGTCTCGACTGACGTCCACGAAGTATTGCTGAATGGCATCTCCTAGGATTTCGTCCATAGGAAAGTGATGAAGGGGTGAGTTTTCATAACCCTCCATTCCGAGATGATTTGCACGCTGACGCGCCACCCATTCAACAAGGTGAAATGCGGGTACCCGAATATATTCCAAGGGTAGTGTGATGACCTGATCCGAATATGTATCTTCGATCGTGAACAGGTCTTCGCTTGGTCTAAGGACCCGGAACCGTTTCGAGTCCCTGCGCTCATCAGCCCAAGGGATTACTTCATCTCCTGGGTAAGGCTGGAAGAATTCCAACATAGCTTCTATGGTGTTACCGAGTACATCTCCCAACTGGTGTGCACGGACCGGAATCTTGGCGCCGTTTCGTTCGCTGAATTCTGTAGCTTCTGCCCAGAGTTTCAAACGGTCTTCAAGAGTTTCTTCCGGATCACCGTAGGGTACGCGATCATCTGAGTCGCTGTCCGACCCACTGTCAGATGAGTTGCTTACAGAATGCAGACTGGGCATCTCATCCGAAGATTCCTCGTCGGATTCATCATCCGAGGAGTTGCTAACCGTACGTAGAGGCGGAACTTCCGAGGTTGTACTAACCGTGTCACTAACAGATTGTAACGACGGTAAATCGGATGGACAATCAGATTCACCACGAGGATTTCTGATGTTCTCTAGGGATGGTATAGACGAGGGATCAGATTCCCAATCATCTCCCGACTCTATAAACTCATGGCTAAATTCCTCGCGCAGGAAAGCGATGGTCTCCTCAGCCTCCTGGTGATACCACTGGACTAGGTTGAATTTCGGGTCATCCAGTAGGCGCGCTGGGACAGTGAGGCACCAAGCCAGCACGCGGTCCGAAATGGTGATGTCCCCACGTGAATCTCTGCCTAGAACCTCAAAGCGGTCCTCGGAAGCTGAAGCATTCAGAATGGTCTGCACAGACTGGACTGGTACGTCCCCAATTTCGGCAAGATACCGTTCTTCTTGTAACGCCAACTCAGGGTCTAACCCCAGTGATTTTGCACGCTGCTGGGCATACCAGAGTGCAGGCATGAAGCCAGGTACGCGAAGGAGTCCAGTGTGAAGAGTATATTCCTCATCACACTCATGGTCCATTACCAGGTACTCGTTGTCAGAAATTAGGTACGCAAAGAACCGTCCTTTCGCGAAGCAATCTTCGGAGTTAATTTCATCCGAATCTCCAGGGTACGGTTGAGCCGATTGGAGTGCCAGATTCAGCTGCAGAGCGTAGATATCTCCAATGGCGGCCGAGGGTGAACCGGAGTCGACTTCATGATCAGAGTTTGGTTCTGAAATAAATTCAAAATCATCGTCTGATTCGTTGAAATTTTGCAGGGGTTCCCCGCCCTCCTCGACTCCGCTTAGAGCCTCAAAACTAATCCCATTGACGTGAAAAGTTTCAAGCACCTCAGTGCTTTCACGTAAAGCGTCACGGGAAGACGACGCCATCGGTATGTGTGCACCATGCGAACTGAAGCCTGGTGGCTTACCCTTCTTTTTAGAAGGGACAGTATTGGTCTTGGGGCAGTTGCGGAGCAGATGTCCAGGTTCACTACAGCCGAAACATAAGCCTTTAGCTAACATTTCGTTACGACGCTGCGCGGATATATTATCCGCAGTTTTCGAACCTTTGCCGGTCGGCACTTCAACTGCTGAAGTCCGCATGACTTCATCGCGGGGGCGTGACCCATTGCCTCGCCCTCCACGACCACGTCCACGTCCGCGGAATCCTCCACGTGAGGGTTGTCCACGGTTCTGATTCTGTTGTTGAGACCCATTATTTGCCTTATGGGTTTGCGGCGGCGGGCGCTTCGATGAGCCCCCGCCACTCTCTTTGTTTTTAGCGTCTATTTTCAACAGAATCTCCGCCTGCTCGGCGGCTTTAACGATCTCATCCCAAGTGGCGACCTCAGGATCAAGACTTTTACGGTAAATCTCTGTCTGAATTCCAAATTGCAAACTGTTGAACAATTTGACAACTTTCTCTTGGGTATCTTCCAACCCAATCGTATTGTAGATTTCAGACCATTCTGCAACATGGGCAGCGACTTCTTTCGTGCCCTGGAAGCATCGGTTCAAACGCTTCCGCTGGTTGTTGCGAAAATCGACGGGGAAGCAGAACTCGAAGAGGTCCACAAAGAACCGTTTCAGAGTCCAGGTGTCTTCTGAAGGTACGACAATCTGATTATAAAAATCCAGTGCCTTTCCATCCAGATAGTACGAGACAAAGTAGACCTGTTCCTCTTCAGGAACACGTCCCATTTTAACGTAGGTCTTAGCCTCTCGTATAAAACGCTGAATTGCACTCGCATTAGGCTCGCCGTTGTAACGC
Source organism: Mycena metata (assembly GCA_029378385.1). Lineage (NCBI taxonomy): Eukaryota > Fungi > Basidiomycota > Agaricomycetes > Agaricales > Mycenaceae > Mycena > Mycena metata. Next base: position 195,847 of record JARKIB010000088.1, on the reverse strand, counting down.
GAGGGAGGAATGGGTTTCAAGAGCATTCTCTGCTTGCGTGCATGACCGCGCTTGCGTTTTGAAGACAAGCGAGGACTGGACGCACGACTCTGCTCGGATCCAGACTCATCTTCGCTCGAGGAGCTGGAGCTTTCGCTCGAGCTTGAACTCTCGTCGTCAGATGGGTCGGAAGGCGGAGGTTTAGCTTTGGGTAATGCTGTTGGAGTTCCGCGGTAAGCCTTCTCAACGAAGCTCTCAGCGGCCATCCTTCCAGGTGTGATGCCTCGTTCAACGGGAATTTCCGGTGCCTTGGAGACACGAGGAGTCTTCGTTTTGTGGTGCGATTCCTTTCGGCGCCTCTCATCTAAATGACCAATTTTTTGGTTCAATAGATAATACATCTCATCGATGGTGAGTCCGGACTTTGACCCGTTGCCGTTGTCGGCGGCGGGTTCGGAGGCTTGATTTGCATTCAAGGAATTAAGAGGTTCAACTTTGGCAGGTTGAACCTTCATCGCGGGTTTTGGCGGCGGGACCACCGCAGGTTCGGGAACCTCGGTGGGTTTCTGCGCAGGTTGAACCACCGGGGTGATTTTAACCTTCGACTTCTTAGCTTTAGGGCTTTTCGAGCGCTTGCGCGACGATTTCAGCGGCAACGAGGGTCGTTTCGCTGGAGATTGGTCGCGGGCGTCGGCAAAGAAGTCAGACGGCGTAGAAACTTCTTCCTGTTTAATGACTCTATTAATTTCTGCGAAGTTATCCAGCGCCTCTTGCTGCGCCTTCAAATCATCCTCAGAAAAGTCAATAAGGGAATTAAGACCGCCCCAATTGCGAGGGTCTGGACCCTTCCCCTTATTAAGGGAAGTTCCAGCCATACGGAGGGACCCAGGAAAATATTCCTTGTCCTCAACCCATTCAACCGTCGTACGATATGACTTAGGGTTGACCGTAGCAGTGTTCGGACTACGTTCAGGTTCCTTAACTGGACTCATCTCCTCAGGGGTATCACCCCTGGGAGACTGAACGTTTCCTTCAACGTTGTCATGCTCCTCCTCCTGCATGGAGGCCGGAGTCTCTGGGCGTTCAGTTCCTCCCCTAAGCTGAGCGGCATACGACTCATGACGACGCGCTAGAGCCATGCGTTCTGCAATGCTCATTTCGCGAATGGCCAGGTCTACGGTGGATTCATCCGAGCTCGAAGGAGAGTCAGAGTCAGAGTTATTATTATTATTATTCTGACGCTTCTTAGAGTTACTTTCGCGGTGAGACCGCGAAGTCTTACGAGTAACAGGAGTCCAGCCCCTGTGTTCCTCGTTCTCGGGTGGCGCTGTTACATCAACAAGCACGCCGATATCCATTGAGCCATCCAGGAGCGAAGGCAGCTCGGAGGAATTTTCTCCAGCGTCAGGGACGACTGGGGTTCTTGCCACAGAAGTGACAGCGTTTCCCGCCGCCGAAGCGGGGGTCGGGCCTGCTGCTGCAGCAGCGGCCGGGCTCGTCGAAGAATCAACGGCCGTAAAGGTTAGCCCCAACAATTCATTAGCTTGCACTGACCCGAATGATAATTCACGAGCAGGCGAGTAAAGAGGAGCCGGGGCCGGGTATACACCAGATCGAGTGGCCGCCCGAGTATGGTGTTGAGACATTGTTGGTAAGGTGAAACAAAGTTAGTTCTTGAAGGTTCAAGGTGCGTCGATTGCGAGCGGTAGTCGAGGTTGATCAGACCCAGATAGAACCGGCGAGGCAATGACAAGCAGCACTTAAAAAGATGTGACGGAGAGTGTCGGCTAAGTAGTCGGCGAGCGTTCGGCAAGTCGGCTAAGTAGGCGGCAAGAGGTTCCGGCACACGAGTACGATGCTTGAAGAGTTGGGTGGTCGGTCCAACGAGGAGGTAAGTGTGATAGCGATAGAATTGACCCAAGAACTAACTACGTACATCGCGGACTTTTATAGGTACTAGGATACAGGGGTAGCGGAATAGGGTGTAGCCGTAATAGTAAGCACAGGAACGAGTTGTAAGCAGGTACAGGGCAAGAATGGAGAGTGGAGGGGTTACTGTATTGTAAGTAAAAGGATTAGGGTGAAAGAAATGATGAGTGAATAATAGAGTGCGGTTGAACCGTGGGAACGGACCGCTACAGCGAAGGCCCTGGCTTTGGCCTTAGTCAAGTCCAAAAGCCTTGAAGTTCTGATGGTGTCGGTTGATGATGAATATTGCTTTGAATTCCCTGGTTACCTTCGCCAAGTAGTCAATGCACCGGCTTTAAAGTCCCTCCGCATCACAGGGTATATAGACGCTTTGGATCAGATGCGTACCCTAGTCGCCAAACTTCAAGACCCAAAGCTCGAAGCCTTGGTAGAATGGTGAATTACTTCAACTTCTCGCGGCGATCAACTTTTGAACACCGCTAGGGCTCCATTCTCTTCTCGATACAAGGCTTTATTTCCATCGTCACCTCCGACACCAGCTGCTACCGTCCAAGATCTTCCCGGCCTTAACACGATGGGCCAAACTTCGGGCGCTACTTTGCAAGAAATGACTGTACTCCTAAATAGGCAGCTGAGTACCAAGCGAAAGCCTGGCCCTGTGGATCCCAGCATCCTTGTGCCGTTCACCGCCCTGAGCAAGCTGACATGGACGACCTGGGGCCAGTATGGACAATTATGTTTTGCAAACTCGCCTCCGAAATTTTCCGCTCTCGAGAACTTGCAAACATTGATGGTCAGGGGGGGATCCCCTTCACTTCTCGACATCAGCTTAAAGTTACCGTATGTGATTATACCGATTTCCGTGTCAAGTTAGCTCAGTTTTCTCTTCATCCATAGTCTCAATTCTCTTCAAGATGTCGATCTCAGTGACAGTGATAATATTCAGGCCTCCGTCCCCTTCCTGCGCGCGCACGGCGGCAAACTTATACGACTAAAAGCCCAAATTGACCTTCTGGTCGAGAGTAAGGTATTCGATCTCTGCAAGAATCTTCATACCCTCGTGGTGGATCATCCGTCAATAAATTCAACCCCGGAACGGAGAGTACGTATTCGGCTGCACACCCGTCAATCGCTGATGTACAATAATTGCAGCATCTTCCAGACGATTTCATCTCCTCCGTGGCCCCGCATACTGTACTCGCCAAGATATGTTTCTGCACCACTCGCATGTACGTCTCCCGGAAATAAGGCCGTTATATCTAATCCCTTCTCATCTCTGCAGTGAGCACGAGGCTCCGATCAAAAACAACTTGGAGCAGCTCAAGTCGGAAAACTTTCCGGCCTTGAAAGAGATCCAGTACCATTTTGTCAAGTGGCCGATCCACGAGTGAGCCCTGCTAATGATGTCTGCGTCGTACGGAGTGTTAAGACTATTTCAGACACCAAGTTCGCAACAACAAATGGATCGCTCTTTCGGAGGTGTTGCGCCCTAAAGGCATCAAGCTTATCGACCAGCACGGCGTTGGAGGGACCCGCCCGGGACGTAACTTAGGGGTATGGCTCCCCGGTACAGATATGGTTGCGGTTTTCTCCAGTCATTTCAAAATTATCTGCCTCATTTCTTGGTCGCCTTTCAACAATGCGGGGCTCTGTTATCTCCAACATTCAATCCATGAAATTCTTGGGCATCATTAGAAGTTCTGATTGCAGAGCGATGACTGCAGAGCGAAAAGACAGGCGGAATGGTCTAACATCTTCGACTTCCGGATCCAGTTGGGATCCAGACAATTATTCAAGTCAGCAATCCAACAGCAGGACCCGAGTGCGGTTGTATTTGGCGCCGGGCCGGCTCAGTCGGCCGGTTAGACTCGTGAACCAGTCGGTGTCGCAGGCTCACAATCTGAGAGGCCGGACGACTGACCACATTCGGACAGAAACCAAATATCTGCCAAATAATGATGGTAACTGGTGAGCCTGCTAACTGGTGAGCTTACTGACACAACCTTCCGAGCTCAAGCGAGTGATGCCTTTGTATATATTTGCTCAGTAACCGGATGGGGACGAGCCTTAGGGGATCCCTACCGTACCGTATACGGTTACGGCCGTAAGAATTACGGGTTTTACGGGCAGACGCCGGCCCGTAACCGTAACCGTAAAGAGTTCCCTAGAGGGTCTTACGGTACGGTACCGTATATTTTACGGTAGTTTACAGTCATTGCGACCGTAAATCAATCGTAAGTGCAATATAAAATCCAAACAGCCTCTTGGTGACTGGAAACAGTCAGGAATCACTTAAATTCTCACCCTCCTGGGCCCTGGCGATCATGACCTCTGGAGTGTAGTGAAGACCGGGATTTGGGAGGTAGAAGTGCTGGAGATCAATGATCCTCAATCAGATTCAATTTGATGGCTGGTTCAATCATATTCAACCTCAAATTGCTTGGAATTGGCAAACAGCTGCATTATAATGTGAGTACAGCACCCTGGGATACCACACACACACAAAAAGCAGCCCCTAATTTAATAAGGTGTTTCAAAGTTAAGAATTTGACCCCAACTTGCGCCCCGATTTCTGCCCCAACTCTGCCTCAACTTGGCTCAAGTTGGGGCAGAAGTTGGAGGGCTGTCTGTGAAACACCTGAACGAGAAACTGTGCCTCAACCTCGGAGTTGAGGCAGAGATGTGTATCCGGAGCGGCGTGATCGAGGCCCAAATGACAGATTAGCCGAAGTTGGGGCACGGAGTTGGGGCAGAAGTTGGGGCAGAAGTTGGACGTCAAGTCGTGCTGCAACGCACGATTTCAGTCCCAACTCCGATTTCATGCCCCAACTTCTGCCTCAACTTCTGGCAAGTTGCGGCACAAGTTGCGGCACAAATTGGGGTCAGTTTCTTAACTTTGAAACACCCTAATGCTGATTTACGGTCCGTACATCAGACTTTTGACACGTCAGGTTGTCAGGTTGTACAACCTAACAACCTCTGCCAAAAGTGCGACAACCTCGCGCAACCTCGCAACCTGACAACCCTATGTAAGTTTTGGCGACAACCTCCCAAGTTCGAGCCCGCGCCAAGCCATAATTTCACATTTTTTCAAAAATGTTTGTAGGGAACATAGGTTACTATAGTGCTTAGGAAGCATCTGGTATAGTTTTCGTGTTGTTCATAAAGTGTCTTTACCACTTTTCAAATTGGGACAACCTGACAACCGGCAACCAAAATGTCAAAAGGCTGATGTAAAACACCGTATACGGTCCGTAATGTTACGGGTCCCTACGGTGTACGGCCGGCCACAAACCGTAACCGTAAAAAGGCCACCCAAGGGCGTTACGGTACGGTTCCGTAACCCGTACAACCGTAACCGTATACGGTGTTTTACGGGTACGGTGGGGATCCCTAACGTCGAGCCTATTGGCCGGTAACCGAGACTCACATCGCGTACAAGGCCACAACCGGCCAACTTGACCCGGGGAAGCAGAACATCCCCTGGAGCATTGCAGAGGCGATAGCGTCACCTGAATGGCCGCAATGGCAGCGCGCCATTAACTCCGAATTGGAGAGATCGGAAGATTGCGCGGACATAAATCCCATCGGACGTCGTTGACCTAGAGACAGGTCAGGAGGGAAACATTGTCTGCTATAGAGCCAGACTTGTAGTGGAGGGGTACTCACATGCACCCGTGGAGACCTCTCGGGGTCTCTGGTATCTAAACTGAGTCTGACTCGGCCGAAGAACTCGTGAGGAAGCTCTGGACCGCGAAACGGGGCCAGGAGATGGAAAACGGAAGCAGGTGGTGGTGATCTCTATGTACAAACAATCCTAATATGGGTTCTTGGCACCGCCACACCCGGTATCAACTGCTTCGACACATTCTCCTCGGTAGCCCATCTTCAAGGCCTACTAGCTACAATCCAAGAAATCGAGAGAGAGCTAGATGCAAGAGGAATATACCTAGCAGGGATTCAGAAGGGATTCAATCACTACCCAGCACAAGTCCCACCATGCTCAGCGCTACAGAATGCGCCGTAACACAAGAGGTCAACGCCAGAGACCTCGAGCAGTCGAAGATGCCTATTGGGATAGACCAAGACCATGTTGCGAAGATAAACTAGATCTCGCGTATACACAGAAAGCATTCCATCCAGTTGCCATAATCGGAGTACCAGCGCACAGCGCGAAGCCCAGCGCAACATCCTGGACGGCGATGAGAGCCAAAGCGGATCACATTCGGAAATCCGGACCGACTCAACCGTATTTCAACCTCAGCGCGCCAATACACCGAAGCAATAGGAATGATGGCGGATGGCGGAATCAGCGGCGGATTGATGGCGGATATCCCTCCAATGATTTCGCTCCAGCGTAGCCCTCCAGTGAAATCTCTGCAGTAAATCTATTGATCATTCCAACAACCCCCTCCAATGAAAAGTGGGCCATCTTTGTCCAGTGATTTCCCTTCAGGTAAATCCCTCCAACCAGATTGTCCATTTTCACTGGACGGATTTCACTGCAACAGGATTCCCTCCAGATATTTTTCTCCAGTACAAAAGGCTTTTTTACCTTCAACGGAATATATCCAGTGAAGTCCTTTCACGGACTTTTACCTCCACTCAGTTTTTGGGAATTCCATGAGAATCACAGTGTTTCCGTCCACCGAAATCCTCTCTAAGGAACTTCTTCTAAGGTCCCGCCAGTGACTTTGCTCCACCGCAATTTGAGATGTGCTCGTGAGTAGTCCCTTTGAGTCTTTCCACCAATTAATCTTGAACTTCACCATGTCCACTCTTGCTTTTGATATTTTGACTCACCCGATTGCTCACCCTGAACTTGCAAGTTTAGCGGACACTCTGTTTCCTCCAGTTCACTCAGTGAATATGGCCTGAAATTGTGGCCAATTTGCCTGAACCACTGGTCATGCTGCCTTCTAATATTTCTTCTTTGTTGGCTTCTGTCCTTGAAGTCCGTCTCAAATCATTACCCTCATTTGACTTGTCTTTCTGGATTCTGTAGTGCAAGCTCGGACGTGCATCAATAGAGAACGGGTCGTGGCTCATCTCCACGGATGTCAACAGAGACGGCTTGTGCTGGATATAGCACTAGTCCTGTGGTTACCACGCTATCGTAGTAGGCGACCAGGGCTATTATGTAAGCTTTCCTTTTTGGGAAACCACGTGAGTGGTCGATTAACGTGTTCTGACCTGTTCTGACGCGGTGCGAACACAAAAATGCACATTTTTATATCCAGAATGTCTGTTATTGTATGACACAATATATTTGCAGTCAATCTGCGGAGAAGACTGGCTAAACTACTGAAATTACAACTTCCTTGCCCGTTTCGGCTGAAAAGAGCGCTTGATGTCCAAACTGCGCGCAGGAAGGCCGTGGACCCTCTAATCCTCGAGCAGGACACTCGGGAGGGTGTCCAATGACTCTTACTCCCATATGTTACGCCTCATCCGGTGTCGACGCGTGAAATACAGTAAAATGCACGCGTTATTTGGTCGTGCATCGGCCATCAATTTTGATAACATTGGACGCCGCTTATTTGACGCGGTAACTAAGTAACAGACTCTATAACGCGAGGTACGAGCATAATTTTTATAGAGTGTCTGTCTAGAGAGACTAATATAGCACCCAAAAAGGGGGTTTTGACGGTGTCAGAAACCAATTCGAGTGTGTTGACGGCCGCGGAAACACATCTCACAATATTATTCAACCGAGACTGAGTCGTACAGTGGGCATTTTGGATGGCGAAAGTCAAGGCTGCAAGATGTAAGGTCGCTCGGTTTATGTGAGCTGTCCACAGGAAGTTGAGCAGTCTTGCTGTCAAGATTGCTCGTTGCATCGTTGGGATCGATCGCTATCAGCGCGGCTTCAACATTGAAAATAGCGCGCCGAATGAATAGAAGGCCCTCGAACCAGGTACAAGCACCGATGGATGAATGGAAGCGTGAAGAGGCAGGATAATCAGCTCCATCCAGAAGCGCGCGCACATGGCTGCAAGGGTAGTAGTGGGGTGCACGAGGGAGTGTGTTGGAATGTGGAGTGGCTGTCCAGGCCCCGGGAAGCTCCCGCCAAGGTCTGTCCGAAATTTTGGCTTTTTTGAGGGCAAAATCTCGCGATTTCCTTGTCCGAAATGTGGCTTTTTGAGGCCGAAAATTCACGACCCTTGTCCATAATTTGGCTTTTTCAGGTTGATTTCACCAAGTTTACATAGCGCCACTCGCCAGCGGTTCACTGAATTTCTTCGACTTGGTTGGTGCCTATGTTAAGAGAGATTACAAAGGTGACGCTGAAGGCACTTGAACCCGTAGGACGTTGGCCATCACCCGCTCCTGTGCCGCGCCCACGGCGCGGCCGAAAAATTAGATCCCCCATGTGACGACCCTTGTCCGAATGTGGCTTTTTGAGGCTCCAAGAGACGGGAAAAAGTGGCTTTTTGAGGTCGATTTTGGCGAATTTTCCGGACAGACCTTGGCGGGAGCTTCCCGGGGCCTGGCTGTCCGAGCTGGCTGCGGCCGCTGAGTTCTTCTGCGACAAAGCAGTGCGGATAGACATCCCGCGCTGTATTCTTTACTGTACTATTACGACCATTGGTTCAGGTGACGGGTGACGGGGGGTCGTGAACTGAACCAATTTGGTATGGGTGACGGTGACATTTCGATTTTTGGCCTGAAATAGGGGTGAAAACTGTCAAAAATTCTCGGCCGGCACTTGCCGGAGGCTGCCGCCGCCCATTTATGGGAATTTCGGTGATTGCCAATCAATGAACCTTGATCCCAGTGAACCTTTGAGGTGACGGGTGACATGGCGTGAACCTTTGGTTGTAATAGTACAGTATTGATACGTTATACCATCTAAATGATTGTCACATCTTACATCTACCCCGGAATTGGTCTGCGTGTGTACGAGTATAAAGTTAGTGTGTGCCCTCCCGAATCATAGCGAGATACCCCAGGGCACTGTTCTTCTCCTCGGCTGGCGTTCCCGCTTGGGGGCTTGTTTCCACCCCACCACCATCTCTAGAACACGATTATGGACAACGCGGAATTGCTGGTTGTTAACGTCACTACGGCAGGGGTACGTCCCATTTCTAGCTAACGACTCACGAGTACCGACTAAACTTGAGCCACGTACAGGCGGAGCTCTTGGGTTATGGTGAGCGGTCAAGTAACTTGTTTTGGGGTCATTAATCCGAGACGTCAAGGAATTCATATGGTCCTCTTCATCCTTGCCATATGCCTCCTGACTCGCCGGAAGACTGCAGGGAAGAAACTCCTGCTGGTTTACACTGTGGCCATGGCTCTCTTCGGGACAACACAGCTTGGCCTCAGTGTTGCACAGGTTGTCTTTACTGTACAACTCTTTGTTCAAGGAGGTACCAGGGGGCAGCTAGCAGCTGGTTCGGCATTGAACCTTGCGCCGACTTTCATCTTCTTCACCAACAAGTACGCAAACAAATAGCCCTCTTTCCTCCAAACTAATCTAAAGTTCCCAGTTTGGTGTCGGACTCTCTTCTCGTGGGCGAATCTACGGCGGTAACTACCTTTGTACTGACTGCGTATTTAGTTGTATCGCTGCTTCCTAATATGGGGGTCGCGATGGCCGCCGGTTGTTCTTCCAGGAATTCTCGTCATAGCTACCTGTGGTGAGGCATTTTCCCATTTGATGCAGTTGATAGCTCATTGGTGTACATAGTTGCGGGCTACAACACAGTTATTAATTCAATCTCCCATCGTGCTTCGCTTTTCGACGCCCTTGCTCCAAATATCTTTGGTGCAGTCACCAACGCAGTTCTGGTGGCTTTCACTGGTAGATACATCTCTTCCCTCGCCATTACAGCCAGGAATCATTATAATCTCAAGTGGGCAGGATCTGGTGGATCCGTCGTGACGCGTTGCGTGTTTCTCATGGGGCGGAGGTCCTAAATCGCTATAACACGGCTATTGCAATGATGTATGTATTTCCTGGACTTCGGATGGACACTTTTCAATGTTATTGCCCATAGACTCGAATCAGGGGCCCTGTTGTTGGTCCCCACGATACTCGCGATCATACCCATGCCGGCGGTCCCTCGCATTATCATGACAGGCATCGCAGGTCAGCTCATTGTGAGCCTACGTTCCTTGACCTCCTTTGAATGTGTTGAACCACTTTTCCTCAGAATATTGCGCCAACCTTGATCGTTGTACGTGTGGGATTGGGACACGATATCCAAGACACCGTTCAGAGTCTGCCTGGCAACACACACCGACTGGTATCTATCCCAGTTCCAGCCTCCTCCAGGTCGGCAGCTGCTTCACATCAAGCAGAGTGATAATGACGATCCCTGGGCAAGAGCAAAAGTATGCCAATGAATTAATTAACCGGGGTCCGCGGCCTGCCACTAGCTCATCGGCCCTGCATTACTTAGTGCAAGATTCCCAGCGGGATGTAATATATTGCTTTTCGCACGGTTGAAGAAGGGTAATGACTGTCCAAGTGGAAGGAGCGTTGGAGCACTTTAACTCCCTTATCATATCTTCCCGGTAACGACAGTCCACCTTGAGTTATTGCTACGTTTGTGTTGTTCACATTGTTCTAAAATCATGCAGTTGTTCATGCCGAGACGATCCGGGATCGGCCTGTCACTTTATCCCTGGTAGCCATCCTTGTCTTCAGAAGAGGGACTCTGGACCAGGGTTGCGGGTAGCAAGGGGATTGACTCTAATCATACATCGAAACACTTTCCATAGGACATATTTACTTGCTGCCGCATTGCAATCGAACTCCTGCCGCAAACATGCTTTTTACCGCAAGGCTTCTCAACCAGACCTAACCACTTTTCAAGAGTCAAGATCAACGTTCAACCCCGGGTCGTGAACCAAAGTCGCTGGGGAGCCTGAGCGAAGCGCTCCGCTCTGATCTTGTATCATTTTCAAGATCATTTTAATTTTGCAATTCCATCTTTCTATAAAGTTGTTACGCATACGGAATCGTCGGTGCCGACTGGAGAGGGAAAAGGAAGAGCCAACTGACCTCCCGCAAAATGTGCAACTTTTCTTTTAATCTAAATCAAGGTCAAACCGATATTTAGCGCCGGGCCGGTAAAGGGCCGCCGCCTTGAGGAGAACCACCATGTCGACAAACCCAACCGATTCGCCTCTGGACCTGTATAACATTTCGTTACTTCTGAACTACGAGCGCGCATCCACCGATCCTAGATTTATACATGCAAGGTTGCGCCATGTCGTCGATGCTTCGACCCCATTGTCCACCCCGGTTGCAGCGATAGTGCTGGCCCCACAATGGATTGTGTCTACCGGCGAGAAAGATGGCTTTATCTTCGAGATTGATACTTCGGCATCGGGTCCGGATCTTCCCTCGAACATGCTCCCTTCTCCCGTTCCCGCCGCTCTCAACCGTCTCACCCCGAAACAACTCGAGTCGATATACTGGCAGACGCGCGACCACGATGGGTGTTATCAAAGCATAGCACTTCTACAACACTTTTTCGACCTCTATCCAATCGATGTATCTCTGCGTGTGCGCACCTGCGGCGGCAAAGACTTCATTACGCCGGCGTTCACGCGTGTCATCCTCGAGCTGAAGCTCATCCGGCCCAAACGCACGACGATTACTTACGTGCGTCGTTGATCGCCGAATACACATCAGTGGCGACGAAGACACCATGATGCACGCCGTGGCCGGTTTCGCTGCACCAGATGAAGGCATAGCCTCGACTATCCTCGATCTCGCGTCGTTGCAGTTTGGTGATGCGGGTCGCGGGCTGGGTGGTCGCAGCACGTTCGCGCTAGAGTCGCTTGACGCGTTTTACAAGCGGATGGCGACAGTTGCCCTCAGTGCCGACACAAAAAATCCAAAAATCACGCCTCGGATGAGGCCGGCCCCGGACGACGTCGACGCGTGGTTGAAGACGGCGGCGAAGCGCGCTTAAAGAGTGGTGGGAGTTGCGCGACAAAGCTGCCTGGTGTGGTCATTGCGGGGGACCTGATGACGCGTTGAAGAGATGCTCACTTTGCCTTGAAGAATCGTACTGCGACGCCGCACACCAATCCGCAGCATGGCCATTTCACAAGCGTTTTTGCTCAGGGAATAAGAATAAGAATTGATGTGTTTGTGTGAGGTTCTCTTTGCCATCCTTTACCAACCGAATTGCTGATGCATTCCATTTCAGTTCTTCGTCATAGTCCTTTCATAACATCTTCTTCAAGTTTCTTCATGTCCTGTAAACGACTTTCTATCCGATTCAAACCTTCTACATTTTCAACACGTTGAGCATGGTTTAATTCAGCGTTCTCAGAAGAAGTATCTTCGTCAAAGGAAGTATCAAGCGCTCAAGATAACCACAACCAAATATATTTAACTGAAGACTTCTCTCACGCTCCCCAGCTTCGTTATCCACCAAACCAGTCTTCTCGACGTACTCTCAACGAAACCACGACCAAATTCCACAACATGTCGACTCTTCCTCCATCCCACTCTTCCCCGAATCGCCTCGATCTTCCATCCCACGAGCAATGTCTCCGAAACTCCGACCTCCTCCAGGAAATTTTGCACCATATTCCATCGGAGGCAGATCGATCCCATCTAAAAGCACAGCGGCAGTCCCTTTTGTGGATTGCGTTGACTTGCAAGGACTTTTCGCCATCGGGCATAAAATTTCTGTGGCGAACCTTAGATAACCTCCTGCCACTGCTTTGCCTGCTACCCTCTTTCACCCTGAGAGATGGGATGTATGTGCGTCATTGTCCCCTCAACCCATGCATATGTAGCGGCTCACGATATCTCAAAGCGCTTTGTTAGAGCGGTGCAACACCGCGAATGGGAATCCTTCGACCGCCACGCCGCACTCATAAAAGAAATCCGTTACTTCGCCAATCCATCCGACCAGATGGCGCCGTCCGTATACGTTATACTTGCTCTGCACAGTCCTCGAATCTTACCAAACGTGGAACGATTCGTGTGCAGAGACCTATTCCGGGCTCTACAGATACCGGTGTCAGAAATGCTCCTCTACGCGCAGGCACCACTGCAGTACATTGAAATTCGGGACTCACCGGGTACGATGGGGAGCACGTTTATGTTCTCCCTACCGGCCAATCCCCCGCACATCTCTTGCCTCATCCTTGTAGGGCAACCCCTCAGCACCCTTGATGATGTCACGCCTCTCGAACATCTTGTGTCTCTCGAGGTGCGGTGTATGAGCCGAATTGGCATCGAAATCGCACTCCTCAAGACATTCCTCCATCGAATTGGCTCACTTCCTCGTCTTCGATCATTTACTGCCGATTCGACGTGTTTCCACGCTGCGACAGACACAGCGCCTCCTCTTGTCGAACCTCCCGTGGAGCCCGCAGGTTTCTTCAAACTCCTTACCCATCTCCATTTCGAGGGAAACATCGCCGACACGAATGGGGCCATTCCGGCTTTCCTCCGAAATATTGCGACCAAGGAGGTGCGGTCACTAACCCTTCGGCACACGGGGGACCGTCGTGCCTTGCAGCCTGGCACACGGGGGCTTGTCAGAGGCGGCTGTAGTCGGGCGGGAGGTTCAGTTGTGCACACTGAATCCCGTGGTGATATTTTGTACACCATCGCTGAATGGTGGTCGGCAACTCTTTGGCAACTCGATCTCGAATTAGATGACGGCCGCTCCTTCAAATCCGTGTACAATTTCCTGGCCCTTTTATCAGCTCTCCGGAATCTGAACGTCTTAGGTTCCGTGGAACCCTTCCCTAACCTCGAGAGCGCGGAGCTCAAATTTGTCTGTGCCAAACTGCCGCACTTGGAAACACTTTCGGTACAGTCTCACGACTCCTCGGGAACATACATCCCGTGGGCAATGCGTTGCATCACCGAACTGGTTGGGATCTCAACCAAACTCCGAGAGCTCGCTATCCCACTCGGATTTGCCGAGCTTCCTCCGCTCTCATCCGCCCGTCCTGCAAAAAACCTTAAACACTTGACGGTGTACGCATCCAAACCCATCACCGATCCCATTGCTCTGGCCCGCTATTTGGACTGTTTGTTCCCCTGCCTAAATTCGTTGCGCTACGAATCTTCGAGCGGAGGTGGGATTGAACTCGAGGCGGCGTGGGCCCAGGTTCGAGAACTGATGTTCGCCTTTCAGGATGTGTGGCGGAGGGCTTTGGCGTCGGTATAATTTCTCTCTGCGTATCTTGTACAATTTGTTCGACTTGTAAATTCACCCCCTTAAGTCTGAGGACCATTTTCCAGGAGGGAAAGCCGCAGTACTACATAGTCGGAATGAAAGCGTACCTGGTTAGTGATGTTTCGCCTTCAGCTTCAAGCGAAACCCGTCCAAAATATTGGCTTTAAATAGGCTTGGGCCCAGTCTGCCACTTACCCATTCCAAAGACACGAACTTTATAGAGTTGAACTGGAATAATCGAATTCAACAGTCGAATTGATGGCATCAGCCAAGCTGGGCCGCGGCCTGTTTGTAACGCCGTCACGTTACGTGTTTGTGACCCAAATTTTCCTCCTTCGTCCACCATGTCCGTCGCGCGCGCCATCCGCAACTTCACATCCTCCTCCATTGTTGCCTCCGCCAGCGCAGCGCCTGCTTCAATAGCGTGAATACTTTCTCTTAGACCTTCTATTGCGTCTGACGCTCTCCATTGATTCCAGCAAACCGAATGTCTTCGTACGCCAATTTTTCAGCCAAGCTCTCCAAAAATCGACGTCTAACGGGCTCTGCTATAGTTCGACATCCACATTAACGCAAAACCCAGCGGCCGCATAGTGTTCAAGTTGTTTGACGAGGATGTACCACGGACGGCGACCAACTTCCGCGAGCTGGCGACTGGGAAGCATGGTTTTGGGTATGCAGGGTCGGGATTCCACCGCATCATCCCCAGGGTACGTCCTGGACTGTTTTCGGTATCCCAGCGTCGCTGATTCATCCTTCGAACGCTAGTTCATGCTCCAGGGAGGCGATTTCACTGCGGGAAATGGCAGTAAGCCTTTGTTTTCACTTTACAGATTGTTTTCTGAAGACATAACCAGCCGGTGGCAAGAGCATTTATGGGACCAAGTTTGCGGGTGCGTCTACTTCTATTTCAATTTTTGGCAGAGGGCTGAGCATGAAGTGGGTGTTAGATGAAAACTTTATCCACCGACACAACCGCCCCGGTTTGCTTAGCATGGCGAACGCCGGGCGGAATACGAACGGCTCGCAGGTACGCGTGTCCTCCTCTGCGAGATAATCAGCAATTCAATTCTCCGGTCCATCCCAGTTCTTCATCACGACGGTCGAGACACCACATGTACGTCTTCCTCTTTTTTCTCAACTCCAGCACGAGTCTAATCATCTAATTGGGCAGCTCGACGGCAAGCACGTCGTGTTTGGTGAAGTTGTCGAAGGCATGGATCTCGTCAAGACCATCGAAGGATTAGGCTCCCCTAGCGGCGAACCGAAAGCCAAGATCGTCATCGGCGAGTCTGGTGTCGTCGAGTAGATTTAGGTGGTTTATTTTGAATTTTTAAAAATGCTCGTAGAGAGTTTAATATACAGAGTGACACACTTTCACCGCAGACCTCCTCGAAATCGACCATGGTCGTGTGTCATTCGGATGTGCCAGAACTCTCTCGGCATTACTTGGAATCCGTTCCTCGTCCAGTCGCACATACATATTGCCGCAACGGTGGATATAACCCACAACACTGAATTGAAGTCCTGGCTCAGCCTGTATTTTCCCCAACGCACGCCTCTGAACCCTTGATGCGTTCTCAGCTGGTGGAACTCGATCCATCGCATATTTGTCGCCGTTGACTATTGGGCAGAGCGAGTTGCCTTAGCAGGTGTATTGTTCGTCTGTTGGATCCGTCGATAATTTTAAAGAGTAAGGTCTTTCGTCCCATCTTATTCGTGGGTGTCCCAAGCCATCATTATTAACCTCGGCTTCGAAGCTGAGTATCCCCGAGGACGCTTTCCAGTCATCCATTCGGGCACTACGGTTGCATTACTCATCGCCGGGCCCCGATATAAATGGATCCCAAGTGAGCTTCCACCACCCAAAAAATCATGTCCGGACCCTCAAAACTCATTCTCGTCATCGGCGCAACAGGCGCGCAAGGACAGGCAGTCATTCAAGCCTTGCTTGCGCCGACTAAAACTGGGGAGGCATCGCCTTACACCGTGCGTGCCCTCACAAGAGACCCAACAAGCAGGCACGCCAGGGCGTTGGCGGCGCGCGGGGTGGAGTGCGTCAAAGGTCTGTTCTCCCTGCCCGGACGCGCCGAGTTTAATCGCGACCATAGGCTCATTCAACGATTATGCCGCTGTGGCGAAAGCCCTCGAAGGCGCCTATGGCGCATGGGTCAACACCGATGGCTTCACGGTCGGTGAAATGGAAGAGATCGTAAGTGGATCTTTCGAAGTAAAGGTGGCTCTGTCTGATAATATTATCTTAGTATGCAGGTATGCGGATTTATGAGGTCGCAAAAACTATACCGTCCCTCCGGCATTACGTCTGGAGCAACTTGCAATACGTGCTCAAGGTCCATCAGAATGATTCACCATGCAGACGCTTACACACCTTGCAGAACGCGGGGTTTGATCCCCAATATTCTGCAGACCATCTCAATGCGAAGGGTCGCGTGGGCGAGTGGCTGAGCGTTCAGCCCTCGGTCCTGGGCGACGGACTCACTTGGAGCCAGGTCACCACCGGGCCGTACATGGATACGCTCAACGGTGTATGTCCCGTCCTCATCTCGTTTGAAGTTTCATCCTTCTCACCGCGAGAAACGCAGGGCATATGGGGTCCACTCAACGTCCGCACGGACGGGACGGTAGTCTTCGCGGCACCAATCGAAGACGGCCACATTCCCATGATTGCGCTCAAGGACCTCGGGTGGTGGGCCCGCTGGACGTTCGACCACCGCGAAGAGGCGTCGGGTCAGGACCTGAACATCGCCTCCGACCGCGTGCACTGGGATTATTTGGTGGAGACGTTCACGAAGGTCACCGGGAAGCCTGCGGTGTTTAAGCGTCTTACGCTGGACGAATGGTTTGCGAATTTCGAGTCCGAGAGTTTGGAGGGCCCCGTTGCGAACGAGAAGAAGCGCGGGGATGGCTCGAAGACGCTCCGGGAGAACACCAGCGCATTCTGGGGGTTGTTGCGGGACGACGTTATCCATAAGGACATGGAGTGGATCCGGAGGATCCACCCAGGGACGTATACCTTGGAGCGTTGGATGCGGGAGAACAATTATACCGGAAGAGGTGAAACGGTGCTCAAGAACACCCTGGACGGAAAAATGATATTTAGGTTTAGGCCAGAGGTTGCTTCGACGTTGTAAAAGGCCTCCAGACTTTGAGATAGAAAACCTTATTCCCTTGTCGTGCGTCGAAAAATCTGGGCAAAGAGATTGTGCCGCAGCAGTGCCGTTGCCGCATGCAGCGGCAATGTCTGCGGCACTCAGCGGCAGTTCAACCAGCGGCACATGTTGAACACCATGTTCTGAGGCCTTCCTGGGCTCAATTAGTACATAGGCACATACCTAGGCAATGTATATAGAGTTGGGAGATACATTTGAGGTCTCCTGAGGGCCCTTGGCGTCGTTGAAGACGACTTGACTTGACTTGCAGCGGCAGTCTGCGGCAGTCTGCGGCAACCAAACAACGGCAAACATGCAACAGCGGCAGTCTGCAGCACTTGTCAGCGGCAATTTTGGCACTTTGCAGCGGCAATTGTGCTGCATGCAGCGGCAGTCGTGCTTGCTGCCTGCGGCACTTTTGCAATTGTCTGCGGCAGTCTGACTGCGTGACATGCGGCACTGTGACCAAAGTGCCGCACGCCTGCGGCACTCCTGGGAGTTGTCCGCGGAACTCATGCGGCGCTACGAGGCACTCTAAAACATCAAGCGTGTCTTCATTCTTCTCCCCAAATTAATCCCCCACTATCCACCGTTGAATCCACGGTTCAACCATGGTTCAACCTTCCTCATGTAACAATGTATTATGTTCAACGTCGACGACAGGCTGCTCCTCGTCGACAACTCACGCTGAGTCATCGCCGTGTCGAAAAATCTCAACATCATTCAGCCTAAACTGGTTTAATCTTGTCATGGATTCTTTGGCCCCCGAAGCACCTTCCTCCCCGCCGTCGCCCGTCTTCTCCTGCAGCGCGCGGCAACAGAGCCACCCTGCGGCAAAGTACCCACTGCCGCTGCAGCAGTTTTTTTTGTGGCCACTGAGGATTTGTGCTTGGGCTGACTTTTACGACTGTCCCCCGTGTACCATGGCAAAGGAAAGCTCGGTGTTCTGGTTCTTCATCAAGTTATTCACAATTTAGTTTTTCAACAGGAAACCTTGAAAATGTCGCACCAGGCGGAGGAGGCTTCAGAAGTACGCGATTGTGGGTCTTAGAGTCCATACAAGCACCTAAATTGAGCTGACAGTCCTCGGAAATGGTGAGAGTACCCCCTTACCATTTTTTCTTCCCTTCATTAACCGGCGGTGATTCAATGTATTCTGTGAAACGATGAAGCGGCACTTTCGCGCTGCCCGCGTCGCTGCGGCACTTTTTCTTTTGTGGACACTTGAGATTTGCATGCAAGATAATTATAGGACCGCCGCTAGCTGTGCACCCCTTCACACTGTCTGTCGGCACTGGCAATTTCAACTTGGTTTCAACGCAATGAGTACTCGGTTCAACGAAGGCCGAACCTCGAAGGTTGAGGTTCACGTCTACCATAAAAACTTTCTTCAAAATCTTACTTCAATTCAGTCGCCGGGAAGATGTTCAAATTTGAATCGTCCAAAATCACGACCTGCGTGTTTGCGAGCGAAGCGAAGCAATTACCTAAAGTGTGCACGTGACGAGCAGAGGGCTAAGAAATGCGGGCCCATATTGCGGTGGCTGACAATCCGAAGGAAAGTGCCCCAAAAACGTTCAATTCTTCACCAATCTCAATGAAATTTGCACCGTTGGATAACGCTCTTCAAGGCCGTTCGACTGATACCAAAATTTAGGAAAACAAACGCCTTGAAAGCAACAAAATTATTGGCAGGGAATTCTGCTGACGAGATTGTGCTGACAGCGCTTCGCGAGCACCCGGCGCCTCGGCGGATCACTAGTATGGGTTGTGACGCAATGTTTGGTTCACTGTTTTCCTGTCTGCTACTGTCATGATCGACATGACATATCTCATTCTCGGCCTCTGCCTCGTCGTTACCAACCTCAAGCGACTGGTACGCGCCTTTGAATGGTTCCGGTCGCTCCTCTCGCGGCCCCGAAACCCCCGCTTGGTACCATACTTCGATCGTCAAGGTCAGTTTGTTACATAAATTTCTGTACGGCCGAACGACATTGGTTGCGCTCCGTTGACCGCCAAACCCAAGGTAGATTAATTGGCATGGTCAGGGTAGGCGAGAATAATATGCAACCTGCACGCCAGACCAACAATTCCGGTGTGTAAGATCTCGGAGATTATCCGCGGCATTCTGACTTGCCGTCGAAGGTTCAGCCAGCACCCGCAGAGCCGCTAGACCCCCTGCTACCTGTAGGCAAATTTTCTTCCGCTTATCCGCGGTCCTGACTTGACTTTCCCAACTCTAGCCATCGAGCTTTCATCTACACCGGATATCCCAACTCCGGACACCTGGGACGGATGGCCAAACGGGAGATTCCAATGCCTTTTCGCCCCACAAGACCTCACAAGAACAAATCAACTGGCCAGTCACTGGATTTGCGAAAGCCTTCCGGAACATCAACGGCTCTGACGTGGCGCAAGGGCAAGGAAATACGTCGCCGCTGTGTCGGAGTACTGGAGTGCAGCGCTCGGTCGTGCTCCTTCGACCTGCAATGTGCCCCGGAGCTTCGGCGTGTCGACCTTCATCGACAACTCAAGAATTCATGTTTGTGCGGCGAACCATTGCGCCTGCGGGAGTGTGGAGTCGAATATTCTCTTCATATCTTCCGAGGTGGCGGCCACTTCCTCAACTCGGGACTGCACACTCACCCGCGCTACACGCACTCCCTCATCCATCGACCTCAGCAACCCTTCCAGTTCACTGAAAATACTTTCCGACTTCCTATCTTGCTCAACGAATTGTCTTTTAGCATGTACCGCAAAGATCAGGTCGTAATGGTCCCCGATCCAGATGTACCCGATTGGAAGGCGCCCGGTGTGCTCTGGTACCCAGCAAGATTCATAAAATGGCACGAAGACCAGGCGCGAAAGCCCAAAGAGTACGAGTTCCAATGGTTAGCGTGCACCGATGGGACCGTGTTCAATTCGGCCAACTCGGACCTACCCAAATTAATTCAGCGGATGTTTCATCGTGGGCGGCAATTCTACGATGAGATAGCCGAGGCAAAGCTCACGGCGAAACGGGTGAGTCCATCATTATAGCACCTGGTGCCAATCTGAACCGCCAAAATTTAGATCGGCAAAATTCGAATGCCATTTTTCATGCTCCCCGACTACCCGCACAAAAATCAAGTATTGGCTGAGATATTCGACGCAGCGGTCTCCCCGATCGCAAATATCCTGGTGACCTTTTCGGAGGACCACCCAGTCGTCGCCACCTGCATCAAGAATGGCCTACAGCAGCAGGTAAATGCTAAACGGGACCAACGGACAGTGATTTGGATGCGCTCGCTAGGTCTCATCCAAACCGCTGAACTCGAACTCCTTCTCGAGGCGGTTCTACCCCGGCTTCTTGCACACAAGACCTTTGAACCCCTTCCGCCCGCTGAGCGAAATCAACGGGTTCTAACGGTCGGTTCAGTGTTGCTTCAACTCCTCGCGGTTCAACACGCACTCGGGGAACCGTTGAACCTGAACGGTGACATTTTGGATGACCTCGTCGTGGGTAATGTCGTCGCGTTCGAGTGCGATGGGCCAGAGGCTCTCACCACCATGTTTTCCCTGGTGGCGCCTGCGGTCAGCAATCTGGCGGCCCATATGCTCACATTCAACAGAGCCCAAACAATTTACGACCCGGACCTTCGTCCACCGACCTTTCGTCGAGTAGCGCCGGCAGCGAGGGAGCCCACTGATGCCGTTCCCGTGGTGTTGAAACGAAACCCAAGTGCCGAGATTGAAGACGAGCTTCCGGGGAAGCGACTCAAGCAAAAGGGGGTATTGAAGCCCGTAGCCACTGCCGCAATACCTCGGAGACTGCGTTCGCGCGCGTAATTACTTGTAGTGTAACTACATCACCCGAAATTAAGCCACTAATAACTATTGCGGCATCCCTCATTAATTCACAATGAGCTCCGGAACAGAGCACGATTATATGTATACAAGTATCAGACGACATGCATTTTCCAGGCAAAAGAATCCTTGAAAGAATCTGGTGTTGAACAGGGGTGAGTTGAATATTTATTACTGATGTTGTGACCCTCCCATTAGTCTACTTTACACAAGGGGCAGCTACCCATCCTGCGGCGGCCCCTGGTGGCAATGTTGAACAATCCCTGTGAGAGGCTGCGGCAACGGCTGACGTGACACTGCGGCAGTGTGACAGATAGCGGCAGTCAGCGGCAATGTTGGCAGCGGCAGCGGCACATCAAAATCCCGCAGCGGCAATCTGCAGCAGTTGTGACGGTGAAGCGGCACTTTACCCCTGCCCGAAAAATCTCAATCTTTTTTTTTCTACTGTCGCCTTCGAGATGAGTCGTAATTAAATCCAGGCTCAGAGAACTGTTCCGTCGACTGGCTCGATATCGGTGGTGCTACAACATACGAGGGACGAGCGTCTGTCTACGACGACAGACCAAGAGCGCTCACTTCACGATTCTTTGCAACAGATTCGTGAGCTGCTCCATTTCAGCCTTCCTATCCGGCCTAGGGGGAACCGCATTATCCCATATATCTCCAGAAGGGTCTCGGGCAAGATAACCCGCATGGTAGAACTTTGGTACCGCGGGATTGGAGGGGACGCTCGCGTCGCTGACGAGGATGATCTCAGAGGGCACCGAAGGATGACGCTCCCAAACGAGGGAATTGCCTATGCCCACGCGGCAAATAGCTGAGTTGCAGCCGAAGATGGAAGCGATATCGTGGAGGGTCACTGCATCGATGTCCGGGTCCGGCAGACCAGAGAGCTTCGTCTCTGGGCGGGGAAACAGGATGTGGACGTCGGTCAACTTGGGAAATCGCCTCAGTTGGTCCAAAAGCCGCAAGTCGATGGGCTGCATGAATGAATTAATCGTTAGACGAATAGCGAAGGTTCTAATACGATTGAGAAATAAGGCGCACGTCGTCGGTGAAATATTCCTCTCGGTAATATTCGGTCCATTTCCACTCGAACCCGAACTGGGTGAGCTTCTGCGGATCACAGAGATCCAGAATTACCGCCGCGTCGAGATGGTCGATGGCACCAAAACCAACTCGGAGGCTGGCCAATTGCGCAAAGGGCGGCCGCAGGCTTTCTGCCCAGGCTTCAATATTTATCGGCTCTTCTGAGGGAGGAGGAGGCCATAGAGTAGGGGAAGAAGGGCGCGGAGGAAGGAGGGGGGCGCCAGCGAGTAAAACTTGCACCGAAATGCGATAGTTAGGAGGCAGCAGAACTCGTTCGTCTAGCCATAGACTAGTCAGGTTCGGCAGGGCGCCAGCGTCCATTGCACCGAGGAAGCGAGGCACCAGCCCGGTATATGATCTTCCCTCGCGGTTCCATGCCCCAAGTTTGTCATCCCAAGGCTGCCAGTAATGTTTGGCGGTGTTCCTAACGCGGTCCTTGACCTCCAAGAGGCACAATGCCGGGAAATCACGGGGAGATAGGGCGTTGAATAGTTTGATGGGTTCGAAGGCCATCCAGGAATTGCTGTGAAGAAGCCGTGCCATTAAATCCTGCCCGGAGATCATGATAAATAGATAGACCGACCTTTCCCGCACATCGATGCTGAGCGACGTCAATATATTGCAGTGAACGAGATTCAAAGGACCCCGCGCTGAATTAGTCAGCGTATTGTCCCAGACAATCAACTCGAACCGCTTCAAGGCAGGGAATCCCAACAATGGAAAGGTAAATGCGGGCCCCGGCCCCATGACTGGTTCACCATGGCCCGTCCAGTCCCAAACGCCCTCGGTTATGTCCATTCGCAGGTGCTTGAGGTTATGATACGACCTGAACACCTCAGCCTTTTGGCGCAGAGCTGTATACATAGTCTGGTTAACATGACGGAGGTCCAGAGAGGTAATTTCTTTGCCGACTCGGGATAAGAACGGCTGCAGGCTGTGTGTCCGTATTCAGCACTCACTGCCCACTTCATGACGCCAAGGAAAGACTCACTTCCAAACTTCCGCATCGAACTTGGCGCTTAAATTTCCGGGGCCCGCGTCTGAGGGAATATCACGGTCCCGAGAGGTGACCGCGCAGTCGATCGCGATGGATCGTAACCGTACCAGATATGATAGGGACGGTACGTGCTCGCTCTGTAGGCCGAGACCACTGGGAAAGCTGTGGTAGTCCAGAGATTCCACATTAACTGCGCGGTTCAATAGCTCCGCGAGGCGCTTGTGAAGAGCTGTCGCTTCCGCAGGAATGTCGTGAGTTATACGGTGTCGTTTCCCAGGTGCGGGCCGCCGCAGCGGCTTGTGCTCGACTGCAACAACGAGGTGGCGGACAGATTCGACCAGTGGGTAGCCTAGATTCTCCTGAAGAAGAAAATCGAGGATATTCTGAGACAAAGAGGCCACCTGAGGGTCATAGGAGTCGAGATACACTGGCAGTTCCCAGAACCTTGCCAGCGCCGAAGGAAACAGTAAATGTGACGTTGAGAGAGCATTCAAGACCGAGTGGAGCGTTTTTGGGTCAGATATATAAGAAAGGATGCAAGTGAAAATATCCTCGTTGATTTCCATTCAATCCAGGTCGAGGATGGCTATCCAAGGTCGGGCGAGTTTTGTCGAGGTTATCGTCGGAAGCAAGACAAATCCCATCTAACCCCATTGAGGTTAAAAGCTACGGCGGCCCGTCGCTCTGTGGTAACCCCAACAGCGCCCTATGTCAGATACCCGCATCCACGGATGCGGTAAAATCTTTCCTCGTTCCTGCCGTTAAAATTCGCAAACGTTCTCAGAATAGTTTGCGCTTCCTTCTACTTGAAGGATTTGTGCGGACTTTGAACCGTGAGAACCTTATCGGAGAATGCCGCCGGGCCGTGAGCATTTGAACTGTACTTAGCACCATTAAATTTCGCAAAATGTGCTCTTGAATTGCAGTATTAGATTCCAGTCGAAGTGTCACAAACAAATTCCGTTCATGCATGTCAGCATCCTTTCCAAAGCTTATCTCGTTCCGATTTCTTCTGACGACACCTTGACGACAGCTTGTGTTACTTTGCAGAACGAATGGCAGACCAATTTGACTTCACCGGTGCCGGCTCCACGAGAACGGACGGAATTCTCTCGGGGACTTGGAGGAAAGCCATGACACGTGTAGCTCGTCCCCCGAGGCAAACGTTGTACTGGTGTATTCGACCAATTAAGTCGGAAGGTATAGTAATTACAGCGTATATACCATTTCGTAAAAAGATCGTCAGTGGACTTAAGGGCTCCCATCATTCTGCAGATCGCTCGGCTTATATGCTGGCGGGGGACGATCCGTCTCCTGCTCAATCTTCTTCATCTCCTCATCCTTGTCCCCACCCTCGGCCTCCTTCCCCTTCCCCTTCAACTTACCTCCCAACGCCTTGACCATTTTTACTGGCTTCTTTGCGCCCTCCTTTGCCGCATCCAGCATGTCGCCGTACCCCAACCGGATGAGGTTCCATGCCGGGCGGATGAGAAGGAAGTAGGCGAAGAGGCTGAGGGCGACGAAGAGGGGGAGGGCCCCGAAGAGGGCGAAGACGGCCCACTTCCAGGGGGTGAAGTTGACGTCAAATAGGATCTGTATTATTGATGAGTGGGTAGGCAATTTCTTTCAAACAAGAATAAAGTATGAACCTGCGTCTCATCCTTTGGATTATAATAACAAAAGCCCGTGCTATTCGTCGTGTGGCCTCCGAAGAAGCTGTCCGCTTTGTTCACATCCTTCTTAAAGTCCTGAGTGTACGAGACGTTGTGAGAGACGCCGTCACGGGAGGCGTAGTTGACTTTCAGGTCGACGTCGTAGCAGATCGGGCAGGAAAGAGTGCAGTAGAGGTCGTTGGTAGAGGAGCAGCAGTAGCAGTTGCATTGGTAAGTGGTGCAGGATTCGGTGCAACTTCCGTTCGAGCAGCTAGAGGAACGATTAGGTTGGCCTGTGTGATCGGAAAGGGGGTTGCCAAGCGCGATCGTACCTGGAGGTACAAGACTCGCATGTCGAGCAGCATGTAGCGCAACATTCGTATCTTTGAATGAAGCAAGTGGCAGTCAGTTGTGTGTGTGCGTACATCTGAAAAATGCTCACCCCCCATCGGGCCATCACAGACGCTCCCCACCTGCGTTGGGCACGCACTCGAATTGGCAGCGCACATACTGGGACTGTAGCCGCTGTCGATACTCGAGACAAGTCCGCTGCACCCTGGTGATCCCGAGGGTGCGGTCTGGCAAGAGCTCGTCTGGCAAGACGTCTCGCAGCAGTACCGGGTCGCAATCCCGGAGCTCAAGACGGTGCAGCGAGTGAGAGGCCAGCCGTGCTTCACAATCTCTGAAGGACAAAGTGGTGTTACCGTCTTGAATGAATAAGGAGCTAACGCGCGCGGTCGAGACCTGGATAGTTGAGGCCAAAGAAGAGTCCAAGGAACAGGCCTAGCGATATGATGAGCAGGACACCGAAGCACTTGTACATTGGGCGCGCCATGATGGATGGGGGTTTACGAGTCAGGGGCCAAGCACATCGTGGACGCGGTCAGTATTTATCGGGAGGCCAAGCACGTGCGGCCACCCGATCATTATTCGCGTGACTCCTTTCGCACAGCCGTCGGTTCGTTTATGCTGTTGAACAGCTTTCTGCCATACAGCTACTCGATTTCAATTGCTATTGCTGTTTGATTAAACAAAAAAGGGAAGCGGCGCACCACTCAGTCGAATTGGTTCCCTCCGCGAGCGAAACGAAAAAGGAACGCGAATTGAACTGGAAAATAAAAAAATATGAAGACCTGCTAGGGTCACCACTCTGAAGAGCATTGTCATCCTTGTGCAGGGGCCATGCTAATCTTCTCTGTATTGTTCCAAGTTTTTCGTGTGACGCCCAACGGTTGCTGGGGTCGAAGTGATATAAGAGTCGGGTAGTGATGAGTTCAATGATGTACCTTGTTCGGGGAATTTCGTCCGCTGAATATCGCAGACAAGGTCCTGTCGCTCATGGTCGGCGCAAATGATGAACAGGCTTTTATGGTCAGAACAGACGAACCGTAATGCGAATACCGCGGGTATCGAATGAGGTCCTGGAGGCGATCATAATTTTGTATACAAATAAATAAAAAAGTATGCATGTAGACAAGAGGGACCCAGAGTGAATCATTACATGTCATAGATATTTCTGCAGGTCTTCAGAGTGACTGATATCTATGAACGGAAAGTCAATATGCGGTGAATCCATAGATTCAGATGACGCTCACCCCGTGGTATTTCAGCCTCCATCTCGGTGAGCGGTAACTCCAGCCGCCGAGTGAGCTCGTCACTGTGTGGATCCAGTCCCTTGGCTATCGATACTCACGTACGGCATTGTAGTGATACTCGTGCCAAAAGTTGGCCATCGGAAAAAATTGAACCTTGAGTCGCGGGAGTCCGATAGCGTCAGCCTGATCTTGAGATAGTCTTGTCCCTCCTGCTGGATCAAGGGACCAATAAACGCGATCTGAGTCCGCAAGCTCGAGGCTAACGCGGGTGCCGTGGTGGCAAAGGGAAACGGGACACGTGAAGAGATGAACCTCCTGTGATATCCCCCCGACGCGGAGAGAATCCCCTTTGATTCGGATGATGAAGGCAAGTGTGACGGACTTGTAATTACTGTACATTAAAGCCGTATATATTGTAGTCTGATCGTAGTGTTTGTAGTAGTTTAGTTGCCGGCGAGGCCGGCAATCAATACACTTTTACCGCACAACCACGACCTCAAGCAAGTGCTCTTCAAGAGTCAAGAGGCCGCGTGCGCCACCATTGGGGCTGAGCTTCCCCTCAACCCTCAGCTCCCTCCTCCCAGGTTACGGACCTAGCCGACGGTAGTCGGCTCATCTGCCACGTCGAAGCTCGAACTCCGCCTTCAGGCGTGAGTTCGCTTCAGCGTTACGGGCTCTGCTTGAGCCACCGAACTGGGACGTCGACGTGCTCCTCGCACTCCGTCCCCGGTCTTCAAATCCACGAGAAGAGCTTCGTTGGAAGCACGACCCTTTCACAGTGGTGACCACCGCAGGGGTCTTCATGCAAAATGGATCTGAAGACCCGAAAATTCTAGTTCTCCCCTCCTTCGTTCATTCCTCCGCTAAACGCCCATCGTCCACGCGAACCTCCTAGTCTCGTGAGGACGAACCATGTTGCGTCTCCGAGTAGTTGAGGCGCTATCAAGGAATGAAACGAGTTGGCAAATTTGCTTCCGCTTTCCATGCGTGTCCTTGGAGCGCCCGGCCGTCACCTTGCGGAACGCTTCTATACCAACCAGAGGAGGGACTACTCTTACCTGCCGGACGGGAAGGCTCTTCGCGCTAAAAAGACGCGATAAATATTCTTCTCGTCGTCCAATTTCTCTCACCTCCTGATTCGCCCTCTTGCTCGAACGCCTTCATCAAGATAATCGATGGCGCCATCCTCTCCATGAGGGGCCCCATGCCTCTGCGCGTGGCGACAGATAGACGATCGACGTCTCGGCCGGGAAACAAATTCGGGTTTGCTTCGGCGACAACTACAGATCATGTCCACTTCGAATAACGCTCCCAAGGCGCCTCGCAAAAAGGCCGCCATCTCTGGCGACCAACCCAAATCCCGTATCCCGACCGCCCCTACCCGGCGTTCACCTCGATCTGTTTCGACCCCCGCCATGCCCGTCTCCGACGCCTCCGCTCTGACCGTCGCGGGCGTTGACGCGGTAGAGTCCCAGCCCTTGGCTGGTGAGACTCCCGCTGGAGGTGGCTACGACGCCGGCACCGTTTCCACCCTGCCTCCTCTCCAGACGGTTTCCAACTCCTCCGTTACGGACGCCACTGAGTCCGTCAGCGTTGATGGAGCTGAGAGTCCCGCCGCCACCCTGGCTCGCGCTAGCTCCCTTCGTACCATGTACGTCGGGACGTTGTTGCGCGCCACCAATTCTCGCGCCGCTGCGCCGGCTCCGCCTGGGAGAATGGTGGAGGTGCCTGACGAAGAAGATTTCCACCATCGTGGATCCGTCATCGCCTCCTCCAGCCGAGCCGTCCTCGAACCCGTTAATGGTGAGGAGGTTGTAGCTCCTGCCCCGGACGACATTCCGACTAGCCGCGCCGTCTTGGAAGCTGTCGAGGGGCTCAAGGCCCTCCAGCTGGCGGATAACAAGACTCAGACCGTTCGTCAGTCCATGGGTGACCGCCTTGACGAAAGCGAGGCGCACCTTATCGGCAGAATCGTTCATCCCGGTGAAGGCGCTGACGGCGCTATCGTTAACCGCGGTGAGGGCGCTGACGGCGCTATCGTTAACCGCGGTGAGGGCGCTGACAGCGTCCCCGTGGATTACAACGAGAGTGTTACCGCCGCTCTCCTGGCGGGACACGGCCATCCTCGCGTCTTCGTCTCTCTAGCCAGGCACTTAGATGTCTTCGACGAGGACCTAGCCACGTCCCTGGCTCGCTACCACCCTATTCTCGATCCCAAACAAGACGACGATCCCCTCCTCCCCTACGGGGTTGAGGATGGAGATCTGCCTGGCAAGACACTGGATGAAACCGACCTTTTGCGCAACGCCGTCATGAGGTGGACGCTCCCGCATAGCCAGTGGGACTGGAGCTCCCTCGACGAGGGCGTACAGGAATTCGCCTCCGTCCGGATGACGTTCTCCGACATCAATGGGTACAACTCCAAGTCTGGCGCTACTCTATTCTCCCTCAATCACCACTCCCTCGACCGCATCGCGCAGCTCGCTCTTGCTGTCCATCAGATTCTCAAGGCTCTCTATGAGTTCTCTAAGACTCCCAAGTCGAAACAGTTCTACATCGATCCGGGCTGGCAGTTTCTCAGATTCATGGAGGAAAATATGAGCCGTTCGCATGTCCTCATGGCGTTCTCCTCGGTTCAATTTCGCCTGACCCAAGCCACTAAGCATATCAAACGTCTCCTTAACTCCATCAAACGCGTCTACGGTCAAGAAGGTTTGGACGCCATCAGCTCTATCGACTCTACCCGCAGTTCTGTACGATCTGCGTTCGGCAAGGATGAAACGCGAGTCGAGCTTGGAAAACTCCTCACGCGACCGAATTATGGAGCTCGCGCCTACAGCGCTCAAGCGCGCAATCATCTGGTAGCTGAAACGACTAGTGGGTTGCGTTCCGAGTTTTACAAAATCCATGTTCGAAATCCTGCTGTACACGAAGACGTCGTCGTCAACATCGCTGCTGCGAATGACGAGGCCTCATCTGCTCCGTTCGAGACGTCTACCAAAGTAGACTCCGGAGCAGCGGGGGCGCGTCTCTACGAGCTCCCTCCCCACATGTCTATCCTCGTGTCCTCTACCTCCAATAACCCTCAAGTACCCCCGTCTCTCTCCTCGGTCGGTCCTGGGTCGGTCAGCGTGCTGCCAGGAGTGGGGAAATTACCCACTGGTTGGGGAGCCGGCTCTGCGAACAACTTGGCGCCTGCCAGCATCGTCAATGGACTGCCTCCTATTGTAGAAGGAGATACGACAGACCGTTCTCCTACTCAAGCAGCGCGTGACGCGAGCATAGCCCTCCGCGCTGCCGGCGCGGCCAACGGCGTCCAGGTCCATAACAATGACGCTGGCGTAGTCAATGCGAACGTAGCCTCGCGCGCCATCCCTCAGACCACCTCACACTGGACTTCCTATAATTTTAGGAATGTCCCTAAAACCGCGCCGACCGGGACGGCTATCGTGCCGAATTCCGGAGCGCCCGCAGGCGCCAATGTTACAAATGCGCCCGGCGGACCGAACGGCCCGGGAGCCTCTGCAGCGCCTCTCCACGTCAATGGTGGAGGTGCGCCAGCTGGAGGGAACGGTGGATCCGGAGGTGCAGGCCCGCCTGGAGGCGGAGGACCGCCCTCCGGAGGAAATGGAGCCGGAGGTGCAGGCCCGCCTGGGGGCGGAGGACCTCCCTTTGGAGGAGCTGGACCTGGAGGTGTAGGCCCGCCTGAGGGCGGAGGACCTCCCTTCGGAGGAGGAGGTAACGGAGGTGGAGGACCGCCTGGCGGCGGACCTCCCTTCGGTAACGTCGATGGGAATGCGAACCCGTACGGGAACTTCGACTGGCAACTCAACCGTAAGCTTAATATCCAGCTTGTTCCTGAATGGGACGGTCACGGCAAAACCGCCATCGCGTATATCTGCAAGATGGCTGAGCTCGTTCGCCTATTGCCGCAGATGATCATCGACCTCGGCGCTATCGCTCCTTTGAAGTTCACGGGGCGTGCAGAATTGTGGTGGCAAACGCAAACTGTCACCGTCCGCAATTTCCTCGGCCAAAGCTGGTCCAATCTGCTGCAGGCTATCCAAGCGCACTTCCTCAATGCGAAGTGGCTCCAAGATCGTCGCCGCGAATGGGAGGAAATGCGGTTCCGCCAGCGCGGGCACGACAACGAGTTGCCGCTCGACTTCATCCAGCGCCGGCTCGTCTATAGTGTCTTCCTCTTCCCCGATGAGGAAGATGGGGTTTCCGTTGTCGACCGCATCCTCGCTACAGCTCCAGACGTCTGGGCCGGCACTATCAACTCGGAAAGATACCCTAACATCTTCTCGCTCACCGCGGCGGTCAGACGCTACCGCTCCTCCCTTATGGGAGAATGGACTACGGCGCAGAAGCTCGGGAACTTGAGCAGCTATTACACTCGCCGCTCCAATCGCAACGCCAACGCTGCAGACGTCTCTAACCACGAGGACTCTGATTCTGACAACCCTGGCCAGGACGCCAACGGCTCTAAGTCAGCTTACGCCTCAACGAACAACTTCCGCAACCCTCGCCGTCCTTTGGGCGCGAATTCTAACCTGAACCCCGGACCCCCTGGCGCGCCTCCGGTACGCCGTGATTGGCCGCAAGGTAAAACTGTCAAGGGTTACGAGTTCGTCAAAAGGGACGACGTGCGCAGCGAGCGTCCGCCGAAGAATGGAGTGTGCTACGTCTGTACGAGCGCCCATCACTACGCGCGCGACTGCCCGCACTACGGGAAGTGGCTCATGATGCGCGAGGCCAATATGCTTCAAGTCGACGTGACACAGGAAGTGGAAGAAGCGGATTATGATGAGTATGTAGCTATGATCGCCGAGTTCGTGAATGAATCTGCTTCCCTTTACTCGAGTGAGAACCCTAAGCCATCGACCTCCAAGTACGTGAACTCGGTGAAGGCTAAAGCCTCCGGAGTCCGTTCTGTCCATGCCCCTGCGCGCGAGCTCAATAATCGAAATACCAGGCGGAGAATTAGATTCGACGCGCGCAAAGAAACCAAGAGAGACAAAGGCAAGGAAAAGGAGGTGAACGAGGGCGTGACTATGCCGCGGAAGGTAGCTCGGTTTAAGAACAGAATGCCCAAACCTAAACCGGATGAGGTGCCCGTTGAAGTCTCGGGTGAGCGGCCGATTGAGAAATCAGTCGAAGAACTGCTACCCGAAGATCTCCGGGTCGCCAGCGTCTCCAATTCCGGGACGCGAGTAGAGCGAGCGTATCGAGCACGATCGCATCCTCCCGGCTACGCTTCCCTGGGCGTCAAGGCCCTCCATGTCAAGGTTTCGGTTGGATCTCCAGAAGCACTACCGATTAAGGGCAGACTGGACTCGGGCGCTGATATAACTCTTATGTCTGAGGACTACTACCAGACTCTCAGCGACCTCCCTAAACCGCGAGAAGGGATCCGAATGAAGCTTTATGCGCTTACCGGGGAAGCCAAGGTTTTGGGCTTCACGCGATTCACTATGTTCTCCAAGTCCACCGAAGGAATACTCATCAGTTTTGAAGTCGAGGCTTACGTCGTGCGAGGAATGCGCGTGCCCCTCCTTCTAGGCGAGGACTTCCAGCTTTCGTACGAATTGGGAGTTACGCGCTATTCGAGTGGACATGCCGACATCAAAATTGGGCGTTCCTCTCGTGTCCTTCCGGGTTCTTCAGCTCAGAACGTCGATCTGGGATTCGACATACGACGAGTCATGGCAATCAAATCGAAGCCTTTCTTGCGCAGATCCGCCGCTCGTAGAGAACGCACTAGAGCGGCGCGAAGGGGAACGAACAAGCCGCAGGAGGTTTACGCTGCGCAGGACACCTTGATCAGTGCCGGCACCGTGCATAACGTGAAGGTGCGGGGTCCGTTCGAAGGGAGGACGGACTGGTTGGTAGAGAAGGTAGTGATAACAACGGACGACGAATCGGTGCTGGCTGCGCCGACCACTTGGATTAATACGGCTGCGCCGTACCTTCCGATAGCCAACCCGAGCACGCGGCCTTGGTACATTCGAAAGGGGGAAGTAGTCGGGCATCTGCTAGACCCAGATAGCTACGCGGACAAACCGAAGGACGAGGAGGAACGAGACAAACTCGTTCTCGCCGCGGAAGCTATCAAAACCACTATTGGAACCTTGCGGGAGCAAGACTTGGCGAACGCCTCCGAGAAACCAGAGCGTGACGACGATAAACTCGACGGGGATGAGGCCTGGGGACCGAAGACTACAGCGGTACCAGAGGAACCTCTCCCCGACGTGGACGTCTCCGCTCTGGTCAATTGGGGGCCCGATATTCCAGACGAACAGAAGGCCCCGCTCGAAGAAGTGCTACGGCGTAATGCTAACGCCTTTGGAGTCGCTGGGCGCCTGGGCCATGTTGACACTAAAGTCCCCATACCACTCAAACCCGATACGCAACCCATTTCCGTGCCTATGTACGGTGCTTCCCCCGCCAAGAGAGAGGTAATCGACAAACAAATGGACGCGTGGTTTGAAGCGGAGGTAATTGAACCGTCCGTGAGTCCGTGGGGGTTCCCTTGTGTGGTCGTCTACCGCAATGGTAAACCTCGACTGGTTATCGACTATCGCAAGCTGAACGAAAGGACCATCCCCGACGAATTCCCCATTCCGCGACAGTCGGAAATTCTTCAAAGCCTGAGCAGAGCTCAGGTACTCTCCTCCTTTGACGCCCTAGCTGGGTTCACTCAGTTGGAAATGGCCGAAGACGCTAAGGAGAAAACTGCCTTCCGGTCGCATCGGGGGCTGTGGCAGTTCCGTAGAATGCCCTTCGGGCTCCGGAACGGCCCCTCCGTATTCCAGCGTGTAATGCAGGGCGTGCTGGCACCCTACCTCTGGTTATTTACGTTGGTCTACATCGACGACATCGTCGTCTTCTCGAAAAGTTGGGAGGAACACATCGTTCATCTTGACAAGGTGCTGGGCGCCATCGCCAAGGCTGGAATCACCTTGTCGCCGGCGAAATGTTTCGTCGGATACTCTTCAATCTTACTGCTCGGACAGAAAGTTTCGCGGTTAGGGTTATCCACCCACGCGGAGAAAGTCGCGGCGATCCTGGAAATAGCGCGCCCCACGCACCTCAATGATCTTCAGAAGTTCTTAGGGATGTGTGTATATTTCTCGCAGTACATACCGTATTACTCGTACATCGCGGCCCCTCTATTCACGTTGTTGAAGAAGGGCGTGAGGTTCGAGTGGAAGGCGGAGCACGAGATTGCCTTCAGGCAAGCCAAAGACGCGCTGGCCGCCGCTCCCATACTCGGTCACCCAATTCAAGGATGCCCCTACCGACTGTACAGTGATGCTTCCGATTTCGCGATTGGTACGAGTCTGCAGCAGATTCAGCCTATCGCGATAAAGGACTTGAAGGGCACCACGGTCTACGATCGACTTCGGGGGGCATGGGAATCGAAGTTGCCCGTGCCTCGACTTTTCGTCACCCTTACGAACGACGTCGTGGAGCAGCCTTTCAAGGACGAATGGGCGGATGAATTCGAGGATACAATTGTGCACGTTGAGCGTGTTATAGCATACTGGAGCCGGACTCTGAAATCGGCGGAGCGGAATTACAGCGCAACGGAGCGGGAAGCTTTGGGAGCGAAGGAGGGATTGGTGAAGTATCAGCCATTCATTGAAGGGGAACAAGTGATCTTGATTACGGATCACGCTGCGTTGCAGTGGGCGAGGGTCTACGAAAACGCGAACAGGCGCCTAGCGGCGTGGGGGGCGGTGTTTGCAGCTTATCCGGGCTTGAAAATCGTGCATCGCGCAGGGCGGATCCATTCCAATGTAGATCCCCTGTCGAGATTGCCCCGGATTCCGCCGCATAGTTCCCCTGTTCTCGACGATATCCCGTCTATAGTTCCAGACGAAGGCAAGCAGCAACGCGCTCAAGAGGTGGAGGATGAAGATTCGCGCTCGGCCGCGAAGAAAGCCGTCTTCACCGCCATGTGGTGGGACAACGTCATCCTCCAGTACGAGGCGTTCCCTGTTCAAACGCGACGACAAGCGAGGAAGGATGATGAAGTCGACCCGGCGGAGAAGTTGGCGCCAGGCGAGCTAGCGGGAGACGACCTGCCGTTCCCTCAAGGCGGGCACTGGACGTACCCGGCGGGCGTAGTACCACGCGACCCTGATTCGATGGAGGAGGACTGGGAGAATCGGTCGCACCTGCTCATTGCTGCCAAGCCCGAGTTGATTAGGGAGTTCTCGGACGGGTATCGCTCCGATGCTTATTTTCGAAAGCATTTCGTCGACGCGATCCCTAATCCTGAGACCCCGCTCACTCCTTCCCGATTCCAAAAGGGAAGCAACGGACTTCTTTACTTCATCGACGCCGACTGGAACGCTCGACTCTGCGTGCCCAAGTCAAAAATGCCTTACATCTTAGCCCTGGTTCACGACTCGGCTCATGAAGGCGCGCACGCGGGGCCTGAGAAATTCAAGGCTCGACTCCGGGAACTGTTCTTCTGGCCGGACCTCAACAAGGACGCGGAGAGCTTCTGTGGAACCTGCGATGTATGCCAAAAGATCAAGGAGGATCGACGCGCAGCCATGGGCGGGTTAAGGCCTGCTCACATCCCGTCTCGACCATTTGCTACGGTTTCCCTCGACCTCATCACTGGACTGCCTCCCTCCGGAGTTGAGAAGTTCACCGCTATCTTGGTCATCGTGGATAAACTGACCAAGTACGCCCTCATCATCCCCACCCACAACGAGTTATCGCAGGAGGGATTCACCAAGTTCTTCGTCGAACGAGTGGTGAACGTGTACGGTATGCCTGAGAGAATCATCGCCGACCGTGATAAACGTTGGGCCACCATCTTCTGGCGCTCCGTACTTGAACACTATGGCGCGGACATGGTGCTTTCATCCTCGCACCACCCTCAAACCGACGGACAAACCGAGGTTCTCAACGCGACCATCGAACAAATGCTTCGCGCCTATGTTGCTGGCGACAGGACTTCCTGGGCTCGATGGCTCAGTGAGGCTGCCCACGCGTACAACTCTGCCGTTCATTCTTCCACTCACTATACCCCCGACTTCCTACTTATGGGCTACCAACCACGCACGGTAACGAGTGCGCTAGTGCCCGGCCGGGATCCTGTGAATCGGCCCTTTGTCGCTAGTCAGAAAGCTGAAGACTACCTCGCGGTCCTTGATTCCCACCGAGCGCGAGCAAGAGACGCGCTCGTGTTGGCTCAGGAACGCCAAGCTCGCGCGTACAACAAAGGCCGGCGGGAGATTCAGGAACTGCAGCCGGGCGATCTCGCGCTGGTCAATCCTCACACCCTCAAGCTCGTTGACGTCGAAGGCACTGGGCGCAAGCTGGTACAGCGTACCATCGGCCCCTTCGAAGTTCTTGAACGCATTAATCCTATGGTGTACAGGTTACGCCTCCCCGACAACTACCCTATGCATCCTGTCTTCAACATGTCCCATCTGCGAAAATACCACCAATCTGACCCCCTCTACGGCGACCGCGTCCTTCTCCCGCCGACTCGAGATATCCTCAATGCCTCCGAAGAATACGAGGTTGAAGCCATACTCGGTCACCGCCTGACGAAAAGGAAGGACGGAAACCGACGCATGTACCTCGTGCGCTGGCGCTGCTTCGACCATTCTGAAGATTCCTGGGTCTCCGAGTACGACCTACGTAACGCCCCGGAGTTGCGTCGCGAATACTTGGCGCTCAAGAAACTTTGAGGTAGCCTTCCCGACTGGATTCGGGGGTAGTGGCTGTGCCAGGATTTGTACTTATTAGATTCGCGTGGCCGATCATCTCTCCTTTCTTTTATACCTCCACGACGAGTTTTTGTGACGTCCTCAGCGACTCCATACTCGTTCGTATTGACTACCCTAACGCTCGTTTTATACTTTAATTCGCCCGTCGCGACCTACCCCTCGGTCAACTATGGATTCCGACCTCACCAACCCTACCAACGCGCCTTCGACTTCGGACGCCGCGTTGAGTTCCGTATCGACGAACTCCGCCGTTCCTACCGCCGCGGGCGCCATCCCGGAACCCAAACTACTGGAAAGTTCGACCGCGTCGAGTTCCCTTACGAAGAACTCCGCGGTCGAATCTATACCTACCTCATGCGTCTTTTCTCCGTCTCGGCTACGGAGTTTTCATGGGTATCGACTGAACCCGCCCGTCAACTTTGGGTTGGACTATCGGTTACCCGAATTCAAGTTCTACCACTCGCGCGTCGTTCAAGTCGGCGCGCAACAGTTTCTCATTTGGAGCCCGAACTCCCTCCAGGACCCGTTCTACCCCGGGCCCTACAACCTCAACGGGCCTGTCCTTATCTCCCCAGAACCGGCTCAAAGACGATTCGACGGGCAAGGGGGACCCTCTGACTACACGAAGGTCCCTCAGGTTTATCAACTCCACCGTCCCTGGCTCGGCTTTATACTCCGGGAAAGTAAGGCCTTGGAAACGGACGTCGAGTATACCCCCGTGTACTCCGTCTGGCGCGACGAACCTGGAGAATCCAAAGAAGGCCGTCTCCCCTTGCCCTACGTCGAGAAGCTTGTTCAGCGAAACTCGGAGATGGACCGCGACATGCAGTTCCTTATCAAGCGCCTAGGTGGGCAACGTACGGAGTTCGTGGCTTGCCGACCCCTCGTTCCTACCAACGTGCAGCTCCAGAAGCTCTGTGGAATACGGGCGTACCAAGAAGCCGTCGACACCCTCACCGAACTACAGCGGGGCATGCGCGAAAAGGGCGCGTGGCTGGACATGGTTAGTTTCCTCCTCCATAAACCGCTTCACCCGGAAGAAATCCACGAAGTCCAGCCCGCCAACGACCGCTTGCTCGGAGTATGGATAAATGACGCCAACAAGGAAGACTGCTTTTGGTATCTCCTGCACGGGGCCGTACCTTGCTTCGTTATCCACCGACTCCCGGAAGCCGAGCACGTTACGGAGGACGTCTGCCTCGATTTCTTCTCCCGCACCGAGATCGAAGAATACGTCCTCGATGCGCGCCGGTACCTGGCCGACCAAGTCGCCTTCAGAGAGCGATATCGGTATACTGCCACCGAGTACAATCCGACTCCCCACGCGACTCTACCCTCCAATCCGGGCGGTTGGGCTGATCTTCGGGCCCTTCTGAGAGTTCGAGCGAACGAGATCTTGCCGCGAGACCGACCACGTGAACGCCAATCTACTGACGAGCGTAATCTTCTCAATCGGCGCCGCATCATGGGCGCGATGACCTCGCCTTCAACTACGCCGACTGGAATTAAATTCGCGCGAGAAACCCGGGAGTTGCAGGACAAGGTGTTGCAGGCCAAGGCGGATCTGGAGGCGGAGAACGTGAGGCTAGGCGGTGAGGTTGATGTCGACCCCGCCCATGCTCCGTGGCTTCGGCCTCCCGAGATCATTCAAGCTGGAACCGGAGCCTGGACTACCTACCGGGAACAAGACGACGAAGAAACAGGCTCGCCGTTCATGCTCGAGCTCGGCAAGAAGAACGTCGCCCGCAATTTAGGGCCTGGAGAGGTTATGTTCTGGGATCGTGCCAATAATCGCCGACTCATCTTCGAAGGCGCTCCTGACATGCCCAGTGGATCTTGGTTGACGACCGGGAGAGAATTTGGCCGACCAGTGCCCAAGTGGCCCTTCAAGAATGCGGGTCATATGGTGCTGAGAGAGGGGCGGTGGTCCAAATGGATGTACGCCACAGAGAAGCCGCACCCGGCGGATGTTGGCCGACGCCCGCTCGCCCCCGATGCGCGTTACCTTCCTACGGTTTCCGGAGGCCACTTCGAGGAAGGGAAAGGAGAATGGGTGCGACAGGACGATGACTCTGATGGACGAGTCTCCCTGGGCCCCGCCACTGACAGCGAGCAAGATAAAGGGGACGCGATGGACGTCGATGACGATCCCCCTACTCCGACTAAGGCGAACGTTGATGAACGCCCTCTACTCGCTGACGCGGGTAGGAGGTGGTCTCCGTTTCAGCCGTTAAGATCCGCTCGTAGCCCTCCTCGCCGTCCTCGCGTCTTAGACCCTCCTCCGAACCCGCCTCCCTCGGTTCCACGGCTGGGACAAAGCCCGCCGTCCCTGAGTAACTCGTTGGCCACCGCTTCTCGTGCGCCGATGGACCGGTGGACCCCGAGAATGGGACCCGCCTCTCACTCATGGAGGTACCCGGCGGCTCCGCCTCGAGATGTGCCACCAACATCGGCGCCGCCTTCCTCTTGGTCTCGCCCCGCGGTCTCGCTCCCCCGACCGCCTCTAATTCCTCCACCCGTTCCTCTGCCGCCTGTTGCCGGCCCGAGTCGTCGGAATTCCCCGCCAAGGAGAAGCCCTTGGAACCGCTCCACCGAGACGAGTCGTAGAGAGCGATCGCGCTCTCCGATACGTCCTCGTTCCCCGCCTCTCCTTGGCCGCTACCGACCTGATGCGCGGTTGCCGGCCTACGACAACCGCGAAATGCGACGTAGCCGATCTTCATCGCGGCGTCGAGGATCATATTCGCCGCGCAGACGCAAGTACCGATCGCGGTCCCGAAGCTTAGAGGAAGGGAGGTATGAACGGCGATATCGAGCCGCGCGTTCCCGATCGCGCTCTCCGCGGCGTCGCCCCCGTTCCCGGTCGAGTTCACTTCGACTGGAACGGAGAGGGCGCGCGCGCTCTCGCTTGCGAACTCCGCCAATGCCGCGCAAACGCGCTCGAAGTGCGTCGCCGGACCTGGACGAACGTAGGCCTTCAGAAAGTGGGACGGCCATGGACGTAGTCACGGAGTCCAGTTTACTTCTTCGACTCCAGGCCCCTGCTGCTCCCCCCGCGAGAGATTTGCTGCAACGTCTCGACCTCCCTGTGAGTGAAGGGTCTACGGCGTCGGTCTTTCAGAGACTCGGCGTCCCTTTGCAAGAAAGAGTCGGCGAAGTGCGCAAGAAACGAAGGCGGGAACGAGGGCCGCACAACCGAGCTGCAAAAAGGGCTAAGAAGGAAGCGGAATTGGCTGCCAAAAGGAGGGAGAGCGCCTTGAATAAAGAGGAGGAGGGGAGTTTACAGGCCGCGCTGTTTCATGACGCGGCGTCGCAACCAGCCCCTGTGCCTACTCCCGCCGCGCCCTACGAACCTCCGGAGTATCCTGAGGATTGGTACAATTGAGTAAACCTTACGCTCAGACTGGGGGGCTCTGTGACGGACTTGTAATTACTGTACATTAAAGCCGTATATATTGTAGTCTGATCGTAGTGTTTGTAGTAGTTTAGTTGCCGGCGAGGCCGGCAATCAATACACTTTTACCGCACAACCACGACCTCAAGCAAGTGCTCTTCAAGAGTCAAGAGGCCGCGTGCGCCACCATTGGGGCTGAGCTTCCCCTCAACCCTCAGCTCCCTCCTCCCAGGTTACGGACCTAGCCGACGGTAGTCGGCTCATCTGCCACGTCGAAGCTCGAACTCCGCCTTCAGGCGTGAGTTCGCTTCAGCGTTACGGGCTCTGCTTGAGCCACCGAACTGGGACGTCGACGTGCTCCTCGCACTCCGTCCCCGGTCTTCAAATCCACGAGAAGAGCTTCGTTGGAAGCACGACCCTTTCACAGCAAGTCCGTCAACAACTCCTGTGTAACTTGAGTTGACTTTACCACTCCGAATAGCGATTATAATGGGCCTACCATATCGATATCGCTTTGCCCCCTGGAAGAGGAGCGGATCAATCCGCTTATTGGCTTGTGAAAGCCAAGTCATGTTGACCATGTCCCTGATATCCTGGGGCAATTCAACCGAAGCTCTGGCCAAGATACGGGGGCCGGGAATCTGCGAGGTCCTGAAGCTTCCCGGGGCAAAAGTGAATCTGCATTTCATGAGTTCTAGAGGGTGGCGGAGTGTTCTACAACCCACCGGTCGCCCGCCGCGTGTCCCTGAACTCTGAGATTTTGAGGCACCTGCCACGTTGGAACAAGGAGCGAGCACGAATGAGGAATGTATGCAATCGGACAGAATGATTCGCCATATTGGCAGGCCTGGGTGACGACGGAGCCCAGGAATATTCGTGTTTGAAATTTACTAAGCGTCACCGAAGGAATCCAGATTGGAATTAATGTACCCAGAAAGTGGGAGATGTCGAGACGCTGGCAAAGTGTCTCCGGGAGAGATGCATGAGGTTGAGTTACCAAGAAGGAGTAGATGGTCACGTCCGGTGTGGTGATGCTTTGGTACCGAAAGCGAGGCGTGTGCCATCGTGAAAGACTGCAGTCGAGGTCTTCATACCCCTCTTGGTTCTCAAGGTCTGCCATCGTCAGGTAGATTTGTGGTGGATTCCGTTTGACGCAAATTGCAGGCTCAAGTCCCTATAAAACCGTCAGGTCAACGTCTGATTTGAAAACGCAAAAGTACCTCTTCGTGGTCTCCATTAAGCCAATGGTGATGTTGGGAGCAGTCCTGAAGATATTCGTTTAGGTCGTCAAATGTCAGGGTCAAGACTCACTTTGAATTGCTTAAACTGGCGCGGAGACATGAGTCAGAAGACTTGGAGTTGCAAAGAGAGGGATGGGCGCACAAGCATTCCTTCAATGCAGGCCCAGACGAGATCCGACGACGGTCGGTGAAATCGGCGATACATTGCCAGAGGTATCAACTCTGTGCGATCTGCCTGAGGAAATGATTCGACCGATCTACAGCAGCCGTACGTACCGTCATGATAAATCAAGGCCTGTAATCCCGGCGCAGTGGAGACTCCAAATAGTTGCCATACGTTGGGGTGCCTTGAGGATTATTAACAATGAGCCATCATAAAATACCAACCAGACCTCATCCCCATCCTCGTACTTCACGACTGTCATCGGCGAGGGTTCCCCCGATATACGAGCCACGAAGATCTTGATCTTGTAAACTTTACTTGAAATAGAGGTCTCGTAGAGCAGATTGATGTCCCCCAAGGCGACATGACGGAACTGTGGTCGGTCATTTCGGGTGGACAAACTAGATAATATACTTGCGTGGTTCGCCAATCGATCAGAACCACATCAGTAAAACTACACGTTTGTCTTTGGCATCTTACATCTTTGTGAACCATCTTTGAGTGTCTTGGTCTTTGAGAGCTGTCTTTGGTCTTTGGAAGAGCATCTTTGAGAGTCTTTGTCCTGGTGCCGGTGTCTTAAGTCTTTGCGAAATTTGTGTCAACAATTTTCATCTGTCTCAAAATTAATGTCTAATTCACCCTCAAGCTTCCAGAGTGCGGTACAAGCATGTAGTTTATGAACTTGAGCGCGACACTGTCCATGGATACTACTGCAGGGCTCCGAGTCCAAGTGAATTCAGAATCACGAGGTGAGCGACTTGAATGGCAAAAACATGAGGGATGGTGCAATGCAAAACCTGGGTGCAATTGCAGCAGTGCCAGCTCCGGGTTTTTCAAAAGGCGGAGGTGATACCGTGCGGATGCGCATTCTGAAACAACACAAGTCATTGAAACTCCGCCCGATCATGATGCGGAGATTTGAGGCCGCCCGATCAATTGCGCCATAATGACTCGATGGGATCATGTCATTGGTTGCTCTCTACCTTCATGTCGCCTCTCTCCCTCGGACCTCCTCAGCGTTATCCTCGCCGTCGCCGCAAGTCCCCCAAGCTTCCAAGTCCTGCTGTTTCCTAGACTCGAAGCCTCTTCCTCAACACGGTTGCTTTAGCAAGCCTCGTGACTCTTCCACGCGTCTGCCCTGTCCTCAATGGTGCCCGGGCTGCTTTTGCTTAAGTCCTTGCCTCTACCCTCACCTGAAACCTTCTCTCCCCTCAAAATCTCAAGAACCTCAAAGCTTGAAGTTCGCAGATTTTGCCCTCTCAATGTCGGGTCTTAATGCTTTGCAAATTTGGCCTCGTGTTTTTTTCCCAGCACTTCAAACGGCGTTATTCGAAGGCCAATTCCGGCCCTCTTCTCACCATGCGGCTCTCACGGCGCGTCTCCAAATCTTCAACGGTCTTTGTCCAGTCCTCAAGTTTGAATATTTCATCGGTCTGTGAAGCATTGCAGTGTGGTGGATAACGGCGTCGCTGGTGGCCAGGTGCGCAATCCGAACTGTGTGCGAACGTAACTGATCTTGGCTTTGGCCTCCGTTTAGTATCTGTGGCTTAGCTTGTCCGCTGCGAAGACCGTTGCCGTTTCCCGTGCTGAAAGGCCATGTCCTCTGCGCTCCCGTGTTGTAGCCTGGCTGCTGACTAGCCGTGGCTGTTCCTATTTTGCCATGGGGAACGTGCGGAGGCATACGCACTATGTACTATGTATATGTACCTGTGAATAATATCATCTACACTATATTATGTGTCTTTCTAAGTGTCTTTACAGCTCTTTGCATAAGTAATGGCACTACTCCTATTTTTAGAAGAAAGAGCATTTTGAACCCTACCGGGTTTTTAGCTCATTCCTCCCTCATCTCTCAACGGATCGACTTGGTTCTGGGTGCATTAGAGAGCAGGTAAGCGGGGCTTTGAATTCATGTCCATCTCCAGTTCTAACTCACCGGCGCTGGTGACCCTCAAATTTACCCCTTTCAATTCCACCACAACTTGTTAATTGAATAACTCCATGGTTTTTTATTCCATTTACTCAATTCCAGCGGTGGTGGAATCCATAAATGGAGTCAATCGTCCTAGATAGTGCAGATTGTGTGAGGTCTACGCGGCACCCGGGTTAGATCGTGTTAAACGGAAAATTCCAAAAGGCGTGGGAACCTCGGTTGTGCTTGGCACAAACCATTATGTTTTGTCCACGAAACCTTGACTCGGCCTTCCCCCTTCAGTATGAACCTATTTTGATGCAAATCGGTTGAAAAATGAGTGAGTATTGGAGTTTGCAATTTGGGATTGGCACCATAAGGCTGATTTTTGGCACAACTGAAAACTTTGACTTAGAGGGTGAGGCCCAAGGCAATTGAAAGCCCCGCTTACCCGCTCTCTAATGCACCCAGAACCAAGTTGATCCGTTGAGAGATGAGGGAGGAATGAGCTAATAACCCGGTAGGGTTCAAAATGCTCTTTCTTCTAAAAATAGGAGTAGTGCCATTACTTATGCAAAGAGCTGTAAGTGTCTTTGAGTGGCAGTGTCCTTAACTGGGACATTCTGGCGGGAGATGCTGACAACTTTCCGGTGAGTCTCGAGAGTCGTCAAAAGC
Source organism: Mycena metata (assembly GCA_029378385.1). NCBI lineage: Eukaryota > Fungi > Basidiomycota > Agaricomycetes > Agaricales > Mycenaceae > Mycena > Mycena metata. Next base: position 152,274 of record JARKIB010000088.1, on the reverse strand, counting down.
TAAAGCTGTGAAGCAGTCCAGAATTTATACTTAGGGACAGATTAAACGTACAAGAAAGTTGGATCGTAATTCATTGACCCGAACCTTGTAGCATTCTATCTGGTCGGCGAGACTTGTCGCTCGCACAAACTCCTTGATTTTGCCACAAAGTCCCCGTCGACTTTAGATAAGATTTTCCAATCCCCTCCGGAGGATAGAGAGAAAGCTAGATAACGCGTCAGAAGAAATCAAATGCGATTGCGGAGAGCTCACGCGATATAATCCTCACAGAGTCCAGCAAATCGCACACCGAGGGCTCCCCCGTTGGTGCAGATTTCATTCCGGAGGATCAGGAGTATTTCGACCGTGCTTGCACAGAGATCGCGTAAATCCTCTCGGTTCTTCTTGAGTTTCTGCGTCACCGTGACCTGTGTTAAACAGCTTTGGATGTTAAAATGAGTGCGCGACGCACGTCGACCGTCTCCAGCAGCACGACGATGGTTCCAAGAGCTGTTTTGACGTATGGGAGTGCGACGAAGTCGGCCCCAGCAGCGATCGTTCGCACCGCTTGAATCATCTGAGACAGCCAGTCGGTCGACTGGGATCGAGCGACAAGGCGAGCCTCCAGATTGGGGTGTATCTCTTCGTCCTGCATGGCCGCAAAGTGTTGTGGGTGGGTGAGAACTAACGCAACGGAAATCGATGGGCGTGTGAGGAGTTGAATTAGAGACTCGAGTCGAACAATCAGAGAGAGATGTTCTTCGAACGAAGTGCTCCCGGCCCAGGAAGAATCCGCGGACACCAACCAAAACTGTGGTTCAACAGTAATCGTTAAGAGGTGTCCTGTTGTCCTCCCACAAAGACTGTAAAAATAAATATAAAATGACTCGTTGGAGGAGGAGATTATCTTACTTTGCCCAAATTTGGAGGTTGTCCAGCATATAAGTCGGCAGGCGCAGGAAGGTGTTCCGCATTCAATGTCAGGAGGTCACAATTTTTCTGTTTCGCGACATAGATCCAGTGCAAGCCCCAGTCCCATGTTATTCACAAATGCGATAAACTGGAACATTGGGCTCGCGGATAAGACAACTCAGCATAGATTAATCAATGTGATCCCTTTCGGAACATGCTGAGAAGTAGCGATAGTTGGCCGATAGTAGCCTGAGTAGTACGGTCGCAGTGGAGTCCGGAACGAAGGAAACTCTCCATGGATCCACGAGCTGCTTGGGCGATGAGGGGCGTGTGCCGGATCGTAGGTGGGTTGCGCACAGGTGGCGCGTGTTGTGTTCCTTGCTCGCCGGCTTCGCAGGCAGGGTCGCGGGCGGCGCCTAGTGGTGACGTCGTGACTTCATGTGATCGCCGTCGTCCCAGATGCCGCCGTCGGGGTTTGCCGAGCTGTTGTTTGGAACTGACCGGCAGGACGTCCGCTCGATGCAGTTCATCTTTTGCTCCGCCGGGTTCCTTTGCGCGTTGGATGGAACGTGCAAGTAAGTTGGGTGATTCGATGCTGCTCAGTGCTCAGGCCAAGGTTGGGGATTTAGCAATACTCAATAGGTTCCCCGAACAAAACCAACAAGATTCCAGAGCGCGAGTATTAGATTACTTTGGACATATATCTAGTCTTTGTCCTCTTCATCCTCATCAGAAATCTGACCCTCGATCTCTTCAATCGAAACAGCGTGGTTGTAAAATCTGTCCACAAAGATCGGCTGCCTTCCAACCCACCTCGCAAACGCAGCGAACTCGTCCTCGACGGCCGGCCGAATAGCGCGCTTTGACAGCTGCGTCAGAAGGCGAGTCTCTTGGGACTCACCCCTCGTGCGATCGTTGATGCGATAGAAGGCGTACAACGCCTCGAAGACCCTGTTCAAGATTGCGATTGGTTTGTAAGTAAGCATTGAACCCCGAAACAAGATGGCGTACTCGTCAATCCGGCGGTCGAGTTGCTGCCACATCAACTCGCAGCCAATCCGCCACAAGAAAATCCCCTCAGTGGTATCCGTCGACTCCGCATCGACGACCAGATGCTTCTGGGACTTGACCACAGGGGTCAGGATCTTGGTGACCTTTATCCCTACCGCAGTCTGCGCTTGTCCGGCCAGCTGGTTCGCAAAAGCTGCAAAGTTGACAGGAAGGAGGACAGGCAATACTATGTCCTGTGTGCGTTTAAGTACCCCGGCGACGTTGGTCGCGTATGTCAGGCGCTTCGCGGCCTTGAATTCATCCCCGTCGGAGTCCTCGATTCCGTGGTCCTCCAGGAAGCTCTCTTCGTCGAGCCAGTCTGTGATTTGGCGGAGGTTAAAGACATCAATCTGGTGCTTGAAGTCGGGAATGTTGAAGTCCTTTCCCCACGTATAGCTATGCGTGAGCGATGAGTGACTGGATTTATTTACGGACGAACAATATTATACCATACCTTGGCGTATCGTCATAAGATAACACCTTCGTTGGATAAGCCGACGCTTGACTTGTAATCGGAGAGACACTTACCGACTCCGGAGGACCCCCGTAATTTGTCGATGCCCAGTGCTTTTCATCGATGCTGCAAAGGGGAGTAAATGCGGGAGCTCCAGCGTATCAAGAAACCTACACAAGGTCGCCGCTTTTCTCCAGATCCCACAACGCCACGTGCCGCATGAGGAGAGTGAATCCCGAGAGGCAGCTGCGGCCTTGGGGCTCCGCACTGAGCTGGTGCTTGTTGTCGAGAACGCTGTGGCTAACAGGCTTTTTGGAGGTGTAGCTGTAGGAGTCGTTGAGGACCGTCTGGGTCCACACACGGGCCGCTTGCGCGATTCTGTCCATGTCCAGCTTGAAGAGCACCTCGTCGCGTGAGATACGTCGGAGGTTGCTCTTCGATTCTTCCAACGACGCGATATACGACGGGAGGATGCGGATCCCATAGCCCTGCGGACGGGGTGAGTACCGGTAGCGCGATCGAAGGGATCGAAGCGTACCCTATTTGCGTATTTAAATACCCTGCGGTAGTGGTTACGATCTGTAGCGCTGAGAATGCAAAAAAATGAAGTCACCTTTGCTCCTGTGTCGCACGGCGTTCCGACAAGTAATGTCCCTGGATCAAGTTCATGGTGAAGACACTGAACCCGGCTGGAGTGCGTGTTTAATGAGGCATACGTAGACGATCTCAAGGGAAAAAACATACTTTCGAGCGCACGAGCGGCCCGGGGGAGCATCCACAGCTCAGTGCCGTCCCACCCCATGGCGCAGACATCAAGATCAAAGTTCAAAAGCACCGCCCGGGGCGACTTGACGAGCTTCAGCACGACCTGGACGCGGCGCAGAGGGTAACGCGAGTAAAATGTGACCGTTTTCGAGTTTCGCACGACGAGTGTGGGTGTTCCCTTCGGTAAATTCGCGCGGAACGTTTTGAAGAGATGTTCGAGCTTGGCATTCGCTGCCTCCGGCTCGAGGTCATACAGGTAGACGTCGATGTCAGAAGCGGCCCATTGGGCTGCGATGTCAGGCTGGGTGGGCACGGCGAGGAGCGCTCCGAGGATGATCCCGCCGGCGATGAAGACGTTGTTCCAGTCGAGACCTTTGAGAAGTCCGTCGGAGAGACGGTCGAACGTGCTTTTGAAGCTCGTGGTGGATGGCTGTATTTCGATCTGTGAAGCACGGGTGCTGCTGAGGATCTGGTACCCAGGCAGATTCGTTGGGCGAACGATCGTCCGAGACGCGTTGGTTTTCGTCGACGTCGGAAAGACAGCCTCGGAATCGGCGAGGGTGACGAGACCAAAGTGCCAGTCGTCACCAAGACGTTCGCCGTCTCCGAGATATTTCTCGTGCGAGATAATCCTTTGACCACATCAGTTCGAGGGGTATGGAGGAGAAAGGGTTTAAAGGCACCATTCATCGATGTCTTTGACCACCTCTCCCGTCACTGGCAGGGGTTCCAACTTCTGCCGCTTCTTTGGCGGCCCATCCGATCCAGACTCGAGTCTCGTGAGCCCTTGGCGGAACAATGGGTAGGTTATCGTATGCCATCCCCAGATGTGATGCGACAGAATCAGGTCAGGTATGGCGTCCAGTCCGTCCGCTGTTTGATGGATCTTGGCTGCTAACGCATCCACAAGGGAGGGAACACCAGGAAAGCTCTTCCTTGGAGCTGAAATATAGTTGTCGTAGCATTCTAGTTGATATTCGATGGTTTCACGGGCAACTTGAGCCTTCGGGTCACTAATCGACTCGGAGTGGTCTTTCAGTATTTTACGCAATGGATCGGGAGCCACAGTTGACAGAATGGGTCTTGAGGACGCGTTCGCCGTGTATACTACATTCAATAAGTCCAAGAACATACAGCGGGCAAGTCCAACGTACCGAAGCGCATCGTGGTGGTGGACGACTCGACGAGTGGCAAAAAATGATGGTCATTATCCGGCTCTGATAGGCGCTGGTGCGCGGCTCGCGGTCCTTTGTTCAAGTTGAAAAAATATGTTACAGTATGTAAATGGACTCCACAAAGGTGGTAATCGAAGTCAACAGAAGGTTCTGGAAGGGTTCCAACTTCCCTGGATTGCAAATCTTTGGCGCAATATTGAACCGTCTCACTCAGACGCTCGTAAAAAGGATTCAAAAACGGTTGAATAGTCGCAAATGAATTGCTGGAATACTGTAACACTACGTGGGCGGAAGAGAGCCGGGTAGTGACTCTGAGGGCTAAATATCGTCTCGCGAGTTCGTTGTTAGCTGTATGACGGAACAAGCGCAATAAGATCTTTTGTCCGAAGTCATAATTCATAAGAAATTTTACTGTAATGATACAAGTGGTAGTCGTCGAAATTTTAGAGCACCACCGTCTTGCTTTAGCGTACAGGACGTAAAATCGCGCCCCCTACTCGTCCTCCTCAACCTTGATCTCCGTTGTCTTAAACTCCCTTGCCGGCACCCTCCGCTTGAACATGATGTCGAGCTCGCGGTAGGAGCGCCCCTTCATCTCGGGGAGGAAGAAGTATGCCATCACCCAGCAGATGAGACCGGTTGCGCCCCAAACATAGCCGCATCTGCCGCCCACTAAAGCGCCAAATAATTAGCATTTGAACGAAGGAAGGAAGGAGGAAGGAGGGAGGAAGGAAGAGAACGCACAGTTTCCGCCGGTGGGGTTTAGCATGTATGAGGCCACTGTGTATGTTATCGTTAGCCTCATACTGGTACTCGAGCGGCGGATGTGGGGGAGACTCACGGAAGATACACGGGATCTCGATGATGTAGTAGGTGGCGCGCCCGATACCAGTGGTGAGCGGCCTCAGGCGGATGGCGGATGTTTCGGCGATGATGCACCACGAGACGGGGGCGGCCGCGAGCGTGAATGAAACAGCGACGATGAGGCCAAGAGACGCCTGCGCGAGCGTGGCCGCGTTGGACTTGCCAACGGAGCCGGCGATGCCGAGGGCGACGAGCAGCGCGACGTTGACGCCGGTACCCCAGAGGTACAGGGTGCGGCGGCCGAAGTGCGTCGTGAGGATCCAGGAGAGCATGACGAAGATCATTTGGAGGGCGGAGGTGATGAGGCCGAGGGCGAAGGCGAGGTGGTGCGATATGCCGGCCTCTGCAACGCGTTGTCAGACTCGGCAAACAAGGCTAGAGCGGCGGAAAAAACACATACGCTCAAAGAAGTACACGGCCTGATTGGCGATGAGGTTACCCGCGAGGTTCTGACCGGCGTAGACGCAGCATACGATGAGGGTGCGGCGGATGTCGGTGCCGCGGAAGAGCTCGACGTATGAGGGCGCGGTGACGGTCGATTCGAGGTCGATGACGCGGCGCATGAGGGCGACCGTGTCGCCCGGGTTGGTCAGTCGCGATTTGCGGGCCAGGCGCACGACGGAGCGTTCCGCCTCCTCGATGCGGCCCTTGCGGACGAGCCACCAAGGCGACTCGGGGGCGAAGAAGAGGAGGATCGCGAGCGGGGTGGGGAACATCCATTGGAGCGCGATGGGGATCCTGAGATCATCATCAGTGAGGGAAAGACGCGGAGATAAATAAGGACGAACTTCCAGGCTTTATCGTCCATGCGGTCATTGTAGACGAAGGTGACAGCGCCGACGATGATACTCCCGATGGCCCAAAACATTTGGAGGACTTGCGTCGCGGGGGCGCGCAGCCGCAGGGGGACGATCTCGCTGCAATACGCGGGGGCGTTAGCGATGAAGATGCCCCAGGGCAAACCCTCGAGGAGTTGGGCGACGAAGAATACGGGGAGCGAGTTGGCGAAGTACATGATGAAGATGAACGCGTTCATGAGCATGAGTCCGAACAAGGTCGCCCATCGGTATCCGACACGGCTCGTGAGAGGGCCCGCCAGGAAGACACCAATGAGCGCACCCAGCTGGCCGGCCATTTGGAGGGCCGACTGCCATTTGGGCACGATGTAGAATATACCTGTTGCGGGGTCCGGTGCACCGAATCGGTTGTAAAATGCAGGGGTGGCGATGAAATTGCCGATGAGGAACACGTCGTAGGATTCCATTATCTGAGCGGGGTCAGGTCAGTCGGCGTTGAATTGTGGTAGGAAATGCGAACTGACAATCGTAAAGGACATGATAAAAGCCCAGAAGCAAGCCATTGGGTACGCCCGGACGGCATCCATGACGGACATGGTGTGCTCCGCGAGCTCTGCCTCGATAGCCTCCTTCTTGTACTCGTAATTGTCCCCATGCTCGCTCTGCCCCTTCTCGTTGGGCATGGTCTTGATGTCTTCACCACTCATGTTGGCTGGTCCAGAGGATGGACTGGTCGTTCACGTCTGTGGAAAGTGGGAGACGATAGGAAGCACCGTGGAGCAATTCTTCGCCCTCGTATATTTAACGGTTCGCCTGATCCCCGATGAATACCCCTCAGCTGACCCCACTCTGTGGGACGGGAGAGTAACATTTTGGTTGATGGACCTCGGCAAAAAGGAAAGGAAGCGTGCGCGCCTTATGGCACGGGTTCCAGTTTGAAGTCGGAGGGGCAGATGACCCCGTCTAAGCGGGTGAGGCGGACCGGGAGAGAGAGATTTGAACGCGGGGCGCGGCGGGGGCCAGGCACAGACAGGCGCGGCCGAACCCCAGAACAGAATAGCCAAGACCTTCGCGTGGTTCTTTGAAGGAATGTGCCGATTGAGGTGATTATGGTCTTGTGAGTATTACCCCAAAACGACCATAGTTCCACGACTTTCTTGCCATAGGATTGACGCAGTTAACTAGTTCTGTACGTAGTCGGCAGCACACCTTCAAATAGTGCGGACTGCGTCAGACCGTTCTTGCAAGGCGGCCGGGGAGATAGCGTCTCGTCATGATGTGTGAACCTGCGAAAAAATGTCAGAGTTCTAATTTTAGAGGTGAGTGATCGGTGCGGCGGCGCCGGGCGGTGCGAAGCACCGCGGCCGCCAACTCGGACTTTTTTCACTAGAAAAGTATAGATTGGGCGTCCCCGGAAACAATGGATTTGGCCATTCAAGATATTCAAACCGCGCCCTTCTGACTGGTTCAAGTCTCCGGGTTCAAGTTAGTGGAAGAAACAATCGTTATCTCCGGCCGAGTGGGTAAAAAAAGTACCCTGTTCATCAGCCGTTACGCATCGTAGAAATACGCGGTAAGTTTTAACAGAGATCTGACTCCACCTGGGACGCCCAGCACTCCAGGTTACCCAGGGCCATGTATGTAAACCTGAACACACTATATCAGGCGATGCGATCAATATCGGCTGGCACGGCACCGCGGCAAGACGTCACCGTGGTCGCTCGGGGATCTCGGGGATGTTCAATTTACGATTCACCTCACAAACGCTGTACTTTTTATAGAAGGCCGAGTACGTACTCTTATGCTTGCCCGACCCAAGACGAAAGCTCGTTTTGTAGGCTTCAAGCTTTCGATGGCATCATGATCAATAGAGCTTCCCAGTATATTTTGTTTTTCCGAGAAAAATCCGGGTGCGGTTTGGAGCTGAAAAATCGTTTTTTTCAGGACTAAGTACTGCTCTAATACGCACCACCGTTCGCCGGTAATTCCGGGAGTGACTTAATCGCAAACAATCTGCAGTGTGTAGGTGGTTCTCCCGCATCGTGTACAGTCTTTGCCTCCGAAGTGACTCCGGTCCGGGAATGATGTGGGGCGCGGGTTATCGTAAGTTGAACAGGGAGATACTTAATTACTTCTGTTTGCCGGCATAAGCCGGAATCGGTACCGTCGCGGCAGTCCTCCGCACGATTCGGGTATAGGTAATACTCGTCTCTCAAGATCGGAGTCAGTCAGGAACGACAGGAAATTTTCAAGGTGACGACATATCCCAAGTCTGCCGTCGCGAAATGACTTGAACGTGCCAGCGGTGCGAAGATAATCACTACGAACGGGTTTGAATCTTGGATTTGTGTCCCAAGCTCAACTCTCAAGAAAGAGTAGTGATGCTCAGGGCCCGGCTTCAAGCCCAAAGCCCGCCAGGCCTGGCAGGCTCGTTCAAGCCCAAGCCCGGCCGGGCCCAAAGGCGGACCTGAGCGGGCTTCGGGCTTGGCCTTCAGATTTTTCAGGCCCAAGTCCAGGGCTCAAGCCCGGGCCTGGGTATCACCTATAAAGGTGAGCTTCCTTTGAGTTCAGAGACGGAAATTGATTCGATTGAGGGTCCATTCTTTACAAGCGATCCAAAAAACGCATTTGGGGTTGAACTCTGCGTTAGAAGTGGGTAAAAAACTAGCGGAAACCCCAATTCGGAATGCCCGAAAACGGAAACGTGGTTGAAAATGCCTGAAAACGTCGTGAGCAGGTATCAAGCAGGTATATGAAGTGTTACATAACGTTAACAATTCTATAGACTGAAAAATGGTAAGCCTCCGCAACTCTTTAGCTATGCTTCCCAAGCCCGGGCCTGAGCCCGGCTTCGGGCTTGGCTTGGGCCTGAGCGGGCTTGGGCTTGGGCTTGAGAAATTTCAGGCCCAGGCCCACTCAAGCCGGGCCCAAGCCCGGGCTTCCACTGCCAGGCCCCGGAACATCACTAAGAAAGACTCAAGCTCCACGTTCCACGCATGTTGAACTGTTATTGAAGCTGTCTTTTGCGGGGTTGCGATCAACTTGCCGACTTGATGTCCTGTCAAGTCGTCGCCAAAAGGCCGCAAGCCGGGACGCTGGCATGAATGGACGTCATAGACGTGTGGCGTGTCGGAAACCGGATTAAAGGCTAGGCAAGGCTATATGTACTGAGGATGCTGAGATGATAACATGTGAAGTCCTAGAAAGATGACAGGAGTTACATTCAGAATGCGGTAAAAAAAAATTGTACCAAAGAGCGATGCTAAATAAATAAATAAAATTAGGACTCGTAAGTTTCATTCAACCGTGCCTGAATAGTAAAGTGGAGCTAGATATAACACTCTACTTCGGACTACTGGGGTCTACGTATACATCGATTATCGAGCTACGGTGCTACAGCACCAAGCAGATCAGACACCAGGTACAGTAGCCATTGTAGTAATCCGTAGTTTTAACTGCCGAATACGATGTCTTATAGTTCGGGGTTCGGGGGGGGGGGGGAGGGGGAGGGGGGGGGAACGACAGCACCACAACGGCTATGTCGACTGCATTGGTCTTCGGAGCTACCTGCATTTTTCTTAATGTCTTTCTGCCTCGCCGTCATCTCAGCATCTGAACATCTGGAGCGGAGATTAATAAGGAGCGCGGCGGTCGCGTAGCTCGGTAGTATAAAACGAGAAAAGCGCGAGTTCGGATGACTTCAGAGGCAGCATATAAGATAGTAATTTGCACTCCCAAATTGAACCAACAAAAACACAACTTTATTCCGCGATGCACCATACCCATCTCATCTTCCTCTTCCTACAACTAGGCTGTCTGGGTGCTGCGCAGGCGAGAATTTGCACGGTCCATGCAGCGGGAAACGGCACCGACGACGCGCCCGCCATTCTCGCCGCATTTGCGGATTGTGGCAAGGGCGGCAAGGTCGTGCTGCCCTCTGCGAACTACACCATCGCCCAGCCCATGACCACGCATATGGAGGGCGGCTCCTTTGATCTGCACGGCTACCTCAGCTTCACGCCCGACATCGATTATTGGATCGCAAATTCGTATCGCTTCCCATTTCAGAATCTGAGCATCGGGTGGTGAGTGTTATTATACATCTCTCGAATTCCGTGGGTTGCAGCCAATCCGTACCATAGGCATATCACTGGCAGTGATTTCGTCGTGGATGGACACGGCACGGGGGGCGTATTTGGGAATGGACAAGTGTGGTACTCTTGGGCGCGGGGAGCCGGCAATCTCTTCGGACGGTACGCGTCGTTGATATTTTTCTCATAAGAGTCCTAACCCTCAGTAATTACCAGGCCCATGTCTGTCTCCATAACAAATGCTACTCGCGCCGTCGTCAAGAACTTTAAAATTATACAGCCGCAGTTCTGGTATGTATGGATTTTTGTTGCCAGTGGTTGCAATTTCGCTGCCTAATGTAATACTGTTGACTCCCCCTGCAGGGCTTCGCTGGTGTGGAACTCCACCGATATCCTCCTTACGGATTTCTACGTCAATGCAACCAATATGGACCCTGCGGTGCGTCACATATACTTGTTGAAAGGGTTTAGAAATTTATGTTCTTTCTCAGGCAGGTGGTGTAAATTGGGTACAAAATACCGACGGCAGCGACACGTACCAGTCGAAGCGGATCACGTACCAGAACTGGGTTTACCAGGGGGGAGACGATTGCATCGCGTTCAAACCCAACTCGACGCAGATCACGGTCCGAAACGTGTCGTGCACGAGTCTCAATGGGATGACTTTCGGGTCTATTGGCCAGTACCCCGACTCTGTGAGCATCGCGTATGGTGATATTTTGTGCCGACACTGATTATGTTTATAGTTTGATATTCTGCAAGACATCTTTATCGAGGACGTCGTTGTAAGTATTTCCCCTCGCCAGTCATATTCTGCTGGTGCTCACGATTACGTTCGCAGGTGCAGAATCACCCGGATGCCGAGCTCGAAGGGGGAGGTCCGTATTCTGCCCAGCTTGACGGGGGAGCGTACTTCAAGTCCTGGTAAGTTTAAGTTCAGCTCAAAGTGAGTCTGAACGAACCTCACGGCCACCAACAGGATTGGCGTCGATGTGGGCACGCCGCCCAATGGCGGCGGCGGGGGCCGCGGCTATTGCAAGAATGTCACGATCCGGAATTTGCATATCATCAACGCGACGGTCCCGCTTCTCTTGACATCCGAGTGCGTCGTCGACATTAATATTAGTTCAAATTCCTCCTTCTGACAAGTTCACGTTTATCCAGGCTTACATACTCCCAACTCAACGCGACTTACGCGAACACCTCGACCTTCGTCTGGGACGACATTCACTTCTACAACGTCACAGGCACCTCGAACACTGGGCAAGTGATCGACTTTGAGTGCAGCACCGCTGCACCGTGCTCAGGGTGGTCATTTACCGACATGAACCTTACCCCTGCAGGCGGAGCGGCGACGAGGGGGGATACCGTTTGCCACAATTTCTTCAATTATACGGGCTTGCCACAGTGTACTGCTTGACAGAGTGTTCAGGTTCAGCCCCTCCAAGCAGATGAAAAGTTAGAAAATGTGCTCGCAGGGAGGTAACCCGAGATCTCACCGTAGAAGTACCCGACCTTTCAGGTCAATAAACATCATCTTCAGCCTTGTATCACTTCAGAACCCTTCAGGAGTGCCTGGACAACACAGAAATTGAGTTGTTCGGGATCATCAAAACATCGGTATCACCCATTTCGCCATCGGAGGACCTGTGAGGTTCAAATTTCACGTTCTATATAAGATATATTACTCGGGAAAAAATACTGGGATACTCTCGGAAGGCAACCCTCAATGGTAAAGATGGAACCTATGGTGGGATTGGGATTGAGTGATTTAGAGAAATAAAGTGTTCTTGTGATCTAGTACGTGCGCCGTTCTCGAGTTGCGCGGCCCGATTGTGCGCACACTCCCCGCCTGCCCGTCCATGTGGCGTTTATTCATGTATCCTAGCCGTGGCGCGGGACAGTGATGTTCCGGCTTCGGCCTCTGTCCGTAAAGTCTCGGCTTTTCGGCTTTGAAGCCGGCCCAAATGCCGGCCGGGGGCTGAGGCTCAGCCTGCTATTTCTCTAAGCTAAAGTCCGGCCGAAAGCCCCGGCTTTTACGAGTCGGCAGGAGAACTTAAATGTTGCTTATTGTGTTATTACTCTTGGTGTCAGTGGGATTCAGTTTTGAACTTATCGATGAACTTAAACTCAACAATTATTGAACTGATGGCATCACCAGAACTTTAGTCCTCACCGAAGAGGTTCAACAGTGGTCAGTACGTACCCCCCAGCCAGCGTGTAATTATCACAATAGGACTTATTAAGACCCATAGCACTGTAGTAAAGTACTCGCCCAGTAGCGATGGCAAGCCCCCAAAATCAGGCCGAACCGAGGCTGGCACTTCACTACGTCCGCGAGAGCAGCGGCTGGTTCAGAGGCTGGCCAAGTCCCCGTCGCGGATCGGTAGAACTTTGAAGGGCCTTTTAGAGACGTATTTTCTTACATATTTTGCTGTGTTTAAGTTTGCGACGAATGTGAGAGGAGGTTGGGATGGTCGACGGCACGGCCGTAACGGGTCAACGGGTCGGTAGAATTTTGAAGGGCCTTCTAAATTCTGGAGCCATATTTTCTTGCATCGCTTGAGTTTGTTCATCGGTTTGGAGTACATTGGATGCTGCAATGCTCAGAAAAACACTCGTCTGAGCACAATTTAGTGTTGGGAATCGAAGTGAGAGTTATTTGACACCTTCTTAGAAGGTGTATATCCATTAATGTTGTGCTAGCAAGTACAGAAATCCCACGTGAGTACCAATAATGAACTACGAGCGTTATGTCGGTGTCCGAGTTGTGGGGTGGGCAGAAGGACCACCTCGCGATTTAACACCAAGGCTGTCCCACTGCGGCCTCCGAGTACGGTAGTCGTCTTCCTCCCTTGTTATCAGCCACCGACGGCGCCGATTCTCAGCCTCTTCGTCGTACCCCTCGTTATCAAACTTCTGGAAGAGGTATGCAATGTGATGTTCCTCCCGATTCCCCTCCAATCCCGGTGGTACTTCATATACCGGTACCATGCGAGCGAGTTGCTCATAGCGCTCGAAATTGATGAGCCCGTCCACAGTGGGCGGATATTGCGCTAGGCGTGCTTTGAGATAATGGAGTTCCGCAGCTACGGGACTCGTAAGTAAGGCAGGAGATGCGGCGAATGAAGTTAAACTTACTGCACCACGGGATATAATTGCCGCTGCGCAACTTCTTAACTGTCTTGCGATATGCCTCGTAATCCTGATCCGAGTCTATTTTCTTCGTGAGGTTTTCGAACGTGGCTCGCGTTTTGCGAGATAGAAGTTTGAGGGTGTGAGACAAGTCCCGGATAGGCTTCGCTGTAAGATCGAGCGCCTGAGCGATAGCCGCCACAGAATTGTAGTTCTGCCGTCGGAGACACTCCTGCCGAATTATGAGCGTTTGAATCCGGAATTCAAGCGTAAAATCACTTGCCTTCCCTGTTTTGGCGAATCTCTTCATCGCCTCCGCGCGGTCTTTCATCTCGTCGTGCCGCAAAACAGAATATCTCACCCAGCGAATCATCTTTCGATGGTTTGAAACCCAGTCGTCAAGGCGGGATGGTTGGCCTCTAATATACAACAAGTAGTCGATCCACTCGATCGTTTTGTGAAGGTCACGCTCTCTATGCGTCAGGGCGAGCGCCAATTCCTCGGGGTAGTGAGGCTCCGCGGTTGAACTTCCGATTAAAACGAGTAGGGGACGCTAGAGGCCGACCGATGAGCCTTTGAAGAAGCACAAAAAAAAACTGACACGATTCATAATCGCCTGGAGAATCCTCGTTTTGTGGTCTGGGACAACCGCACACAGATTCCCGGATGCAAACTGCCGCACACGGTGCACGAGTTGTGAGTCAGGTGGTAGTGTCTCCAACCACGGAACGATCACGTTGAGAATTCTGGGTTCGAGTTGGGTAGGGAAATGGTCCGGGGCTGATTGAGACGCACTTGGCTCGCCTTGCAATGAAGTGTAACGCGTCGGTTTCAGGCCGCGCCTCCGCAAATGCTTGTTCGGTAACATCAAACAACTCTTCCGGAGTCGTGTAGTCGCGATACGTTTTGAGTATTAATCGCTTGAAATTCTCATCATCTGCAGAATCAAATTATTGGGGGAATTAACAAAATATGCGCATACCTGTCATCAGCAGAAAGTCAATGAGGCCTCGCGGATTGCCGTAGATCTTGTTGTTCTCCCTCTTGTAGATCGAGGTTGTAGCGAGAATTGGTGCCAGCACAGGAGGATGCGAAGCTGGCTCCTGCGCGATCCGCGGCTCTTCAGGCGAAGGTAGTAACCCATGGGAGGAGAGCGATTCCGCGAGCGAAATGGGGGATAAGGAAGCGGGTTGGCGATCGGTTCGATATGATTCCCCGGCTATGCTTTGTTGTGGAGACGAAGGTAAGAACCCATCGAGAGAGAGCGCTTCGGCAGGTGAGATCGGCGGCAAGGATGGGGGAGTATGAGGGGCCGGCTGCGTTGCTACGAGATGAAGAGCCTCGCCGATGACCCCTCCATCCAGCGATGGCTCGCTCTGGAAGTGCGTTATAATCCTCTCGAACTGCGAATTCATCTCACTCCGTATCGCGGCCAGATCGTGTTCCTGCCGCGCCCTCGTCTCCGTTATTTGACGCACATTCGCAACGAGAATTTGTATCTGCGGAGATGTAAATTGAAACGACTTCTACGGCCAAAACGATGCAGCGTACGATCATCAATCTGAACGTTTCATCCAGTTTGCGGTTTTGCTGAGCGACCCAGCTCAGGATCTCGTCTTGGCGAAATACGGCGGTCACAACGTGCAACGCCCCGCGCCGCTCGACCTTGTCGCGTATCCCCTTTATAACGCTAGCCACCGGTCAGAGCACTGAATGGATTTAGGCGAGACTCGTACTTTTCAGCCTCGGTCACAAAATCCGCGACGGTCCGGTCGTCGAGGGCCATTGACGGGTCCGTCAGACTATTCAAGCGGGCGATGAGCCGGTTATTGAGATCCGCGACTTCTCTCTGGAGCTGAAATGAGCAGGTCTCATCGCAGGGGAGCGGAGCGCTTACTTGGGCCTGCGGACCATTTCGGATAAGGCCTGCTACATCCTTCGCTGCGGGCCGCTGGTAAGATTCATTTTCGCGTACTATGTACGTGGCACACGCACCGAGAGACAACGTCCCTATAATAAGGTCAGCGCTCATCGTCGGAGCGGGTCGTCGTCTTGAACGCAGATGGTGGTAATGAACGAAGACGTCTTGCTCATCACTTGGGCGCCCTCGAGGAGTGTGGCCGCAGTTGGATGAAGACAGCCTACCCCAGGTCCAGGGTCACTGGCAGTGATCCCACAGCCTTTCAAGAGATACTTATTGAGGAAGTTTACGGCATCTGGTAACAATCTGGTGGTGCATTCGGTGCCGGGTGAGCCAAGGGTGAGCGTTCGTTCTACAAAGGAAGATCCGTGACGGAACCATCCTGATCTAACGAACCTCGTACAGTACGTCGTTCAGTGTTCCAACGAGGCCATTGACTCAACCTCGCGCTTTCTAGTGAATTCTGACATAAGTACACAGCAAGCAGGCGTTTCATAACAACCCTTGAGCGCTTGAGCCTCCTTGAGCCTGACTTGTGAAAGTGCTGTGAACTGAATTGACACGGCATTCCATTAGGGTGTTTCACGGTAGGTGTTTTAGCCCCAACTTATGCCTCAACTTTGGCTGCAACTTGTTGAGAAGTTGGGGCAGAAGTTGAGGCACAAAGTTGGGGTTGGGGCTGAAATCGTGCATAGCAGCACGACTTGATGCCCCAACTTTTGCCCCAACTTCTGCCTCAACTCGTGCCTCAACTTCGGCTAATTGACGTTTTGGGCCGCTCTAGATACACATCTCTGCCTCAACTCCGGAGTTGAGGCAGAGTTTCTTCCGCAGGTGTTTCACGGTTGCAACCCCCGGACACCCCAACTTCTGCCCCAACTTTCCTCAAGTTGAGGCAGAGTTGAGGCAGAAGTTGAGGCAGAAGTTGGGCTTAAAAAGCCTACCGTGAAACACCCTATTGACATGACAGATGCTATAAGCGCGGGACTATTCCAAACTCATTTCGGGAACGTACCCTGAGCTTTCGCCAGCCGAGGCCAGTTCAGCTACGAAGAGCCCTTGAATACTTAGCCCACAACAGGGCTGAGATAACTTTGCCTTTGGCCATATGCCCAACTCTTTGCGATTCGGAGAGATGCCTGTCAACTCATCGGCCTTATTCGAGTTGGTCTTTATAAGTTCAAATTAAACCTCTCTTGCCCAGAGCTGTGAGTGTACTTACCAAAGAATCACCACATAAACCCCTCAAAAGGTGTCTCATATCCCCATGACCAGCGCTCGAACAGCATCCAAGCGCCCACATTTATTTTTGAACCGAAGTGGTGGACTCGCCCCGTGCGGCTCACTCATGCGGTTCACTTAAATTGACGCCTGCATTACTACTTATAGCCTCCCTTTCGCACCGCCTCTCTCCTCGAGAACGACGACATCATGTCGAGCCCCAACTTCGACCAGACTGTGTGTACCCCGGAGGAGCTGGCAAGCGAGGGATTCTCTGGATTCTACTGCTACACTCGCAGAGAGAATGTCGGGCTTGTAGTGCGAGCTTTACTCCGATGCATGGGGAGTCGACGTATTGAATGACTCTAGGTCACCTCCCTCGCAGGGTTTCTCTCTCTCGCAGCTATTATCGGGATGTTTGGGTTCATCCTGGTTCGTTTCGGCAGGCTCTTTCCCCTAAAGTCGCTAATCGTACTGAACTTAGCGAAACATCGTTCGAGCGCGGAATTTTGAGGACCCCAAGAAGCGTCGATTGATAAAAGGCCCCATGGACTTGTTCGTCGTGAGTAGTTCAACCTCTTGATCTTATTTCGAATCTTACCGCAAAATAGCTGTCACTATTCACCGCGGACCTGTTCCAGTCCTTGGGGGTGGTAATGGACGTTCGATGGATCAACGACGGAGTTGTTCGCGTTGGAGCACTCTGTACCGCCCAAGGCAAGAGAATCACCTGAATCTCCGGTGGATCTAACATGCGTTAGGAGTGATGCAAAACATCGGCCAGGCGGGAATTGCGATGACGACTTTCGTATGTTGACGCTTCCAGGGACTCGTCGAACCTGTTACCTGACCCGACCGTGCAGATAATTACTTTACACACATTCGACACCATCTGGCGCCGGGGCGGCGTCACTTCTTTGAAATGGGCATCCGTCCTTGTCGGCATCATCTGGGTGTTCCTGATTCTGACGGTCGCTATCTCGGCGTCTATCCACAACGATCCTTCCTTCTATGCGCCGACACCCGTAATGAGACAGTTCCTTCGCTCCAATTCCTCGTTCTAATCTTCGCGCTGGCAGTACTGGTGCTGGATAAGCAGTAGCTATCCCAATTACCGGATTGCCTTGGAGAACTTCTGGCTGTGGATTGGATTCGCAGTATCCGTCCTCTATATCCCGCTATTATTTTGCGACACGGGACGCATTATTCCGGGAGATCCCGAGTGGTGGACGTTCAAACTGCATACCCGAGGATCTGGAAATAGCGAACGCCGTTCTCAAATGGCAATCATGTGTGTCGTTGAACCAATTGTCTTCTCCTTGATCGCTCATAGTTCACCGTAGCTGCGCATTAGCATACTGTCTGCCGGTCTTACCTACGAGTTTGGCGCGATGGTTCCTTGTCGTCCACGGAGACGTGAAACCTTTTGGATCCGCCCAAGCACAGTTCATCATCAAGGGAATCTTCAGCCTCAGCGGCGTGTGCGATGTCGTCGCATTTAAGTACGCAAGATCTGGCCTTCTACTCTTCGGCTCGACTACGGAGGAAGCATTTGAAGAATCTGAGCCCGTAGCTCCGGAAGTGGACGAGATCAGCCTTCATAGCAAAGCCAGTATTAACTCCAGTGGACCCCCGAAATCTCGCACAAATGGTCCGTTGAAGAAGAACTGGAAGTTTCTCGGTGCGAATTCAACTGCTCGTCGCTGGCCGTCGGTACTGACATATCCAAAGTTCTGTGGTTGATCGTCAATGCGTTCGATGCCGTGTGGATCACCTATTGTTTGTGGATTCTATGCATGGTTTTCTTGACTGGCCCCTAACATCCCGCCAGACGTGCGCGCAGCGACAGATCCAAATCCGAGAACAGCGGTAAACAGAAGTCACGCCGGGTGGCAGGCATATTACTTGATCAGTATGTTTATTAGAACGAACCACGGAGCATCTACCGATCTCGTCCTAGTGTATTGCTTTGGGTTTTGCCTCGGGTTCGTCAACATCGTGGTTTGCATGTGGTATGCACAGTCAGCGAGGGCACCGGCTAGAAAACGTGGCGCAACTCGTTCCACCATGATCCACTATTCCTGGCACGGGGCCCGCATCCTTGTCTTCCTCCCCGTGGCGGTGATTTTGGGCCTTGGTCCGTTTTTCTCCCCGTTCATCGGAGTGAAGCTCGGGCAGAAGGTGAGTTTATTTTTTACGTTGATTGACCTTTCTCGCGTCCTAATTTATTCCAGCATGCATGGCTCCATCGTTGTGATTCCTACCCAGTCGAAATCGTACTCTCCGGGCTATCGTACAACGCCCTAAATACTTCCCTACCCACGGCCATGTTCTCCATCCGACAGAACGGTATCCTGGAACGCCAATATCAGTACAACTTGACCAACGACGCCACCAACACCTCAATTTGGCGCTTCGGACCGGTTCCAGGCCAATCACTTGCCGACAGTCAAATTGTCACATACAACCTTGAAAATTCCTCCGTCACCGCTACATGCGCGGGGAACACCACCGAATGCACTCAAGGCTCCTTCGGCGACAGCGGATTCCTCTCGTTCACTCTCACCAACGTTTTTAATCCGACCAACGTGAAGTTGAAAACGGTGGATGGAGACTGGGTGTACGCGAAATCTGACGACGCGCCGAGCTACATGTTGAAGGAGGTGGAATCGGATGGGAGTTTTGGAGACGTTGTCGTGCGCACCGCTGTGACCAAGCCTGGGCATTGCGCGCTGCTAAAGCTCTGCGCAAATGGCGCCACGGTGGAAAACCTCGCCCCAGTAGGCCTCACTTTGATGAAACAGAACGAGTATGCGAGAGCTTGTACGATACCTAACAGTAATTAGCACAAGAAATACAACCAATTGGGTTTTTCAAAGGAGGTCTGAGAGTCAGAGCCAATGTGGGAAAGCCAAAATCAAAGTCAACATCCCCGAGATCCCCGAGATCGCCGGAATCGCCGAACCCGACCCGTAGTTACAACTTACAGCCGAGGAAGGTTGCACTCCCCTCCACGCACCGCGAGTACGGCGCGATATTGATTAACCGTTCTTTAACGAGATGCCAATGTTCAATCTGGGACAGGTCCCAATTTCCTCCGTTATTTACTGAACGACAATGTCATTTTTTTCCCCAAGCAGAACATTTGATAGAGAATTCGAAGATAAGACCCTCCCTGCCAAAATTCTGACATTTACAGCGCACGACGCAGGATCTTCCGTACGACACTCCCAATCCTGCTTGTCGCTTCCCGTATCCTGATCTCGTCCAAGTTCTCCGTCGTCCGTTTCGCTGTACCGTTTGCAGCATTTGAATCGGAGGAAGGGAACAGCTCCGCGTTAACGGAACACACGGTGCCTGGCGCCGGCAACGTCCCGTTCACAAAGTACGCTCTGTAATAGCTAAAGGTGCAGTCTGATGTTGCTACGAGGGTGGTGTGCTGTACCCGGGCAAGTGTTAGTCTAGTTCTAGGGCTCCCATAAGGATAAGGTAGAAGGCAAACGACGCACCCCAACCGAATCCTGAGTGAGAACAGCAGAGCCGGGAAACAAGAGGGACGTTTTTACGGCGCTGGGAGAACGAGTAAGAATCACGAAAGTTTCTACGGACGGCGAATGCTTACTCTGCATGCGGCGTCACTGGGTCGAAAGTATTTCCAACGAGCAAGAGCGGGAAGCTCGTGTTCTTGGCGCCAACGGGACCTAGAATGAAGCGATAAGATACACCTGGACTTCCATAACGGGATGCTGGCAAGGTTCACGCACCCGTAAACCTTCCTTCACGATGGATCTTATATCCCCTGGATCAAGTAAGAATTTGATACCGTTTGAGGCTGGAACGGAGGTTGGACGACTTACGCGCTAACGACCCGCGTGCTCGACAGCACATCCGCGAAGGCCGACACCTTCAACCCGTCCTCGTAGAACTGCTGCAGTTGAGCGAGAGTATCATTCACGGGAAGCGCGTCCCCGCACGCGATGGCCATGTACGCCTCAAAGCTATTTTCATGGAACGCAGGCGCGGGGACCGTGCAGTCACACTCGAACGTCGGCACCTCGTTCTGCGCGTAGAGAAGGGTTGCATTACCACTTGCGAGAGCGGCGAGCCCCTCCGCGAGCGCGGCGAACAAATTGTAGGGGTCATACAGCGCGTTGAGGACGGCGTTGCGCAGAAAGACGTAGTTCAGGATTCCGTGTGACTGCGGAGTGAGGACTGCGATTGGCTGGGCCGTGATGGATGCGGTGAGGGCGGCGAGGTTCGCGGCGACCTGGGACGCGGTGGGTGCGTGGAACGCGCAGGCTTGGGGACCCGCCTGAGCGCAGCCAGAGTAGAAGGTGTCCATGCTTTTGTCGGTGTCGAGCATGTGACTGGTAAAATTCGCTAGGTAAGGTAGGAATACAAGAGTCAGTCCTGGGGGGACAAGTGTGCCAAGAGGAAATAACTAGCCGGTGTAATAGGCATCCATGTCTTCTACGCCTGAGGTTGGAAATGAGTTTAGAAACACGTTGAAATGGGTTGAGCTTTACCATCGATGATCAACCGGCCGACCTTGTCCTATAACATTCAGTAAGCGGAAGGTTTCAGTTTGTCTGGATTTGAGGCCTCTTACAGGGAAAAGAGTTGCGAAAGTGGCACCCAAGACCGACCCATACCTGCACGTATTTATGACTGGAGACCTCGAAGGATTCACATGTGGACTCACGAAACACCCCAATACTGCAGCTTCTCGAACCCAAACGCCTCCGTAATGCTCAACATGTCCCGCGCAATATTATCCGTCGACATGTGCTGCAAATACCCATTCGCGTCGTTCGCGATCGCCAACTGACCCAGAAGCTGCATATTGGCGTACGTGTCGGCCAGCGAGCTCGACGACGCGTTGAGCGATGGGAAGAAGACGGTGGTTGGCGAGGGAATGAGGAACCGGCGCTCGGCCTCGGTTTTGAAAAATGAGATGGTTGGGGTGGAGTAGCTGACGCCTGTGATTGAGAGTGATGAGTCGGCCGTGGATGAGAAATAAGAAATAACTGGCCTCGAGGGTCAAAACCAACGATGTCAAACTGCTCTCCGAACACCATCGCGAATTGGGCACCAGCGCCGACGATGGCATCGACACCGCTTCCCCCTGGACCGCCAGGGTTGAACAGGAGTGGGCCGCGGTATTGCGATTTGGGGGAGGTAGAAGGGTAGCGGACGATAGCTATGGAGGCGGTCACCTCGTTTTGCGGAGCACTATAGTCCATGGGCACCTATAGTTTAAAAGAAAAAAAGTGAACGAGGCGACGGAGTGAACTATAAGGCCTTGCATACCTGAAGTAACGCGCATTCAAGAGGCGCAGAGTAGCATGGTGTCCAATTGAGTGTTTTGCTGGCATTGAGCTTTTCGTAGTTGCAGGTCAATGGGTACGCAAAGGGAAAAATAGTGATTCTGGAGGCTTACCTTCCGCCAGTCGAAATCCGATTCTGCCCCGGCAAGGGCACCGGAGAAGCAGAGGGTACTGACGAGAAGTATCGAGTGCAAGAAAGAAGAAGGCATTGAATAGTACTGGAATGAAGCAGTCATTTTTGCGCCACTTTTATTGGTCTCGCTAAAAGGTCCTCCGGTGGTACAGGACGGTAATATTCAGATCCGTCGGTGAACCGTGGGCAGAAACAATGCTGATGGCAATCAGGTTGCGACTGTGCCTCTTGACATGCGCAGCGTGGTCACTAACCTCGCATGAGAGGCGCATTGCGCAGCCAGCGACCCACCTCAGCGAGGAAATTCGCTCTCTGCGTGTTGCGCTCTAGCCAAACTCCAGATAATCTGCGGTACCTGAACCTCCTACAGGGATGCAGCCCACTGCCCAGAGTTTATATAAGCCACCGAGAATGATTGTCTTTTCGTTAAAGTCTGGTTTACAAGACTGGCCCAGAGGACCAAAGGAGAACTTGTGGTTCATGCCAGCATGCAGCCGAACCGATGTCAAACCGTTGTGAAGGACCGCCGTGAATTGGACAGATGTAGGGTGCGCAGCGAGCCTGAAACTAGGGTGGCAAAGTTGTGGCATTGAAGTAAGAAGGCAGGTGTACCGCACAGGCCGGTCATCACAATTTAGCCGAAGAATTTTTAGCGAGACCAATGGTCAGCAAGTCGAATTACGCACCACGCAGAGGGTGACTGGTTTATTTCTTTCAATCACGAAATTGAATCAGTGGTCAGCTGCTGGGACCCAGCGGAATTAACCGTTCTTTAACGAGATGCGAGTTACTCGGCCCTGTTTTGGCCGTGTTCGCGTTGAGATCTAGAGTCGGTCAGGTCGTATTATCTGAATACCATTGAGTTCAGTTCGGCCTCAGGCTCATGCGACTCTGATCGACGGGGAAGTGTCTGAGTAGTAATCAATGGTTCATCAGGACTCGGTTGTTTAAAGTAATTTGTGAGGTATTTAATGAACTCGCAAAAACACGACTAAGTGCTTAATTTGTTTGTGGTGTGAAATGTTTGGACATACAGAGCCCGTTGGGAGTCAATTGTGGTTAGGTGTATGAACCGTTCTTTAACGAGATGCCTCGCGTGGTCGCTTTGGTTCAATCCCATCAAGGTTTCCCTGTGTCTCTTCTTCCTCTATCTTCAATGTTAACCTTGTGTTGACCGGTTCACAAGGTGTTCAGAAACTCCGCTGCAAACCAGTGTACAACTCAATATAATGTTGAACTCCATTGAGCTCAAGTTTGTCTCAGGCACACTGCGCTGGCACCTCAAGCGCAGCTGGAGCTGAGTCCGCAGCTTGCACGCGCAGCGGTTCAATACAAAGTTGTTGAAGATACTTAAACTGCTGGGGATCTTTATCATGCGCTGAATAGCAATGTAACTCCACAGCATCTGTGTGACCAGTCCTGTGCTTTCATCCTCGCCCCCCCATCACTTCCATCTGCAAGTTTCTCGGATTTCCGTTTCTGATGCTTTTCCGTGTTTCATTCCGTGTTTCGATATCTCCAAACAAACTCAAGCCCCCCACGCAAATAATCCTCTGCCCGCATTTTTGACACGGTCCGTTCTATCATCGGTGCCATGGCAAAATCATACAAACCATCTCATTTCGTCTGGAATGCTCTCGAATTTCGGACGGCGTCATTTCCAACATATCGACACCCTTCTGCCAGTGCGCCGCTTCTCACACTTGCTTCGGAGTGCGCAGAGCTCCTCTCGCAATTCATCAACTCATCGTCTAATGTAAGTGATTCTCTGACACCACTCGCAAGTTGCTGGTTGTTTCTACCTTAGTTCTCGCCGTAAATACATCTAAGTGCTGTGGTACACTGATTGAATGCAATGACCTAACTCCTCGCATCATCAGGCTTTACCATTTTCTAGCCGCCTTGAACCAGTGTCTGCCGGAGCGAAGTAGAGGCCGTTCTTGTCCCTCTTCCCACAAGTGTTATGTACGTGGCTATTCAAATGTCGGACACTTGTTCCCGCATCCTGCAATGATAGATGCTCGGTCAGTGTTGATAGTTTGGCGGGTTTCGCTTCTTTTTCGGTGTAGCCTATCGCCGCCACATTCAGCAAAGCTCGGCTAATCGAGCTTCCCACGGTTGAACATTGGTGGAATTTTGATTGAGTAGTCGGTTCTCCACATCGCTGCCGGAAAGACGGTCAAGAGACACGGCCCAAAATGTCGTTCTTTTCCCAGCGTTTATATATTTCTGGCAAGAGATGTCAACAATTGATACTGCGATGAATCTTCGTGTTGGTGGGATGCTGGGCTCATGAGCCAAGCCCGTGGCTGGCTTATGCCGAATCGGGCATAAGCCACATAAGCCTTGATTTTGGTAAGCAAGTGTGATCAGTGACGTCGGTTCAAATCCGCGTAGAGACATTCTATTGTTTGCTGCAAACTTTATTCAACAAGGTGGTTTGAATTCTTACAAGACATGACCCGACAGAATAGAGTGGGTATGAGCAGAGGGCCGGGGCTGTCGGTGATTGAATCTCCCACAATCAGCTTCGTTTTTGCAAGTGTTAAATAAACAAACAAACAAAAATGTGCCTGTTCCAAGCCAGTTCTGCATGTAGCGGGTTTGTTCGATGGATACAAAATGGATGTCATGGACAGAAGGAAATATATTTTCCTCCCACGATGCACTCCAAGTGCGGATGGGCAGTGAGTGTTTGGAACATTCCCTAGCTCTCGCAAAGGCAACATGTGTGAGGTGGAAGAAAAATAACCAATAGGCACTTTATTCAAATGATTGAAGCAGAGCTCGTAAAACAATTCAAATTCTTACATACCTCAGAAGTGTCATCGTCAGCGGTTCAGCAGACCATCCTCGCATCTGCGCCTACGGAACATAACTGAGATTTAGTGTCCTGTGAAGAAAGCACGGCCCTCGAGTGAACAGCCAGACAGTGGTTTTACTGTAGGATACACAAGTCTACTATCAACTATACTCTTATGAGCAACACCATGCAATCCAGTTCAAATTGTACTTGCCTTGAATTTAATACACATCCCAAAAGCCTTCGCAAGCTCAAGACACGACCTGCACAAACTACCTCTTGACTAATATTGCGTTGAGTCAAAGCCCTGTTACGCTTCAAAACCCACTTGAAGTTAAGCTTTAGCTCAATTCACTTCAATTTCACGCAAGTTCTCGAAATCTCAAATATGACTGATCGGAAAATTCTTGTATTGCAGGTGGTACATAGGTACAGGAGGAGGGCGGGAGGAGTGGGACTGGGGGTGGGAGGGAGTATGTGGCAAGGCTGCTGGCAACGCGCACGGCGACGCAGAATTCACCGACGGCACCAACCGTAACGCGTGCGGATCCCATCGGAGGTTCATCGGACGGACCCGCGCCGAGGTCGGAGATATGTATCTTGATTCTCATTGGCTGGGGCTCCACTCATTTCGGCAGTCGTCCCCATTCGACATAACTTGATATCCGTGCATCACCACCCACTTGATAATAGTTGATATCTGGCGCTCGTTGACTTTTGGTGGGCTCCCGGGTAGAGTTGAGCCGGGAAAAGTGGTCCATAGTGTCTACAAGGTATGCCATGGTCTCCCTCCCTTTTCTCTTTTTTCTCTCTTTCCTCCTCTTGATAAAACTTGATAAAAATCCCCCGACAACAGACATAAGCCATGAGCCGGATGCTGATATGCCGCGACTTCCATCTTCCGTCTCCACTCCTTTCCTCTTCCTCATACCGTGGCTGCACTGAAGGATATGGAATCTGGGGCATTCGATAGCTCGTGGAATTTTCTTGTACGCGAGGTATCCCTGGCAGGCGTAAGTAGTGCAGGATCTCGGCCGCTGATCATGAGCGCACTCTAACTCGTTGCGACCTAGGTGGAGATCTTCTCCTATGGTTTGTAGCTCCCCTTGTGGCGGTTGCGAGGCCTTACCACGGCCCTAGCAATCTTTCTTAATCTCTTCATTTTGGCAATATACACTCTAGCGCGTCGAAAAGCGCCAAAAAGGATCCTGCTCCTTTTCAGCTGGATAATGGCCATCATGGGGACGGCACAAATTTCCCTCCGTCTGGTCACAGCTTCGGTATCACTTCATGCCACACGGAGTTTCCTTGATCAAAATACGAGTCACACGTTGGTGGCCACGGTCAATTCACTGGAATTAACTCAAGAGACCATTTTCGGGATCAATAAGTATATAATTTGGGCTCACTTGTTCTCCGCTGATCTCAAATCAGTCTAGTTTCGGATGCTCTCTTAGTTGTGTTTTCTCTCATTTAACCACACTTGACACTGAACCACTGGGCGGAAGCTGCATCGCTGCTACAGGATATGGGGCTCTCGCCGGAAGGTCCTTGTTGTGCCTGGCATTCTAATGGTGTCCACATTCGGTGAGTCGTAGCACACATTCGATACTTGCATTTAACAATTAATTTTCTTTTTTTTGCAGCCGTAGGATGCGCGGGTGTCTTTAGCGATGTCGATTTCAGAGCGGCATATGGTTTGGGTGCCTTCACCAACCTCGTTTTGACCGTCCTAACAGGTACCGACTCTCTCGGTCGTCCGCTTGCACTCACATAAAACAGCTGGTCGTATATGGTGGATTCGGCGTGATGCATTCCGCGTCTTGCCCGATAAATCAACCGTGAGTCGTTACAATACGGTCATGGCAATGGTGTACGTGTGTATGTCTTGAACGAGACTAGCACTCTCATCCTTTCCGTCAGCTTAGAGTCTGGGGCGCTGTACCTCATTCTTGCGATATGTGCGGTTGCCACCTATCCACCCGGTTCTGGGCTCCTGGTAGAGGGTGTCTCAATCCATGGCATCGTAAGTCCATCAACCCATCAGGTCGAAAACAACTCAAGCGACCCACAGGGAAGTTCTTACATCGCGCTCAAGGGGATCACAACACATGCTGTGGTGAGTAGTGGCCATACCAAGACCGACTCTCTGATGCTCATATCTCGCAGAACATAATTCCGACAATGATTGTTGTGCGCGTGGGCCTAGGACACAGTGACCACGACCCCATTACCCCCGCAGCCGGACAACCACCAATTCGCTTGCCGTTCCAGTCCTCAAGGCACTCTGGTCCGCAACGAATCATCGCTTGCCTCTCGCCACCGCCCTCTTGATTCGAGGGCACCGCGCCCTGGAAATTCCGGAGCTCGTAGAACTCATCTGTGCCGAGCTTGCTGTTATCAGCCTCCCTGACAGTTCCCGAGATCTGAATTCCGTTGCCCGTGTAAATCGCCGCTTCAGCGAACCTGCTCTCGATTGGTTGTGGAAAACTCAGAATGGGATCTCTAATGTGCTCGCAACCATGGGCGACGATCTCTGGGAATTCGGTCCCCCTGGTCAGCCAAATTCTGTGGTAGGCGCTTTATTGTATTTATGTTTTCCCTCCGCTAAGGAATATCCCAGCGCGTACTGCGTGATATCAGGCCTGAAGACTGGGTCCGCTTCCAAGTCTATGCGCCCCGCATCCAGACTTTCTCTTGGATTGACATCCGCGGCGATCCTGCGACCGGCACCTGGTCTGCGGCATTCGCTCTGCTAACGGCGTCCCTTCCACTCGACCACCTCCTCCCCAACTTGAAAGTCCTTAATTGGGCTGTCACAGTTGGATCCTACTTTCCCTATGTGCACCTCTTTTTAGGTCCACGGCTGGAGACGATATCACTCGGGCGACTCTCAGAGGAGAGCCATCTCTCGTTCCTGCCAACGCTGCCAACCCAGTGTCCGCGACTCGCGGAAGTCACGGTTCTGGGCACGAGGGAGCTGGAAATCCGCCACGAGGTCTCTACGATGATTTGCTCGCTGGCGCACCTCGTGAGGGTGAGCGTGGGCGGAGTAGACCAAACCGCCTTCGAATACCTCTCGCAGCTTCCGACTTTGAAGTCACTGTCAATACACCACGGACCCTACTTCATCCCGCCCTATCGTGCCTCAGATACACCTGTGTTTGCCGCTCTCCAGGAAATCATTCTGCGGGACACACCCCATACGTTTCTTCTAGCGTTCCTCGCCATGACCCCCGCCACCCCATTCTATCGCATCATGGTCACCACATCTTCAACTCCCACCGAGACCACTAGGCTCATCGCGGCGCGCTCGGACCGCCTCGCCCTCAGGGACCTTGCTCTGTACACGCTTCCGTCTGCCGCCTTCCCCCTCGCCCCAGTACCCGACGCCGGCATCCCTTCCGACGCCCTCCGTCCCTTGTTACGCTTTCCCAACCTGACCAAGGTGTCACTCTCCCCACCCGCAGGCTTCGATCTCGACGACACGACTGTTGCACACCTCGCCCGTTCCTGGCCGAATGTGCAGAACCTGGACCTCAGCGGCGGCGCGTACCGCCGGACTCCGTCCCGCGTAACGCTGCGCGGCCTGTGCGCACTGGCCCGCCACTGCCCTGCGCTCCGTTCCCTCACCCTCCCCTTCAACGCATTGGTGGTACCCGAGGAAGACAATGCCCCTCCCGGCCCGTCCGAGGCATGCGGGGTACGGCAGCTCGATGTCTACGATAGCCCGCTGGTCGACCCCGCTCGCGGTTGCGGGGTACTTGTTCAAAGTCTTTCCTAGGCTGACAGCGATTCACACGGCGACGGCGGAGGTCAGCGCTGATGAGGCAGTGGTTGAAAGAGCGGCTGCACTGGATGCGCTGTGGGATCGAGTGTGGGACTTGCGTCACACCGTACTCTCATAGGCCAGATCAAAATGTTCAACCTAGTGAATTTGGTGACCCTTAACCCTCCATACTCTTTGTCGACAGACACTTTATCAAATCTACCTCTTATCTCGCCACGACAGACTTTCAATCGCGTCCGCTGTCCGCCTCAACACCTATCACCCGATATTTGCGCTTCACGGTCACTGAAAATGTGATTGTGTGGAGAAGGTCCAAGCTCCGGGTGTTGCTAACTCTCGATTCACTCCAATTCTCGTCGTCAGAAATTGTTCTTGCAATACAATCACCTTTCTCCGGTTAATGGAGGAGATCTAGGCAAGGCGAATCTTCGTGGGTACGACACTATAAATACCTCCACAGCCTTGAACAGCATTACAGCTCTTAGCTACGTGTAGACCACACCTTACCTGCATACCTCGTGTGTCTCCCCCCCGCTTGTCGTTCATCTCGGTCCAATATGTCCTTTATCTCAAACTCAAGAGACTTCACTATCAACGCCGGAGTTTGCAACAATATCAACGGTGGTATCTATAACTACACCTTCGTTGGAGACTCCGAGAGGGATAGACTTGAAGGTATTGATATCTTCAAGAACGGAACCTCAGCTTAGTGAACTACTACATAGGTCGGGGCTACGAGCCGGATGAAATCGAGGTGCGACAAGCCACAAAATAACTCGAATGCGTCCTCATTCTGCCCGTTTGATAGCTCATTCCTCGCCGAGATATCAAACTCCTCCACGAGATTGGTAGTGGTCTGGGATATGCCTTGCATTCTGGGATTAACAGAGGCCGCGCCGTCATTGTGAAAGTGTTCAATACGCATCCAAATGCACGAGGGGTACGAGGCCAGGCAGGTGGTCCTATACAGGATATCTGACGCTGTCTAAAGCAACTGGAAGCAACACTCAGGATGTCACGAATGCTGATGTACGCGGCGGAAACCCTCCAAAAAAGTAAATCCAGCTCACCTATTTCAGGCACTCAAACGTGCTTCGAGTGGAGGGAATTTCCTTCCCATCATCGATGCACCACTTCATAGCGTACGAAAACGGTATGCGGCAGTTTCGCCGACCAATTTGAGCCAGTGAACGGTTCGCTACCAGTGCACTGGAAAAATGCCGACGGACCACTCGCCTACGCCTTGAAGGAAGATGGTGATAGGAGTATGAGACTAGCATTCACAATGGTTTGCGGGCAATAATGTTGCCCATCGCACTGTCTAACCCTCCTCAGGTAGCATGTTTTGCCGTTGGTTCCCATCCTCTTTTAGTGGATTCAATCTGAAGGTCAGTTGCTAGGCGGGATTGAATTATCTCGATGTGCAGGGATTCGCGGTCGCAAACATGAAGGTGCATGTAAGGACTCGTCACGGCTGAGGAGCACACTGCGCTGAAATGTTCATTTAGAACTTTGACGTCTTCGTCGACATCAACGACCGGTTTGTCCTCGGCGTCAACCCCGGGTGGACCTCGACAGATATAGTCTCCGATGAGCATTCTGCGAACGGGACTGCGTGGGATGTTTTCAACGCCCTTTGTGCTAAGGTGCGAGTTCATCCGCTCATCCACGACCCAGCTCACTTGTCGTGCAGGTTTTGAAGAGCGCCAATCATGTTATCCACGGTAGGCCGCTATGTATGCTCCCGTTCGACCTTTCTCAGGCTCTTGCTTTCAGCTAAAGAGATTGAGCGGGACCCTGTGGCCCTCGGAATCCTGTCCTCTACGCCCGGCGTTCCAGGACAAGCACTGCCTCTTCCCGCAGAGGAGGATCGATCTAGTATTCCCGACAGTATACTCAGACGAGAATACGTATGGCGGAATATTGATCAGGAGACAAACTCATTATCCGACGTCGCGGGGCGAATGTCCCTAGACCTTGGCTTTAAACTTGCTCCGGTGAACCGACTCACCTGGGCGGATACACAGAGTCCACATCGCTGTCCCGGATATGCGAGGGAAGAAATCACCGTGGCGACCTCCAAGGCCGCGAGTGCCATTGTATCACGCGATGCTCCGAGTCCGCTGGAAGTTTGCCCGATTTGCCGGGAGGTGGTAAATGGCCACGAGAGATTTTTTTGTGTATGCGGCGACCCCGGTGAGTATCAATCCCAAAGACGATTTTCCAAGGGGATTGATATCCTTCTCCTCAGACCCGGGAGCACGACCCACTATCAAGTGCATTGCTTGCAAGGACTGGAGTCATGCAAACTGCGTTGGAAATCCCGAAAGATTTACATGCAAAGCTTGCAAGGAACCCGGGCACCGATATGTGCACCGATATGTTCTCACTGGACATAACAGTGCTTGGGTGTCCCTTCCTCCACGAGATGTACGCACTGCCGTAAAATAGTCCCACGGTTTGAATTCGTGACCTTTTCGCAGTACAATAGAACTGTGCTCAACAACATCGCCCAGAAACGTGGTAGGGTGGTTGAATACGAAGACAGTCAAACGGGGCCCCGCAACCGGGGATTTTGGACATCCTGTAAAACTATGCTCCGCAACATCGCCCTGAGACGTGATGGGGTAGTGGGTCAATACAGCGACAGTCAAACGGGGTCCCTCAACCGGCAATTTTGGTCCATTGTTTACCGTGAGCGTCCATATTTGACTCCATTCGAAACGTCCCCGACTAATTTTCGTCAGTCAACCGTTGGGAGTATGGTCGAGGGACTGGATCGACTAAAGGGTCAGCCCAAGAGCGTGCTGCCATACAAGCCCTAGCGCTCATTGCGCGGGGATACTGAAGAGATGGTTGACTCGGCCTGATTCCTCCCGCCGAGAGGCTCGTTATTTAGTTCTTGGTTCCTGAGCTGGATATATTCATCCATGTAGTTGTTTTTATACCTAAGCTGTTCCGTTCCCGTGGTTTACCTTACGCTTACTGTCATGATGATTGGGGTATCTTAAAATACCTATATTGAGCTCCAAACCCAAACATAATTCAAGTTCCAATCTACCAAAAGAAAAAGAAAAGAAAAATTGAAACCCGCAGTACAAGCATAAATCAAACATCGCCGAGATCCCCGAATCCACCCCCGGTGAAGCGATTCGGTCTCGCCCCGGGTAAATCAAGGGGTCCTTGTACAGCAGTGCTATTTGACATAATTATAGCAATCCTTTAATTTGGTTCAAGGACTACTGTTCTGTGTTGGTGAAGGGGCTCAGCACTGGGTACCTGAACCCCGACGCCTGATATTCACCCTGTATCGGATTACATGATTCCGATTGCTCCCTCTCATCGGGGGCACCGAAATTACACACAGATCCGGACTTGAATGTTGAAAGCTATCTCAAATTCCGCCGCACCAGGGAGATGTGTATGTCAGCAGATTGTTTCAGTTAACCCTCAGTTACCTGACACATATTCCGGCGAACTGAACGACGGTGATTGCAGAGTGAGCGGATCTGAATGTTTCGTGTTAATATAAACTTGCCACGGTGAGGCGCAGGCAAGAAAGAGAGTAAACGTACGATAGGCGCCCAGTGAACGATGAACAGACTGTTTGAGATTTATGCGAAACTGGGGAAACTATCCTATCCCGGACCGCCATCCTTCAGCTAGCTAGGTATAACCGAACTTTGAACCTCCCACAACGCGTACAAACCGTTCTACCATACCACCAAGAACCAGCCCATGAACATCGCCGAGATCACCGAGATCACCGAATCCACCGCTAGGGAGGCAATTCAGTCCTGTTTGTGCAGTATAATAATGGCTTTGCTGCAAGGACCAGTAATGGAATGGTAAGGGAACTAGCACTGTGTGGTACAGCGCGGACTAGTATACTTGAACGCGTCAGGCAGGTTCTACATATACTCAGTACTTGCTCATTGTCTCGTGTTTAGTAGGTTAGTTGGTGCTCAGAGCTCCTGTACAATGTATTTCTGTTAAGTATGTTGTAAGTTCAGCGAGGTACGACGGGATCTGCCGTCGACGGTGGATCCCGCGGCCGGCAGATCGAAAGGGGTTGAAAGAGAGAAAAAAAGATCCCATGCCTGACGTAGGCTCGTGACCAGCCTGCCTACACAGCAAATCTTCAGTGCAAGCACTGTGCCGTAGGCAGGCTGGTACTTCTCGTTATGGGTCAAAGGGCTGAGCCGGAGTTTGAAAAATTTCCCCGAAGCTGGATTTTGCTCAATTCTGTAGGTCTATCAGAACTTTTTTAAAAATCGGTGAACTGGAACCTTTAATCTTGAGTTCTGTCTCTTCAGAATATTTTTTTATCCCCCAGACGGTGAGCTGCAAAAAATTCGAATTTGACGGGGAACTGATGGCTTAGCATAGCCACCGCTTCGGCAGTGATCGGCCTCTGCCAAAAAATTGAAACTCCGGCCCAGCCCTTTGACAGCTGACGAGAAGTACCAGCCTGCCTACGGCAACGTGGTAACACTTCCGTATAGGCAGGCTGGTAACGAGCCTACCTGACGTGGCGCAGTCGAGATAGAAACAGCTCGCTGCCGATAAATGAAGGCGAACACCATGTTACAATTGAGGAAGATTGAACTCCTCTCGGCACACACCGCGGATCACTCTTATTAAATCACGCGCCGAAGGTCTTTTAATCTCCGCGATCTCGGCATCTCGGCCTGTGGTTGCTGTTGAGATGTATCTTCAGTCGTTCAATGCTCGTTCGAACAGAATTCTCCTTAGCATCGACCAGAATTCTCCGCAAATCTTTCAGTAGAATGGCCTTATCATTGTGTGGCCGGCTCGGCGTTTAACGGCCTTGGTGTACGGCGCGAAGCATCGATCCCTTCTTCCTCCAGGAGGTATTCAACGCGGGACACAATGGTGTGAGATCCAACAATGTGAGAGATAGTCGTGGGCGCCGCGTGCCCCCGCTCCAATAACAATCGACGGATATCTTGCGAGTTCGTGATGTATGTCGCATTAAAGCCTGTGCCGCCGCGCCGGCATGTTCAATTCCCCGAACATGGCACAACCAAAGTCAGCCTTCCCAGAGCCGAGGGATGCATATAAATATGTGTAGACACCGTGATGCACCGACTGGCGGGGTGGTGAGCACAGGTGCTCACTGAAAGCACAAAACTCTGGCCAAGCAGTGGCGGGACGCGCCGAAAATTTGAAAGTTGAGCGAAACTGAAACTCTCGACAAAGGCCTGTGAGTAGTTTGAGCTTGATGCATATGACCCGCCCAACACAATGAAACTCAAACTCCAAGTTGTAAGAACAACATAAAATCAACCGTCTAAAGTCAAAGTCAAAGTCAAAATCGAACATCCCCGAGATCGCCGAACCCGAACCTGAACCGCTGAAGAACCCCCCAAAAGCGTTTTCCGGTGTATATAGTGGGTACAGAAGCTCACCCGCCTTGGCTTTTGCTTTTGTTGGCGCAAGTGCGACGTTCTGTTGAGGCGCGACCGATGAATAAAAAGGGTTTATTTCAACCTCTTAATAAAAAACGAAAACGGCGTTTTTTTCAGCCTCCCTGAATCCCGAGTCCCCACTGTGCTAAGTGCTACCGCACCCGTATCCGCAGTGTAGATTCTACTGACAGGCTCACTGTACCCGTGCCATATAAATAAATAAATATAGCGAAAGCTCCCGTTGCTCGCGTGTGTATTCCGCGACAGGATCTGCCAGTCCCACTGATCACGTGTGGAACTAGAATGACGTTGGGTCGACGGAGGGAGGGAGGAGGGTTCGGGTTTACGTTTCACGCCTCTGGTAAGGTATGCACGTTTACCGTAACAAATATATGCACGGCCACCGGCGGATTCAAGGTACCGGTGCAGACAGAGTCAGAATTCAGGGCTGGGTGCCTGCTGCCCTGAAACCCCACTCAGACTATAATTTAAAGTACGTATGTATGATTTTTTAAATTTCCGTCAGGGACGAGCCGGCCCTGGACCCTGAGAGGGTGGGTGGGCTGAAAGTGACTGTAATCACGGATGGACTCTACCTCCGGGAAGCCTGCTGTAAGCAAAAGGAAAGGCGCGCGCTAACTCCGAAAGGCTAAAAGGTTGCTAAAAGGTATGTACTTGCAGAATTCGAACACAGCCTTTACTACTCGTCAGAACTACAACCTAGAGCGGAAGGAAGGAATTTATATATAATCGCAGTACGAAAGACTCGAGGCGCCCACAGACTTCAACTTTATTTTATTTCAACCCAAGTTCACTTTCATTCATTCCAACTACATAATTACTTCTTCTCTTTTCAACACGAATTACTACACCCATACACTACTTGAACTACACTACTTTACTTTACTTTACTTCGGGTGCGTACACACAACGAACGAACGAGGAAACGAGTAAACGACGGTGAGAGCGGGAGAGCAAGATGTTGCGAGTGGTATCGTACGAATGGATGGACGAACGAACGAACGAAATAAAATAAAAATGAGGAATAATGAGGAAATAATAAGACGAATTTAGTGGAAAGAAAAGAAAGACCGTGCGTGGTGGGGGCGTGGTAGTGGTGGGACGTCGCGTGCGTGCTGAGGTGTGCGTGTGCGTGATAGGCGTGGATGGAGGCGTCGCGGTCGGAATCAGAGGACGTAGAAAGTGGGTCGAAAGCCGGGTTGAAAAACTACGCGCTCGAACACGCGCTGTGGAATACCTCCCCATCCCCATCTTCCTCCCCGTCCGCATCTTCGCCGTCCTCGCTCCCATATTCCTCCTCCTCCTCCGAATACCCACTCTCCGAATCCGAATCCTCTTCCGAATACTCGCTGCTCCCGCTCTCCTCCTCCCACGACGCGCCCGAGCCCGAGCCGCCGAGGAAGGGAAACGGCGTGCGTGAGCGCGAATACGGACCCAAAGGAGAAGACCGCGGAGACTCCAAATCCAACCAATCCACGCTCCCGGGCGAGCGGAAGGGGAAGGGCGAGCTCGGCCGGCGTCTCGGCGGAGTTCGAGGCTCAACCCCTTGCGCCTCCCGCTCCAGCTCCATCTCCGCGGGGGTAAACACCGGCCGCGATACGGTGCGCATGGACGCCGCACGCAAAAGCGAAGGCAAAGGGGAGGGCGAAGCCGGCCGCGAAGAAACCCCAACGCGCATCGACCCCGCGCGCGACAAAGGCGAATCCGAGGTAGGAGTGAACACAGGCACCGCCGGGAACGCGTCCAACAGGCTCTTCCGCGTGCGCGTGGATTTGACGGAGCGCAGGGAACGCGCCCTGGAGGGCGGGGTGGGGGTTTTGGGACGTGCGTAGGGATGTCCGTAGGACGAGAACATAGGCGAAGGAAGGGGCGGCAAAGGCGGCAGAGGACACGAGGGGACGGGCTTGGCGGGCGGGAGGGCGAGCGTTCGGGCGCGGCGCAGGGACAGGGGGGGTTGGTGCGCGACGAACACGTCTGGGGAGGGCGCGGGGGACGTGCCTGGGCTGCTGCTGCTGCAGGCGGACCACCGGGACTCGGACACGGTGCTCAGGGTGCCGGTGAGCGGGGTCGTCGGGCAGGATGAGTCGGAGGAGGAGGCGCACTGGGAAGACGAGGTGCTCGGTGAGGATGCGGCCGAGGAGGAGGACGAGGAGGGAGAGACGAGCGCCTCGCCCTCGGACGCCACCTGCCGATGCCGATGCGCGTACACGGGCGAGCGGGCGCGGGCGCGGTAAGGCAGCGAAGGTGCGGACCTGCCGTATGCGCGTTCGTATTGGAGCACGAGCGGGAGGGCGGGCGCGAAGGGGTCTGCTTCTGCGTCTGCTTCTGTACCTACATCTCCAAGTTGTGCATCGTGCGCCGCTTTTGAGGACGAGGAAGCGGTGGAGGCGAGGAGGTTGGACGCAGAAGCGAGGCTGAGGAGGTTGGACGCGGTCACGGACAGGCGCAGCTCGGGGAGGCGGTACCAGTACTCCGGGCTCTTCGCGCGCGCGGGGAGTGTCGCTGCTTCTCGACGCGTTATCGGTGCCGCAGACGCAGACGCGGAAAGGGAAAGCGAGGAAGAGGCAGAGTGGTGCGCGACGAACGCGAACGCGGAGGATGCGCGTTTCTTGAGCTTTGTGAAGAGGGTGCGGACGCGGACGCTGCGGCGCGAGGGTGTTATGCTAGCGGTGGTGGATTCGGATTCGCGCGCAGGGAGGGGAAGGGAAAAGAGCGACGGGGAGGTAGGCAGCGGGAGGAGCGGGAGTGGGTCGGGAGACGCGAGTGCAGCCGAGACGAGGTCGCCGAATTCGAGCAGCGAGAAAGGCGGCGCGCGAGTATCGACTTGCATGGTTGTGGTGGTGGGAGGAAGGAAAGAAAGTGGAAACTGAAAACGGCGAAAAACGAGGCAGGGTAGTTAATTATACGCGTGTCAGGATGCAAAACAGGAAATAATTCGGGGTTACGTGTAATTTACCTTTCAACCGAATGCGGTGGAATTGCATCCCGGGGAGCTTGTGTGCCTGTGTCCTGTGTGCTGCCTGCCTGCCTGAATAAACGTCTATCGCGACAGCACCACTATTCCTATTC
This sequence comes from Mycena metata, assembly GCA_029378385.1. Taxonomy (NCBI): domain Eukaryota; kingdom Fungi; phylum Basidiomycota; class Agaricomycetes; order Agaricales; family Mycenaceae; genus Mycena; species Mycena metata. The sequence goes on along the minus strand of JARKIB010000088.1, from coordinate 115,335 downwards.
GCTCCAACCACCCTGCCGCACAAAACGCAAAAAGCAAAAAGCAAAACAGTGTTGGGAGCCTCGTGGCGTCGACGCGACGCGCCTCATGCATAATATCGGAATTCATTTCTTTCCGTGGGCGTCGTCGCGCAGCGCTCCACGGACACACCTTCGACCTTCCGCCTTGGCCTGCTGATCTTCCCTGTCCCGCGCATTGCAAATCCGTCGGTCCGGCTCCGAGTTTCACCTTCTTGTCTGTCGTAGGTTACGTGTAGAGGTCGCAGGGCGGTCGAGGCCTTGTGTGTGTTGCGCACAGCCTACTTGACAGTTGTTATTTCTTGCTTTCGGAATTGTTTCTCTCTTGACATGACATGAAATTTGGTGTGCCAGTGTTGCAGGAAAACCACGTACGAAAAACCCTCCTCTTCCCGTGCCGCGTTGGAGCTAGCCCAATCCAAAATCCGCCGAGTCCCACCCATGCTCCGAGTCGAGGCCCAATATTAATTTCTGCGCCACCACCGGCGTTTACAGCGTGTCTTGTTGCCGTTGCCATAAAAGAATCACATCAAATGCGACTTCACGTCCTGCCTCCCTCTTCCGTTTCTTCTTCCACTCTTCTTCCCGCCAGCCGCCTTCGTGACGACGAGACGCATTGAAGGCATGCATATGGACGCCGATTGGGAGGCCGGTAACCACTCGGAGTGACGACGCTGGTGGTGGCGGTGATATATTGCTGACGTGGAAGCGCTGCGCCTCGGGGGGAGAAGGGAGAAGGGAGAAGGGAGGGAGGTGTTACGAGGCGAGTGGGAGTAAGAAGGAGAGGTTTCCCTGACACTGACGGTGACAGTGATTCTATCACTCGGCGGTGCTCCGGATCAGCGAAGCCCCTATCTGCACAAGGCAACTACGAACTCGATTCAGCTGGAACCGTCCTCGTCGGAAAGAATTAGGTAAGTTGGAAGAAAGGGGGAAGAAGAGGAAGCTAGGGAGGTGACGTCGGTTCAACGCAACTCAAAAACTCAATTTGAAGTGCGTTCCCCGGAGGCAACGTCGCACCGGATCCCGGATTCCGCACATCTAGATCTTCGCCCCGGTGCTCTGCTCTGCTCTTCTCCTCCCGTAAATTGCTGTTCGAACAACAGCTTCCCACCATAGCTTACATCTTCGTCAGACTTTGTGGCATGAGCCTGGGCAAGCGAAATTCCTTCGTCTTCCCTTTTTCAATTTCTGTCTGGACAGATGAACAGATTTTCTTCGTCAGCGCTCAAGTTGAAGCTCAAGTTGGGGTTCGAAGCGATTACCGTCTTCGCCGGATCCCGCACCTCTTCGCCCCGGGCCTGCCGCCTCTCATTCGCGTTGGCGTTGATTGGATTTGGGACAAGGAAGAAGAGAAGGAAGGGAAGCGACGTCGGTTCAACTAACTCAAAAACTCAAAAACTCAAATTGAAGTCCGAAGCGCTTCAGTGTCTCGAATTTCCGACCGCCCGTCTTCGCCGGAACTAACGCCGCACCGGATCTCGCACCTCTTCTTCTGGTGCGCGAACGAAAAACGAAAATGCCTCCCTGTAGAACGATTCTATAGCGGTATTCAACGCAAAAAACCCAAGTAATTTTTAATTGAACGGTGACGATCTTGGCGAGATGACCTTCAATTCGAATAAACACAGTCAAGGCAGAACAATGCCAGAATCTCTTTTTGCGAGTACATGCTCAGCTTGAACTTGGAGCTCCGAAGCAATTACCGTCCTCCCCGGAGGAATGATTCGGATTCGTTCGTCCCGGGCCCGACAAGGAAGAAGAGAAGGGGGGGAGGGAGGGAAGCTGGTGACGTCGATTCAACTCAAAAACTCAAAAACTCGATTTGAATCGCTGATCAAAGTACAACTCTTCGGTGCTGAGAATTCCCGTACTCGCCGGAGCCAGCCTCTTCTGCGCGCGCGAACGAAAATGCCTCCCTGCGATTTTATAGCGCAAAAACCCAAGTAACGAACAGTGACGATCTTCGCAAGACAAGTTCAATTCGGACCAAACACAGCTGAGGCGAAAACAATCCCAATTAATCCACGCTCCGCTTGAACTTGAAGCTTCGGAGCAATTACCGTCCTCCCCGGAGGAATGATTCGGACTCGTTCGTCCCGGTCGCATCAGAGAGAAGAAGAGAAGGAAAGGAGGGAGGGAAGCTGGTGACGTCGATTCAATTTAAAAACTCAAATTAACCTTTGAACGCTGATCAAGAATCACCTCTTCGGGTGTTGAGAGCTCGAATTCCCGTCTTCGCCGGATCCCGCACCGCAAACTAAAATGCGTCCCTGCGTAGAAGGATTCTATAGCGGTATTCAACGCAAACTGATGATTTTACAATAAACCATATGCATCCATCCTCGCAAGTCGGACAACTTCAATTCGGACCAGGCAGAGGGGAGGCGAGAACAATCCCAATTAATCCACGCTCCGCTTGAACTTGAAGCTTCGAAGCAATTACCGTCCTCCCCGGATCCCGCACCTCTTCGCCCCGGGCCCGACAGAAAAAAAAGGAGGGAGGGAGGGAGGAAGGGAGGGAGGGAAGGAGGGAGGGAGGGAGGGAGGTGACGTCGATTCAACTTAAAAACTCAAATTGAAGTTAGAATCAACTCTTCGGAACTAACGCCGTCCCAGCGAACGAAAATGCCTCCTCCCTAGAAGGATTCTATAGCGGTATCCAACCTCGCAAGTATTCGGACCAAACACATCCGAGGAAGAGGGAATGGTGGAAGATTGTTGCAATTGCTCCTCCCTTGCCCCGTCGTGCGGAACAGAATTAATTTCTACTGCGTCAACGCTCAACTTGAACTTGGAGCAAGATCGGATTCCGGCTGCTGGAAGCGCGAGTCATTTAGAGGCTTTTAAATTTCCTTGGAGAAGAAAGAGAAAGAAGAGAGGTGACGTCGGTTCACCGACTCAAAAAATTCAAATTGAAGTTTGAAGCGCTTCGGTGTTGACAGTTCAATATAGTTTCCGTCTCCAGAGCCAATTACATGGTTCTTTCGCTCTGACGGGATGAGCAAGCGTGAGTCCGCGGGTCCCACACTCAAGGACCCTCAAATTGAACGAACGCCGCATGATGAGAAGTTCAACACTTCAACTTGATCAACCCAACATCCCGTCCCGTCCTGCCTAAATCCTACATGAGAGACATCGAGCCGCGCTGTAATCCGAAGATTTTGAGGAATATAGGCAGTTTTAAGATATCCCAATCATCATGACAGTAGGAACAGCTTAGGTATAAAAACAACTACATGGATGAATATATTCAGATCGGGAACCAAGAACTAAATGACGAGCCACTCGGCGGGAGGAATCAGGCCGAGTCAACCATCTCTTCAGTATCCCCGCGCAATGAGCGCTAGGGCTTTTTCAGCAGCAAGCTCTCGGGCTTTAAACTTCGTCGATGCAGTCCCTCGACCATACTCGTGACGGTTGACTGACGACAATTAGTCGGGACGCTTCGAATGGAGTAAATGTGGACGCTCACGGTAGACAACGGATGTCCAAATTGGCTGCCTGGGGGGCCCCGTAGTCCTTTCGCTGTATTCAACACCCACCCCACGTTTTTGGCCGATGTTGTTGAGCATAGTTCTATTGTACTGCGAAAAAGTCATGAATTCAAACCGTGGGACCATTTGACGGCAGCCCTTACATGTTGGGGTTTTGGAGCAAGGCGGTCCATGCAGGCTTGGCATGTGAATTCTTCGGGATTTCCAACGCAGTGTGCATGACTCCAGTTCTTGCAAGCAATGCACTTGATAGTGGGTCGTGCTCCCGGGTCTAAGTATGAAGAAGGATATCAATCCTTTTCCAAATTCTTATTCGGTATTTCGTACTCACCGGGATCGCCGCATACACACGAAAATACTTCGGAACGACTTACCACCTCCCGGCAAATCGGGCAAATTTCCAGTGGACTCGGAGCATCGCGTGATACAATGGCACTCGCGGCCTTGGAGGGCGCCACGGTGATTTCTTCCCTCGCATATCCGGGACAGCGATGTGGACTCTGTATATCAGCCCAGGTGAGTCGGTTCACCGGAGCAAGTTCGAAGCCAAGGTCGAGGGACATTCGGCTCGCGACATCGGACAATGACTTTGTGTCCTGGTCAATACCCCGCCACACGTATTCGCGTCTGGTTATACTGTCAGGGATACTAGACCGATCCGTGTCTGGGGCGCTCCCCCACTCCGCTGCGGGAAGAGACATTTTTTGTCCTGGAACGCCGGTCGTGGAGGGCAGTCTTTCGAAGGCCACAGGCTCCCGCTCGACCTCTTGAGCTGAGAACTGTAGCGTGAGAAAGGTCGAACGGGAGCATACATAGCGGCCTACCATGGATAACATGATTGGCACTCTTCAAAACCTGCACGACAAGTGAGCTGGGTCGTGGATGAGCGGATGAACTCGCACCTTAGCACAAAGGGCGTTGAAAACATTCCACGCAGTCCCGTTCGCAGAATGCTCATCGGAGACTATATCTGTCGAGGTCCACCCTAGTCTGTAGTTGACCGCGCCACTGATGCAAGGTCGTCAGATTATTACCAATCTTTGGGCGGGTGATTACAAATCATTTTCCCCCTCCCTTCCCACTGCTCCCTACATCCTCCAGCAGTTGAAATTCAACCAAATCGGTACACTCTACTACTGTATGAAGGGATCTGACCCTTCACAATATTTTTATTCTATGCCTTTGACCTTGAACTAATATCTCAATCTTTGGCGCATGCCGTCGGCATGCCGGGTACCAAATTTCGGCATCTTTATTCTTGAACCTTCGCAACTAAATTCCGCTGCAGAGAACACTCGGGTCGATGTACTGACCGTCATAGAGGCCGTAAATCGACGAGAAACGCGTCGAAGGACTCACCTCACCATCCGAGAAATTTCGTGATTGGTAATAATCTGGCGAGCGATCAAGGGATTACTCTAATCAACAGACTACAAATTGCGAGGTACGAGCAAAAATTTGTAGCGTCTGTCTACGAGAGACTAGGTCCACCCGGGGTTGACGCCGAGGACAAACCGGTCGTTGATGTCGACGAAGACGTCAAAGTTCTAAGTGGAGACTTCAGCGCAGTGTACTCCTCAAGCGTGATGAGTCCTTACATGCACCTTCATGTTTGCGACCGCGAATCCTTGCACATCGAGATAATTTAATCCCGCCTAGCGACTGACCTTCAGATCGAATCCACTAAAAGATAGGACGGGAACCAACGGCAAAACCTGCGACCTAGGGAGGGTTAAGCGGTGCGATGGGCACGGTATTTCCCACAAACCATTGTGAATGCTAATCTCAAACTCCTATCACCATCTTTCTTCAAGGCGTAGGCGAGTGGTCCGTCCGCATTTTTCCAGTGCACTGGTAGCGAACCGTTCACTGGCTCAAATTGGTGCGAAACTGCCGCATACCGTTTTCGTACGCTATGAAGTGGTGCATCGATGATGGGAAGGAAATTCCCTCCACTCGAAGCACGTTTGAGTGCCTGAAATAGGTGAGCTGAATTTACTTTTGGAGGGTTTCCGCGGCGTACATCAGCATTCTTGACATAGCGAGTGTTGCTTCCAATTGCTTTAGATAGCGTCAGGTATCCTGTATAGGACGAAGCTGCCTGGCCTCGTACCTCTCGTGCATTTGGATGCGTATTGAACACTTTCACAATGACGGCGCGGCCTCTGTGAGTCCCAGAATGCAAGACATATCCCAGACCACTACCAATCTCGTGGCGGAGTATGATATCTCGGCGAAGAATGGGCTATCAAACGGGCGGAATGGGGACACATTCGAGTTATTTTGTGGCTTGTCGCACCTCGATTTCATCTGGCTCGTAGCCCCCACCTATGTAGTTCACTAAGCTGAGGTTTTCGTTCTTGAAGATATCAATACCTTCCATCCTCTCCCTCTCGGAATCTCCAACGAAGGTGTAGTTATAGATACTACCGTTGACGTTGTTGTAAACTCCGCCGTTGAGAGTGAAGTTTCTGGAAATAAAGGACATATTGGACAGAGATGAACGGCGAGCGGCGAGGGAGACAAAATGAAGGAGATCGTGGTCACAAGTACGCAGGTAAGGTGCGGTCTACACGTGGGGTCGTAAAGCTGTAACATTGCTGTTCAAGGCTGTGGAAGTATTTATAGTGTCGTACCCACGAAGATTCTCCTTGCCTGAATCTCCATTAACCGGAGGAAGAATAATGTGGCCGCTGAGTCGGAAATCATTGGGTTGGCGACACCCAGAGCTTGGACCTTCTCCACACAATCACATTTCACATTTTCAGTGACCGCGAAGCGCAAATATCAGCTGATAGGTGTTGAGGCGGACAGCGGACGCGATTGAAAGTCTGTCATGGCAAGGTAAGAGCCAGATTCAATAAAGCGTCTGTCGACAGAGACGATTCCCTCCCTGCAGAGGTTTAAGGGTCACCATATTCAATAGGTTGAACATTGTGATCTGGCTACGAGAGTACCGTGTCACGCAAGTCCCACACTTGACCCCACAGCGCATCCAGTGCAGCCGCTCTTTCGGCCACTGTCGCATCACCGCTGACCTCCACCGTCGCCGTGTGAATCGCGGTCAGCCTAGGGAAGACTTTGAACAGGTACCCCGCAACCGCGAGCGGATCTACCAACGGGCTATCGTAGACATCGAGTCGCCACACGCCGCCTACCTCGGACGGGGCTTGTGGGAGGGCATCGCCGTCGTCGGGTACCACCAATGCGTTGAAGGGAAGGGTAAGGGTGCGGAGCGCCGGGCAATTGCGCGCTAGTGCGCACAGGCCGCGCAGCGTTAGGCGGGACGGAGCCCGGTGGTACGCGCCGCCGCTGAGGTTCAAGTGCTGCACATTCGGCCAGGAACGTGCGAGGTATGCGACCGTCGTGTCGTCGAGATCGAAGCCTGCGGGAGGGGAGAGTGAGATTTTGATGAGGTTGGTGAAGCAGAATAGGGGACGGAGGGCGTCGGGAGGGATGACGGTGTCCGATAACGGGGCGAGGGGAAAGGCGGCTGCAGATGCAGACGGAGAGCTGTTCAGAGTAAGGCGCCTGAGGGCGAGGGGGTCCGAAGACGCCGCGATATGGGCGTACAGTCTGATGATATCAACGCGCGCCGGAGGTGAAGATGTGGTGACCACGATACGACGGAATGGGGTGGCGGGGGTCGTGGCGAAGAACGCAAGAAGAAACGTATGAGGTGTGTCCCGCAGAATGATTTCCTGGAGAGCGGTAAACACAGCTGTATCTGAGGCCGGATGGGCCGGGATAAAGTGGGGTCCGAGGCGTATTGTCAGTGACAAAGTCGGAAGCTGCGAGAGGTATTCGAAGGCGGTTTGGTTTAATCCGTCCACGCTCACCCTCACGAGGTGCGCCAGCGAGCAAATCATCGTAGAGATCTCCTTGTAGTGGATTTCCAGCTCCCTCGTGCCCAGAACCGTGACTTCCGCGAGTCGCGGACACTGGGTTGGCAGCGTTGGCAGGAACGAGAGATGGCTCTCCTCTGAGAGTCGCCCCAGTGATATCGTCTCCAGCCGTGGACCTAAAAAGAGGTGCACATAGGGAAAGTAGGATCCAACTGTGACAGCCCAATTAAGGACTTTCAAGTTGGGGAGGAGGTGGTCGAGTGGAAGAAGGGACGCCGTTAGCAGAGCGAATACCGCAGACCAGGTGCCGGTCGTAGGATCGCCGCGGATGTCAATCCAAGAGAAAGTCTGGATGCGGGGCGCATAGACTTGGAAGCGGACCCAGTCTTCAGGCCTGATATCACGCAGTACGCGCTGGGATATTCCTTAGCGGAGGGAAAACATAAATACAATAAAGCGCCTACCACAGAATTTGGCTGACCAGGGGGATCGAATTCCCAGAGATCATCGCCCATGGTTCCGAGCACATTAGAGATCCCATTCTGGGTTTTCCACAACCAATCGAGAGCAGGTTCGCTGAAGCGGCGATTTACACGGGCAACGGAATTCAGATCTCTGGATCTGTCAGGGAGGCTGATAGCTGCAAGTTCGGCACAGATGAGTTCTACGAGCTCCGGAATTTCCAGGGCGCGGTGCATTCGCATCCAGACGAAGGCGGTGCGGTGGTGAGAAGAAAGTTGGAGGAGAGCGATCACTTACGCAACCGTGACTCGTTTGCAATTCAAACATTCGTCGGCCATCAGTCGCCAGTTCACTCGTCGTTCAACAATCTACGTCGAAGAAACCCGAGTTCTTTCGTTCTGCTCTCGCTTTAGCAGAACTTCAAGCACGTCTTTAGCGAGTGTGCGCGGATGAACGCCTCCAACCGAGCTGCCCGACTCGCGACGTACACCGCCTCTTCACCGAGAAGAAAAACGCTCAAGTGGTGGTTCCCTCGCTCGACCGTGTGCGCAGTATGCGGAGCATTCAGCACTAACCATTGCTGGATAAGCCCGTCACGCCGTGGGCTTTCTTGCACTGGGCTGCGGACACCCTGCTTCAAGTTCGTCTCGTCTCTGGCAACCGCACACAGAGAGGAAGAAAGGTCTCATTCAGCAGTCGGTATGCTGTCGACACTTCTGCTCCATCAACAGATATGAAGCTGCGACAGTTTGTACCGTTCGATGGAAAAGTGCCACGCACTGGAAGGGAGTGTTCAGCCAGCGTTCATCGAAAAATTCCAGTAACACACATAAAACCGTGCTCCAAGATTTCCCACGACGCTAACGCTTCTGGATGTCCTGCGAGGGTGGCCGCGATTCTTGCATGGATGTCCCCGACCTCGCGCACCATTTCAACCAACACTCGATGCGGGGTTTTTCCTGTCATTTTGGAACGGACATGAACATAATTTATGTTCTCTCCGACTAGTTCCTCTTTGTAGAATCTGCGAGGATCGGTATCGGTAAGTAAAATATGGCAGAGTACGAATGAACAAACGATAAAATGTCGTTCACAAGACAGATGTAATCGTCCATGTCCGGAAGCACTTGAATGTAACTGGAGATGTCAGGATGGCCCGACGTGGGGAAGGCGGCGCACGAAAAACCGGGCGCCATTCCGCTCTTTGCACGAAGGTATCCCGGCCAACGGGTTGCGGTGGGCCGAACCGTCATCTCGCTGACTTCCGTCCTAACCTCCAGAACGGTGGCGGTGATAAATTCCAGGGCCGCGCAAGACATGGCGTTCGCACAGAACGGGTCCCAGTGCTGATACAAGCCTCCGAGGACTTCGTGAAGATGCTGGACAGGCGACTCCTCCTGGGGCAGCCCCAACAAAACTCGCCGTTGATAATCTTCGAGGACCGCCCTGTCAGGGTTGTCGTCGATGTAAAAGGCAAACCTGGCTCGCATTAGCCACGAAATGGATTTTCTCGGTGCTGGATTACCACACGTAAAGGGCGAATGCAAGTTTGACTTCAAACGGGTGGCGAGAATAGAGGGCCTACAAGGAGAATCAGCCAGCTACTGGCACCGAGCTGGTTGAGGAGTACACACCTCCACCATGGAAGCAGCTGCCTTTGAAAGCAAAGAGAAATATACCCCATTCTGGCCGTCGTCGGCGTTCCACGACTGAACTTTGAGGGCAACGGCCTTTTCCAATGTACGAGTGTGATCATCCTCCTTCGTTGGTGCACGGTATGACACGACGTCTAGCAGGGACCGAATAATGGCCTTGAGTTTTAGATAGTCATCCGTTCCGTTAGTCTGGCGGCGGTATGTTAGGGTGTGGATACAAGCACAATTGCCGGCGTACTGCAATTGTGTCGGTGATTTTTGAGCCCATCTGGAGGGTTTGGAGGTGCCTCAAGAGTCAGGATAAGAGATACAACCCGTACTCTTTTAATGTTCATGCTTGAATGTTGGCATCTGTCATCCCAGGACATGGAACTTGGAAGTCGAAGACCCTACGCCAAGACACAGACACAGTGCTTGGTGGCGATGTGGAAAAAATCCAACCTGGGGCGAGAAAGTGCAGCGCAGCCAAAATGTGTCCCCCATGTTAAGCCTCACCAGTTTAACTGGTTCAGCTGAAGTTTTCGGTGAGTACTTGGAGTTGGGGATAAGGAGGGATATGCTCAACGAAGTTCACGCTTGAATGCTACCCGTCACTTAAGGCCATGCAAGTCGGGGGTGCCTTGTGGCTGTGGTAAGTTCAAAGCCGATTTAGTGGCGACGAGAAAATGAAGAGGAGCCCTGTGTAGAGTACTAGGGAATCGCCGAGGGCCGAAAATCTTCAAAGTTTTACACGTCAGGGCAGAGACTGCCCCTCGATTCTCAGCTCAGGCAGGAACCGAGAAGGCGCGACAGAGGGTTGCCTGGAGAATATGTATACGAGTTCCGTAAATACACCCTCATGGGCACGGATTTCCATCGCAAGCAGGTGGTGGTTTCCGAAAAGCCAGCAGATTTATCATTTCCGTGATTGCCGTATTTTCGACGAAGGCCAAACAAACAACCGGAGCGGAGTTCTGATCCCGCTTGTCCAGAACCGGCACCCAAGCAGCCGCATTCAGTCCCTATTCCAACCCTATTTCTCTCAAGGTGGACCTCAATCTCGAAAACCTGGCTGCGCGCCGGACGGATCTGTGGATTGCCCAGTTCCTCGGCCTTGCGCCCAAAAAGAAGGTGCTGTTGTGCGTAAATTTACAAGAGTGCAGCAACCTCCGGCCTGAACCCGTAGGATCTTTTTCCCTCCTCAGTGTTCTTCAGGACCGTTCCGCTCCTTCCAATGTACTCGTTCTCCCGCATCCAGCGCTCCAGCGTATACGTTCCTGGATGGACGCTCCGAATCCACTCCAAGTCCTTGCGGATAATGTCGTCGCGCAGCAGCCTCCAGAATGCCGCCGAGTTCTCTCTAATTGTCTTCGAACCGTCTCCGCGCTCCTTCTCAGTCGCGACGGGAGCCTCCAACTTCTCAGGCTCGAAATTCGCGAACCACTCGTCCAAGGTGAGGCGCTTGAATACCGCGGGCTTTCCAGTGACCTTGGTGAACGTCTTCACTAAATAGTCCCAGTGCACGCGATCCGATGTGATGTTCAGATCGCGGCCCGAGGCCTCTTCGCGGTGGTCGAATGTCCAGCGAGCCCACCATCCGAGGTCCTTGAGCGCAATCATCGGAACATGGCCGTCCTCGATCGGTGCGGCGAACACGACAGTTCCGTCCTTTCGGACGTTCAGCGGGCTGAACATGTCCTAGATTGGACGCCCCCACGATTGAGAAAGAGACGATGCAACTGGTGAGTGACCTACGCCTTTGAGCATGTCCATGTACGGCCCCGTAGTAACCTGGCTCCAGGTAAGACCGTCGTCGAGCACCGAGGGCTGAACGCCTAGCCACTCGCCCACTCGGCCCTTCGCATTGAGATGGTCTGCGGAATATTGCGGATCGAACTTTGCGTTCTATGAGGTGCGTAAGCGTCTGCACTGGGTGACTCAATTATTCTGATGGACCTTGAGCACATATTGCAAATTGCTCCAGACGTAGTGCCGAAGTGACGGTATAGTCTTCGCAACCTCGTAAATACGCATCCCCGCGTACTGAGATAGTATCGTGAGGTCAACCCCTCTTTCTCGCCAATGGCACCAACTCACGATCTCTTCCATTTCACCGACCGTGAAACCATCGGTATTTACCCATGCGCCATAGACGCCATCGAGGGCTTTCGCCACAGACGCATAATCGGTAAATGAGCCTATCGACGTCGCGATTAAACTCGGGGCGTCGGGGTAGGGAGAACAGACCTTGGACGCACTCCACCCCACGCGCGGCCAACGCCTTGGCATGCCTGCTCGTTGGGTCTCTTGTAAGGGCACGCACGGTGTAAGGCGATGCCTCCCCAGTTTCAGTCGGCGCAAGCAACGCTTCGATAACTGCCTGTCCTTGCGCGCCGGTTGCGCCGATGACGAGAATAAGTTTCGAAGATTCAGACATGATTTTTTGGTTCGTTGAAGGTCCCGATTCGCGGGGTGCTGGGACATCTCGAACTCGTGAGCCTGCTTTATATCGGGGCGAGGGAGACTTTTTTAGCCGTCCCGGCGAGGATGAGTCAGGCACATGCAAGGTGGCCGAGTCGATGACAGGAAAGCGGAAAGCGTCCTCGGGCATACTCTTCGAAGGCCGAGGTTAACAATAATCTTCAGGCACCCACAAGGAAATGCGATGAAGGACGGTAAAAACTCATCGCGCTGAAGGGAATTTAGATCGATTGTCAAACGGCCGACCTCAGAGTATTTATGTCCCCTTCAAGCCGAAGGTTCTTACTTACCGTTCGAATCACGCCTTGGGGAGGGGTGCTTTTGAACACGAGTGTCGTCTTCCTGGATCCGGGTGAAATCGGACAACGTCCTATTGATTAGAGTACAGTTCGGGAGACAATGGAAACGTGAGGGCGAGGAATGTGAAGTGGGACAATTGAAAGGATCCGACCGCAAGGTGAGAGTACGCTGTCAAGAGATACGATGGGATTCTGGAATAATCTAGTCTCCATCTCAACACACGGATGGGAACCGGCATAATAATGCAGTCCTGATGAACTTTGGACGTTGTTGTGTTATTCGCGCTACGTTAGAAAAGTCTTGTTGACAATATGAGTGCCGGGCGCAACAATCCAGCATTTATCGGACCGAGCCATGCCCCAGAAGGTCGAGCCGGCGATGCCAGTGGCGCCTGAACAGTATGTTTGCATCACCCCGAAAGTTCTTTGGGGTTCAGGATGTAGTCGGAAGCTGCTCAAAATAATTGATAAGTGTAAATATACCGGAACGGCCAACTTACCTTGAATTTCACCCCTTCGTTTGCGCGCTATGAAATCGTCTATGCGTTTCCAAAGATCGTCTCCGCTCCATGCGCCTCGTTCCCAGTCCTCGTAGAAAGCCGGCACGAGAGTTAAGACGATGCGCAAATCAGGAGTGGCAATGCCGCGGGAGAATGCGTCCACACGAGACTTGGAGCGGGCGGATGCGTCCGTTTGCCAGATCGTAACCAGGGCTCGCAGGTTAGACAGCTCCGTCAGGACCTGGGGTAAAATTCCCGTGGCGATGTTTTCCGTAAAACCCAAGTGCGTGAGCGCGGGAAGGGTGGTGAGGGGTGACCACTGTTCCCAGCTTTCAGCATGGGAAGCTTTGGGACTGGCCTGGAAAAGCATAAGATGTGTCACAGATGAGAACTTGCATTGAGATCCTCAAATCCACATCACACCCGGCATCTCTGTTGAACTGGACCATAAGGCGCTGGGGTCGGATGTCGGCAGGGATGCTCCTGGACGTCGAAACGAAACTCGAGTACTTCTTGATTGCCAGCTCGAAAATGTCGGGATCAATGTCGAGAATCGTAGAAAAGACATCCGAGGTCTTCGCGTTGGACCAGTGTGCGAGTGGAACCGTGTATAGGATATGTCGGATCGCGTTTGCCAAAAATGCATTCGACTTGGATTGAAGCACCCTCTCGACGGCTTCCACAACGACGAGCTTGTCGAGGCGAAGTACTCGGTAAATTAGGGGTTCAAGCCTACACCGGGGTGGGTTAACGAAGTAAAGGAATCGAAATTTCAAATTTGACTCGGAGACTTGCCATGAATGAATGCGGTGGCAGACCAGCAGGAGAGTCGGGATTATGGCTGGATACCTCAGAGAGGCAAACTCGAAAATCTCTCGCTCGATACAAGCTCGATATCAGGCGGAAATACGGGCTCGTCGTCCGTCTCTGGAGCTTCGTCGAGGATCTCAGTCATGGTGGCTGGTTAGCGTGCCGTAACATAGTTGATTGATCTGTAGTTCCGGCGATCAGACCGGCTCAACCCCTAAGTCTACAGAGAGTGAAGGTAGCTGTACGTAGGTGGGTAGGTGCATCCCACGGCACGGTCCGAATGACGAACGCTGGTTGCCCGGGATTATCCCGGTATACAAAGCAAGTAAAAATACACCATCGCCCCTGGACCACTCCCCGCCAACCTGAGCCCCAGTGAGCAGATCCCACAGGGTTCCCCGCGCCCCGCCTTCGAACCCAAGCAACATAAAGCAGCACAACCGGTGACCTACAATTAGTTAGCCTCATTTTAGACACATTTACACTACAAACGTAGCCGCGGAACAGCGTAGAATTCTTGAAGAACATCATGCACATATTTTCCGACCAGAAGGATGTTCGAGCACTCGTAGATAATGATTTTGAGGAACTAAACACTGGTGAGTTGCGCCATTTTGTCCTCCAGCTTCGGTACGGTACGGAATCATTTGTCCAAAAATTTTGCAATGCAACGAGCACTGCTGGGTACAAGTCAAAAGTGCTGCTGGGGTAGTCTCTCGTAGACAGACACTACAACTTTTTTGCTCGTACCTCGCAAGTTGTACCGCTGGGGATGCTTGGCACTCAAGTAATGCGGACTTTCTACCTCCGTTATACAGAATCGACAGATGCGCTCGTGTTGGTGGGCCTGATCAACATACCATAACCTTTCTAAGGCCAGTAGATGGATCGACAACATAATCGAAGACAGAGCTTCGCGATTACTTGTTGTCTTGACCATAGAGAGATATTGCCTTAGGTAAAGAGTTTTTGAACGGCAGGTTTGTCCCTTTGAGGCTCTCGCCTTTCATGCAACAGGAGAGTTTGTTTCTTGCTGCATCCAGTTCTCGGCAGATTTCTCCACTAACTCCCAATATGCCTTGATATTCATTATGATAGCATTCGCAAAACCAAATGGAGGGATTGAGAACTTCAATTTCCTCGCGGAGGTGAGTATTAATAGATCTCCGGCCCAAGATTTCTTCCCTACGGCCGCAAGCGGCAAGCTCCATTGAGACAAGCGCGCGCAAGGTAAAGTAATTCAAGGGATAGGAGATAATGAAGAAGCACTGAAAATCGACGGAATCGAAGCCGCACGACGGACTCGAAGCCGCATGTTCGGTAAAGAGGGTTACGAGTATGGAGCACGAATGAACATTTGAGAGCTTGCCGCAAGAAGTCAACCTGAATGGCTTCCAGCTCCTTGACATGAGTATCCTCGCTTTCTGGTGAAAAATGTCTTGGCGTCTTGAATGGAACACGGTTGAATACAACCCACACTTTGTCCAACCTTGTGAGCTGTCAAATTGAGAACATTTGGTTGACAAAGATTCATCGCAGTATCCTGTTGTTGCCAGAAATAAATGCGGGCGTAAAGACATCTCGGGAATGAGACGGCTCTGCCGCCTTGCTTCTTGGCAGTTTTTCCGGCTGCGAGGTGGAGAACCAACGAGGCGCAATCGAAATCCACCAATGTTCAACCGTGGGAAGTTCGATCAGCCGAGCTTCGGTAGGAACTTGTTGAATGTGCGTTGAATGTGCGGGTGTGAAAAACAATTATAGGCTACACCAAAAAAGGAGTGAAACCCGAGTCAGACCAGCAACACTGAATAGGGACCAAAGCATCTATCATTGCGGGATGCGGGAAAGAATGTCCGATATTTGAATAGCCACGTAATTTTCTGCGCTTCTCTCGGTCGTAACCACCGACGAGAAATCGATAAGGATTGAGGGCGGGAGGAGTTCCTGAGGGTGTACGTGGTGATCGCCCCTCCGTTTCGAATAGCAGTTCAACTGTGTGAACATGATTTGACCGGGTTCGCCAAGACTGGACTCGATATTCTTTTTTCGATAAAGATGCAAGCGAGGGTAGGTAGTTACGTAGGTAGCATTACACGGCATGGTCCCGCTCAGAGAAAATCGAATGGGAAATTACGATATCGGCAGCACTATTCGGAGCAGGTTCGGTGCTATGCTGTTGACTTGACCCCGCGGCGAACGGGTAGACCGCATTCCAGCGGATTAGCAAGGTAGATATTTTGAAGTGTGGGCGCAGCACATAGATTGATGGAACAAAGGAAGAAGTAATAATAACGGCATACAGGAAGGCGGAGATGCGTGAGAAAGTCAGTGAATGGCAAGTGAATTGGTGAAGCACTTTAGTAGCGTAAAAGGTACGCGATTACCACGCACTGAAAGCGAGTGCTGCGAAGTCCTTCGGTCGTAGCACCGGCTGTTGCGATGTCTAGCATTGTATCCCCGGACATTCATATTGATACCCTCATCTAAAAGCATATAGAGATACTATAAGAGTACTAAATACTTAAGAGACTACTTCGGCGCAGTCGCCAGCAGGACGGCGGCTGCACCCTCCTCCTCCCACCACCCTCGCTTCGGGCAGACGAGAAAATGGACTGCATCGACAATTTCACGTTATTTGCTTCTAACTGGCATAACATGGTGTTCATTGTCACCCAAGCATGTGTACGTGCCGTAGAGTGTCCCGGCCTCACTCCTAACTGTTTCACAGGTCCAATTGTTATTTTATGGTGCGATCCAATCCGGTGCATCTCATACAACTGTTGATTTGGCCATGCAGCCATTTATCTCAACTTCTTTGTTCTGGGAATCTGGGTTCTTGGTCGTCGGAAAGTTGCGAAGCGGGAAGTCCTACTCGTTCAGATGTGGGTTTTGACGGCTTTTGGAACGACGCAAGTTGTTCTTTGCCTTGTGGAAACAGCAACGCTGCTCCGAATTGTCGAAGAATCTGTTGAGCAAGGGTCAAGCTTGAATGTGTTGAAACTGGGGTCCTCAAGCGAGAGACTGCAAACGGCGCAACACTTTACCTTTGCGGTCAACACGTGCGTTGGTCGACCCAAACTCGTTCCCGCTTTCAGCTGACCTGAATCCAGTTTAGCCGCGCACTGTCTTTTTGTTAGGCTTCCTGTGACGGTGATAGACCTGAACTCACACAGCGCATCTGCCAGGTTTACCGCTGCTACGTGGTCTGGGGATCCCAGTGGAAAGTAGCGATTTTACCCAGCCTCCTGGCCGTAGGTAGCTTCGGTGAGTGATCTTCACCTCGCTAGCCACAGCGTTAACTGTTGCAGTTTCGATATGTGCTATTCCGGCACCCAGACTTGGTACCTCGCCGCCGCAGGCTATTCAGAGAGTACCATATATCGTCGCAGCGGCGACTAACTTGATTCTTGTGGCCCTGACGGGTGAATCTATTATCGTGATTGGCTCCGAACCCTACTGAACACTTCCAGCCGGTCGAATATGGTGGATCAGGTCTGACGCAGTGTACGTCTGCGCCGACAGCACCGTGGTTAACCAGTACAACACGGCTATTGCAATGATGTTAGTAATCCAACATTCAGAACAATTCGCGCACTTATAATTCCCAACAGACTAGAATCCGGGGTTCTCCACGGGATTATTGCAACACTACTAGCAATCACCTATCCCTTAGCCCACATTTATCCAAAGGGGCTATCGTTTTGGGCCATTCAGGCCCTTGCCATGCATTTCATTGTGAGCGGAACTGCGGTGGTTTATTTTTGCGGGATTACTGAATACGTTCCCCAGAACATTGCACCGTGCTTGGTCATTGTGCGCGTTGGATTTGGACATGATATCCAAGAGGCCATTGAAAGGTCTGGGGGAACCAAGCCCATCATCCATCATGCGCGCACTTCTTCACGACTCGTTAAACCATTCCAACTACCTGACGATGGGCCTGTCCTCGATATCAGACCGGGCGTGGAAGAAGACCAAGATAAGGAATCAATACACAGCTGGCCGTCGAGTCTTACGGGGAAATAGAGCATCGCATTCTGCAGCATCAAATAATCTGTATTTCTTCACAGTAAATCACGCACATATTCGCCACCGTGAGAGGTCAAGTACAAAGGGATCCCTTTAGGCGACCATTTCGTGGGTGGCCCAGGGTCGCCTATACCCACGACGGTCGCCTGAACAAACCCGTCGCTCGACATTCATCGCTTGCGGCAGTGGTGCGGTAATTGAGCGACGGCCTGCAGACTTCGAGCGGCCGTCGATCGTTGTTTGGAAATCGGAGACTAGACAACCCGGCCGTTGACGATGAGTATACATATTGGGTGCCAAGTGTATGTCAGTACAATACCTGTTTGTTCCTTATAGGGATCGCGGCAGTATAACATCCTCCTCCGCTTCCTCCTCCATTCGGCGAAACGCGACGGATAATTGATTCATTCGCGAACATCGGGGCGCCTACCGTTACTCCGAAGTAGAATTCGTTCTCGTGATGGACGAGTCGACCGCCGTGCTTGGATTGCATTGATTTGCCAGTCATGAGCAGAAAGATGTAAGTTAGGAGTTTGTAGGATCGTACAGCTTGTTATAAAGAGAACGTCGGGGATTAAGCATAAAAGTGTGGGCCAGTCGAGAGTTCAGAGCATAAACACCTAGAGCGTCGTTGGCGGGGAAGGATGTAGGCAAATGTCACTGATGTAACTGCATGACCAATAGGGGCTCAATTACATGTTCTGGTCGCTTGAATATATTCTGCATCGATGGAAGCCTTCGTGGTCGTTTCTCGGTCGCCGTAGCACAACAATGGGACGAAAAAAAACCTATCGCCGGTACCACTTGTCGTTCATTTTTCGGAAATTCGACTGTAGGTATAACGGGTAATGATCCAGGCCCGAATGGCCACTGGCAGGTCTCCGATCCTTGGTTCATATTTCCGTCTTCGCCCAGGAATCGTCATCCGCACTCCGTTTTATGTGAAGCACCTCCGAACTGGGATGTTGAAGGGGTGTAACCAACACATGTGCCGGCAGTCGGGCGTTGGCAGCATTGCTCTCAATGGTATGGATGGTGCCTTGAATGTCATGTCCTAGTCCCACGCGTACGACGATCAAGGTCGGTGCGATATTCTAGGGAAACCTGATTTAGCATGTTTGAGGTTGAAAAAAGTCTTACAAGGAGGTGAATTGCGATGCCTATGAAGATAGCACGAGGAACCGCCGGCGTGGGCATGAGCAGGATGATTGTGGGGAAGAAATACAGCGCCCCTGATTCAAGTCTAGTATGGGCAAGGCGGTTGAGAAGTATTGGTCGGAAGGATAGGAAACGCATACATCATTGCCATAGCCGTGTTGTAACAATTTAACACCTCGCCCCGGGGAAAGACGCGCAATGCGTCGCGACGGACCCACCAGATCCTGCCAACTTAGGGCTATAATGACTCTCTGCTGGGACGGAGGGCGACGGAATATATCTACCGGTGAAAGCCACCAGAACGAGGTTGGTAACTGCGGCAAAAATATATGGAGCAATGAAGTCGAAAGCCTGAGCGCTGTGGGAGATTTCACTAAAAGTCGTGCCGTAGCCCACAACTGGACCGATGAGCCATCGAGTGTGCTGAGTAGGAGAGTTCCTCACTGCAGGTAGCGACAATGAGAAGTCCTGGGAGAACAATCGGCCGCCATCGTGACCCCCATATTACGAAGCAGCGATACAACTAGAGCATACCGGGTCAGTGAAAAGGCACTTCTCGTTCTGAATTTACTCACGAGAAGAGAGTCAGACACCAAACTGGGAACTTTCTTTGGTTTGGAGAGAAGGGCTATTGGTTCACGCACTTATTGGCGAAGAAAACGAAAGTTTGCGCAAGATCCAATGCCAAGATAGCTTTCCTCAACTGCCACTTGGAACTTGTGGGACCTCCTTGAACAACAAGTTGCACAGTACAGATAGCCATTGCGACACTGAGGACAAGTTGTGTCGTTCCGAAGAGAGCCATGGCCGCAGTGTAAATCAGCATGAGTTTCTTCCCTGCGGTTTTTCGACGACGGAGGATGCATATGGCCAGAATGAAGAGGACCATATGTATCCCTTGAGGGCTCTGGTTAATAGATATAAATGCCGTGACTTAACTGGCACTCACCATAACCCAAAAGCTCCGCCTGTACAGGGTTTAGTCGGCACTCGGTAGCTTGAACTGGGACGTACGCCTGCCATAGCAACATCAACGAGTAGCAATTCCGCATCGTCGAATTTGTTGAGGTTGATAATCATGCTTCAGAGCCGGTGGTCCTAGGAGGGGGGAAAATGGTGAGTGTCCGTCAATGGCATTTACCCGACGGCCCAGTTTTAACTTGTCGCGGTGTTATGCAGGTGCCGTGATCAGTTAATAGACTTGGCGAGACGTCTTGCGAGCAGTTGAATGGGCGCTTGGTCGTTATCTACTAATTACCTCCGCAATAGAGTGGGTAAACGCCGAAAGTTTGAATTTTCACACCTTGAACACCCATGAGACCAGACAAGTCAAACCCTGAGCGAGAGGTGTCGCTCTGCCGTGGCACTCCCCCGAGAGATTCTCGGTGCAGGGAGAGGGCGCTGAGATTCTTTATGCTACACCGGGGGATTGGGTATCTGACGTAGGGCGCTGATCGATGGCACAGCCAGCGCTAATCCTATCCATTAAATGCCAGGGCGGGGAAAAAACCGAACCGTAGAGAGGGAGGGAGGAGGAGGAAATTTGCAGAGGAAGCACTCGTTCCGTTCGGTTGATACGAAGACTGGGTTTAGAAGCACCCTGAGAGCCGTGAAGGTCCTCTTGAATTGATTGTGGTTGTCTTCGGCGCTTGAGACACTTCTGCTCCCTCAGACGCCGATTGTATTGGGCACTCCCGAGGACGCCGCCTTAGCCACGCTCCAGTTCACGCTTATTGTGTCGATGTTACACAGCGAGAAGGATGTTGGAATCGGATAGAATATCGGTTACAGAACATAAAGCAAAACTAGCCGCGCGTGAGTGCAAGAAGACGATCCAATGACCACGAACTGAAATGAAGCATATCAGCAATTCGGATGGTAAAGGATGAACAGGGAACGTCACACAGATACAAAACACATCACTTCTTATTTCTATTCCTCGAACAGAAGCGCCTGTGAAATGGCCATGCCGCGTTTTGGTGTGCCGCGTCGCAGTACGATTCTTCGCGGCAAAGTGAGCACTTCTTCAACGCCTCGCCAGGTCCCCCGCAATGACCACACCAGGCGGCTTTGTCGCGCGCTTCCCACCGCTCTTTGGCGCGGGCCGCCACTGTCTTCAACCACGCGTCATCCGCGCACGGCCCAATCCGAGACGAAATTCTGGCATTTTCTGTGTCAGCACTGAGAGCAACTGCTTCCACCCGGTCGTAGAACGCGTCAAGTGACTCGAGCGCGAACGTGCTGCGACCACCCAGCCCGCGACCGCCATCACCAAATTGCAATGACGCGAGATCGAGGATGGTTGAGACATTGGCTTCGTCTTCCGAGCCGGTGAAGTGCATTTGGTGACCAACCACGTACGCGATCGTCATGCGTTTGGCCGGATGAGCTCTAGCTCGAGGATGACACGGGTGGACGCTTAATGAAGTCTTTGCCAGCGGAGGTGCGCACGCAGAGGTACATCGCTTGGATAGAGATCGAAGAAGTGTTGGAAAAGTGTCACGCTTTTATAGCACCCATCGTGGTCGCGCGCCTGCCAGTATATCGTCTCGAGTTGTTTCGGGGTGAGATTGAGATTGGCAGGAACGGGGGAAGGGAGCATATTCGAGGGAAGATCCGGACCCGATGCCAAAGAGTCTATCTCCAAGATAAAGCCATCTTGATCGCCGGTAGACGCAATCCATTGTGGGGCCAGCACTATCGCTGCAACCGGGGTGGGCAATATTAATGGGGTCGAAGCGTCGACGGCGCAACCTTGCATGCCTGAATCTGGGCTCGGTGGATGCGTGCTCGTAGTTCAGAAGTAAAGAAATGCTATACAGGTCCAGAGGCGAATCGGTTGGGTTTGTCGACATGGTGGTTCTCCTCGAGGCGACGGCCCTTTACCGGCCCGGTGCCAAATACGACCACACTTCGGTTCAACCTTGAAAGAATTTAGAGATAAAAGAAAAGTTGCCCAGATACATCAGTTGGCTTCTCCTTTTCCCTCTGCAGTTGGCACCGACGATTAACACAACGACTTTACTTACAGATTGAAGGATGGAATTGCAAAATCAAAAGGATACAAGAGCAGGGCGGCTAAGCGCTTCGGTCCCCAGCGACTTTTGTTCAAGCCCCGGAGCTGATCTTGACTCTTCAAAAGTGGCTGGGTCTGGTTGGGAAGCCTTGCGGTAGAAGGTCTGTCTGCGGCAGGAGTCCGCTTGCAATGCGGCAGCAAATAAATATGTCCCATGGAAAGAGTGTTTCGATGTAGGATTAGAGTTAATCCCCCTGCTACCCGCAGCCCTGGTCCAGAGTCCCTCTCCCCAAGACAAGGATGGCTGCCGAGGGATAAAAGGGACAGGCTGAGCCTGGATCGGCTCGGCATGAACTCGGCTCGGTCGGACTTTGAAAAACTGCATGATTTTAGGACAAGGTTGACAACACAAACGCAGCAGCAATAACTCAAGGCATACTGTCACTCGTTACCGGGCAGATACAATAAGGGAGCTCACGTGCTCCAACGCTCCTTCCACTTGGTCAGTCATTGCCCTTCTTCAACCGTGCGAAAAAGCAATATATTACATCCCGTTGGGAATCTTGCGCTAAATAATGAGGGTTGATGGGCTAGTGGTAGGCCTCTGACCCCGGTTAATTAATTCATTAGCATACTTTTGCTGTTGCCCAGGGATCGTCGTTATCACTCTGCTTTATGTGAAGCACCTGCCGACTTAGAGGAGGCTGCAACGGCGGAACTGGGATAGATACCTGTGGATGTGCGGTGAAAGTGTTGCCATGCAGACTCTGAACGGTGTCTTGAATATCGTGTCCTAATCCCACACATACGACAATCAAGGTCGGTGCAATATTCTGGGGGAAAGTGGTTCAGCACATTCAAGAGGTCAAGGAAATTAAGCTCACAATGAGGTGAACTGCGATGCCTTTTAAGATATCGCGAAGGACCGCTGGCGTGGGCATGATCACGAGTATCGTGGGGACCAACAACAGCGCCCCTGATTCGAGTCTACGGGCAATAACGTTGAAAAGGGTCCATCGGAAGGCCAGGAAATACATACATCATTGCAATAGCCGTGTTATAGCAATTTAGGACCTCCGCCCCGTGGAAAACACGCATCGCGTCACGACGGATCCACCAGATTCTGCCAACTTGAGATTATAATAATTCCTGACTGGAATAAGGAGGGAAGAGATGTATTTACCAGTGAAAGCCACCAAAGTTAGGTTGGTAACTGCAGCAAAGATGTTTGGAGCAAGGGCGTCGAAAAGCGGAGCATGGTGGGAGATCGAATTAATAGTTGTGTTGTAGCCCGCAGCTATGTACACCAATGAGCTATCAACTGCATCAAATGGGAAAATGCCTTACCACAGGTAGCTATGACGAGAATTCCTGGAAGGACAACCGGCGGCCATTGCGACCCCCATATTAGGAAGCAGCGATACAGCTGAACACGCAGTCAGTGCAAAGGTAGCTATCGTCGTAAATTCGCCCACCAGAAGAGAGTCCGACACCAAACTGGGAACTTTAGATTAGTTTGAAGGAAAGAGGGCTATTTGTTCACGTACTTGTTAGTGAAGAAGATGAAAGACGGCGCAAGGTTCAACGCCGAACCAGCTGCTAGCTGCCCCCTGGTACCTCCTTGAACAAAGAGTTGTACAGTAAAGACAACCTGTGCAACACTGAGGCCAAGCTGTGTCGTCCCGAAGAGAGCCATTGCCACAGTGTAAACCAGCAGGAGTTTCTTCCCCGCAGTCTTCCGCCGAGTCAGGAGGCATGTGGCAAGGATGAAGAGGACCATATGTATTCCTTGACGTCTCTGGTTAATAACCCCAAACTTGAACAATTTACTTGGACGCACCATAGCCTAAGAGCCCTGCCTGTACGGGACTTGGTCGACACTCGTCAGGTCGTTAGCTCGAAATAGGACGTACGCCTGCCATAGTGACGTTAACGACTAGCAAATCCGCCTCGTCGTCCATAATCGTGCTCTAGGGATGTTGTGGGTGGAAAGAAGCCCCCGAACGGGAACGTCAGCCAAGGAGGAGAACGATGGCCGGGTGGGGTATCTCGCTGCGATTCGGAGGGCACACTAATCTTATATTCTTTCTATTGATAACGTTAACGAATACACCTGATGTCTATCCGCACTGCTTTGTCGCAGATAGAAGTCAGCGGCCGCGGCGCCCTCGCAACCAGTTCGGGCAGCCACTCCACATTCCAAAACACTCCCTCTAGCTGTGGCCTCAGCCTCAAGTCGAACTCCCTGTCTCCGCGCTTCCTCGGACTCGGAGCTCCAAAACTAAATTAACCGACATCCGTTTAAATTACAACCAGCTGCGAACCATTTCCCAAGCAAATCTTGCGCCGGACACGCATCTTGACGGCGACTTCGATGATGAGAGAGTTCGGCTTCCAACGGCGTTTCGCTCGTCTACGGGGTGATGGAGGAGTCCAGGAACCGTGTACATTAGTGCTTATACACTCGGATGCTTCCTGGGCTCCGGCGTTCCCGAGCGGGACCGGCTGTGTAATTCTACCTACCTACCTACCTACCTACCTTCACGACGAGCATTCAACCTGTACGACCTCCGAGTCAATGGTTTTGGAGGTTTGGACGGGTAGAGTAGTCCACCACAGCTGCTCACAGTCACAGATGGTGTGTGTGCCATCTTTGAAGGAGAAACAATTCTTGGGGCGCCGGCGGAGGGAGGGCCCAGCAGGTACGATTCGAGGAAACGCCCGAGGTGCGGATATTGAAGGCAGAGAATTCGAACGCCAAGAACTTGGAAAACGGAGGGCCTCGGCTTTGTAGCTTAGACCTCAAACGGCGTAAATTTGCCCTATTCTTTCTGCGAAATCCGAAAACGGATCCGGACTTCGAAAGCTGGACCGTGGATGTCGAAACCAAGAGACCACATCAACCAGAAGAGAAAAAATGCAAGTGATTCTTTACCATGCTCTACTACAGGTTTACGCTTGCAATTGGCGACTTGCTCGAAATTCCCTCTCTAAAACTGTGTTGTAAAGAAAGTAAATTTATGTACCTGTGTTTGGTCTCGGACGCGACGCGACGAGATCACGTGCTGATGAGACGACCACCTTGTTCTCCCGTCATGCTCTCCCGACTCCGCACTTTCATCATACTTCTTTAATTAATTTCGTTTTTCGCGGCGCTTAGTCTTTCGACTCGAATGTCCACATGGCTTGGCCACGCTCATCAGGTAGCCGCAGTCCACGCAAGCTGTTCTTCGCACCAGTGACCAGGGTCCAGGTCAACGTCAAACTCAGACTACCTGGTCCCTGTCATGACACGGCGCGTGAACTTGATTCAATTTGAGTACATGGATCAATGGAATGCGGCGTCTTGCTTCCTCGCCCAGTTCGAAGAAGGTTGATTGCACCGCTTGGAAACCTCTCTGTGCACATTTGGCTTCGCAGGATATTCACCGGCGGTGGGATATACCTTCTAGCGTTCAATCATTATTTTCCCGGTTAACCAGGAGTCTGGGGTTTCTGCTCAATCGATTCTCGGACCTCATCTAGCAGAACTACCTTGAGCGAGCGCCTAGAAATAGCACTGATTCTGCCTGGCTGGGCATCTGGACGCGGTGAATCGGTACACCCGAGCACCCTTGAGCCATGTGCGCGCGCTTCTCGATAGAACTGATTATCCTGCCTCTTCGCTTCCATCCATCCCATCGGTGCTTGTGCCTGGTTCAAGCCTTCGATTCATTCGGCGCGCTATTCTCAACGTTGAAGCCGTACTGATAGCGATCGATGCCAACGATGCGACGAGCCTATCTTGACAGCAAGAGTGCTCGACTTCCCATGGACGCCTCACATAAACCGAGCGACCTTACATCTAACAGCCCTACTTTCGCCATCCAAAATGCCCACTGCAGCCACTACGACTCAATCTCGCTTGAGAAATATTGCGAGATGCGTGTCCGCGGCCGTCGACACACTCGAATTGGTTTCTAACACCGTCAAAACTCCCTTTTTGGGTGCTATCTCCAGCACGAGCCGCTCTCTGTTGACATCCGTGGAGGTGAGCCGCGACCCGTTCTCTATTGACGCATGTCCGACCTCGCACTACAGACTGTCAAACAAAATAAGGAGGCTTGTATTCGGTTATTGGAACAGACTCACCAGCTGCTCTATGCAATTATTGCGCTGCATATCAAATCGGACACGGGCGGGGAACTTTCCCCGACTTTTCTCAGTCACATTGGAAGCTTCACGGAGTATGCTGCCGTTGACTGCTATATATTTCATGCCGTTTACTGAACTCGTTTTAGGACGCTCCACAAGGTCCATAATTTCGTAGAAGCCCAGCAAGAAAAAAGCTGGCTCAAGCAGTTCTTTCGCCAGACGGAAATGACCGCGCTTCTTAAGGACTGCAGCACGGGACTCCAGCAGTCGTTGGATTTCTTTCAGGTGAATAGACCTTGCAGTCGGCAAAAAGGGGGCTTGACGTTAGACCCGGACAGATTCAAGCGATGGGTCTCATCACCGATGCTGCAGAGCTACAAGAATACGCCCAAAACGCGCACCAAGAGGTTCTCGAGATGATAGACTCCCTTGCCGACATGAATGCTTCTGACGGAGCGGCCTCAGTAGGTCATTTCCCTTCCCCCTTGATCAAGCGCTGATTTTGAGGCAGATAAATCAAGGGTTTTTGAGTACGGAAAGCAGGTACGCAGTATCAGATCGAGTTTTCAACTTTACTGATGCCTCTCCTCAAGCTCGACGTCCATCTCAATGCTTCCATCCGAGCCCAAAATATTCCATGGCCGCGACTCCGAGCTCGCGGATATTCTCAGTGCCTTCGGCCGAGAGCCTACTCGAGTCGCGATTCTGGGCGCAGGTGGAATGGGCAAGACCAGTCTATCCCGAGCAGTCTTGCATCATTCGGAGATAATCGCCAGATATGGCCCGCGTCGTGTCTTTGTGGCTTGTGATACTGCTCCGACCAAAATCGAGCTAGCGGCCCTCGTTGGAGCTCATGTTGGCCTGAAAACCGGAAGGGATCTCACCCGAGCGCTGATCCGCCACTTTTCTACCGGCCCACCGACGCTGTTGATTCTAGATAATTTGGAAACGGCCTGGGATCCACGCGAGTCCCGCGGGAATATCGAGGAGTTCTTATCCCTCCTGACCGACATACAGCACCTCGCGTTGATTGTGGGTTTCTTCCTCCGGCTTCAGTTTTAGTTCAATGCCTGATATAAATTTAGATCACAATGCGAGGAGCCGAGCGACCGGCGAAGGTGCATTGGACTCGACCGTTCTTGCCGCCGCTCCTGCCACTTTCTCAAGCCGCAGCTCGTCAAACATTCGTTGATATCGCTGACGATGTTCACGACAAGCAAGATGTGGACAAAGTCCTGTCTTTGACGGACAATCTGCCATTGGCAATCAACCTCATCGCTCATCTAGTCGAGTCGGAAGGCTGTTTGGCGGTACTGTCCCGATGGGAGGAAGAGAGAACATCAATAATCTCCGAAGGCTACGACAGGAAGTCCAACTTGGATATATCCATCTCGATATCGCTCTCAAGTCCTCGGATTACGTCGGTGCCCGGTTCCAGGGACCTCTTGAGCCTCCTTTCCCTTCTACCTGACGGACTTGCGGATGTCGAGCTTCGCCAGGCGAACATCCCCATCAATGATATTCTGCGGTGCAAAACGGCACTCTTGCGCACGTCGCTCGCCCATCAGGATCAGGGGAGGTTGAAGTCGCTGGTGCCGATTCGGGAGTACTTCCAGAAATTCTATCCGCCATCCATGCAGCTCCTTCGACCCCTCCGGCTGTACTTTCACGAGTTACTCGATCTTTACATTAAACACCGCGGAACGCTTCCCAACCGCGGGGTGGCGGATCGAATTGCGCTGAATTTCACAAACGTCCAGAATATCCTGCTCAGCGGTTTGACGCAGGAGAATCCAGATCTTGTCGACACGATCTATAGTGTAACACATCTGGACGTGTTCAGTACGGGGGCGGGGCGCGGACACCTCACGTTTATGGAACGCATCTCCGACGTTCTGCCACAGCCCACAGATCATCGACTAGAAGTGTTTGTTGTCATGCGCCGTCTCCTGTCCTGGCGGTACCACCCCGTTGCTGATTCACAAGCGCTGGTGAACGAGGCACTAGACCATTTTAAGCACTTTGAGGATCCTGACCTCCAAGGTGAGTGTTGATGCGACCCACGTTCACTTAAACCTGAACCATTTATTGAACAGCCCGAGTTCACATCGCGATGGGGTCTTATTATCAGTTCCACGACGATGATCGCATCAATGCCCGCAAATATTTTGGGGAGGCCCTCCGTTTATCGAGCGCGAGTGGAGACATCAAACGCCAGTCGGACACATGCGATTGTTTGGCCAATCTCGAGTGGCAGAATGGAGACTACGCCGCCGGCCAGAAGCAAGCGTTCGAGTCCCAGCGGTTAGCCAAAGTTCTAGGCGATCTGTACCGGGAGGCAAGAGGGCTTCGCAGCGAGGCCATGTGTTGGAACAGCCTTGGAAATTACAAGGAGGGTATCTCGGCGTGTGCACGGGCCAGGGAGCTCCTGGCTCTTTGTGGTTTGGCCGACGGGGAAATGGAGTCTGCGATAATGAGCAGTCAGGGCGAGGTCCACAGGGCGAAAACAGAGTACGCGGAAGCGCGCAAAATCAGCGACCAGCTCATCCAAAAGGTCTCGTCCGACAAAGATCCGTTTGATCATGCGATTGCGTTGTTCAATCTTACAGAAGTCGACATCCGTCTTGGCGCCACAAGGGAACAGGTCGAGGGCAATATTGCGAGGATCAAGTCAATCTTCGCGGGCATGGGCTATCTACGAGGAGAAACACTTTGTAACCTGATCTCAGGTGATTTTGAAATTCGGGAAGGGGATCTATCTACCGCCGGCGCACTGCTTCGAAGCTGCGTCGAGGCCTCCCGAGGAAAGGACGGCGAGATTATGACTCTCGCGTTGGGTCTCCTTGCCAATCCTAAGCGTTGGGGATTCTTGCCCGCAGCAGACAATTGGAGCATCATCTTCCTCGTGCACGTACTCAAATCCGGCGAGCAGCTAGAAATCCACAGGGCCTTCCAATTCCTCGGGGAGAGCTTCTGGCATCACCACCGAGACACTGCTACGGCAACGAGCCTCTTCGCTGTTGCGTTGGAAAAGTTCACACAAATGGATATCCACCAGAATCGTGCGGAGTGTATGCTTCGCCTAGGGGACATTGCGCGGGATGGAGGGGATTCAGTTCGGGCGATCGAGCTTTGGACTACGGCCAGGCCGCTTTTTGAGCGGTGCGCGCAGACGAAGGAGGTTGTGAAGATCGGTAATAGACTCACGATGATTGAACGAGAGATGCAGGAGAGGCACGAGAAAAGCCTGGCCAACCTGCGCGCTATCAAGGCACCGATGGATTCACTGGCGCCGGGCGAGGGGAATCAAAATCCGAGCAAACAGGTTCCTGTTTTATCCTGAAGCTTGGTAGAATTTTCCCCCCAAAACTCGCTATTTTGTACCTCTGCAATAGCGTACATGGCCAGCCATTAAACCACATTGAAATACACCCTGTCATCTATTCACACAACCACAGCAATTTAAACACGCACAGCGTCTTTGCTTTCCGGTTTCTGCTTCCGTGTCAGACTTCCTGATGCTTTCGCCAAAATCTCTCCCCTTCCGGCGACAGGGTCCGCTGAGGCGTAATGAAAGTGGAAGTGTGAATTTTTCGGCAGCCCAAACATGCAATTTGGCGGCCAATATTGATGACCGAAGAAGATATTCCCACGGTTGATTTATTCCTTTTTCAGCGAACATTCATTTCTTGACGGTATAGGTATACGCCTTGTAATCTTACCTAGGCAAACTACACAGTTTTGTTATGTTCCAACTCGAATTTGCTGGATCCAAGGTTGACGTGCATCGAAAGGGAAAGGACAGCAAACTACGCGTCATTTCGAGGGTGACATTTTCCAACAAGTACATAATGTCGCTGTCCCCTAGCGAAATGCAGTTCGTTGAGAAAGGCTGAAGTACATCGAAAGATTTTAGACTTTCAGGTACAGGAAAATAGACAATCGTGAGTTCAAGTCCGGTCTCAAAACGAACTGTTGGATACTCCAGCCATCCCTCATTCCTCCGGCCAGCGTGTTCGTCGAGGAGTCGCTCCCCTTGCTAAAATTGATTCCATCATCATGCAGGCCGGAGGGCTGAGGTGATGGAACTCGAAATTAAATATAACTGGGCGGTTGTCCTCTGCTACTAGTAGAAGTGACGGCACGGCTTTCAAATAGTGTCGTGGATGTTGTGCCTTAGTCCCACGCGCACGACGATCAAGGTCGGTGCAATATTCTGCGGAAACAACCAAGGGGAAGATTCGACCTTGATTCGACCAGTGTTGCACGCTGAGATCTCACCAGCGTTGGCCGAAGTGGCAGCGGGGACTCGAACTTCGAGGCCACCTTATCGGATCCGCAGTATGTCCCGCAACTTGGGATCAGAGAGGTTGCTTCCAAGACACCGTGCAGCTCGCTGCGGCGGAGCATATATAAGTAGACGGGGCCACTCAATTACGAGTACGAGTTCGTGTTCCAGGTGTCGGATGGAGGGTGCGGAACTTGAACTTGAGGACAAAAGCAGTCAAATCCCGAGAGCAGAGCTTCACGAGGGGCCGCGTCGAAGCAACCAACAGCCTCGGACGACGACAAAGCGAGGGATCAAAAGACACACGACCATACAGACCCAACACACCACATATTCCCACGGTTGATTTATGTTCAGAAAATGAATCATGGCGGCAACATAAATCCGCCACTCCGTGCATTTAATCGATGCGTGTTAATAGTACAACTCGGTCGATTCCTAAATACTTGGCTTTCACAAATAGAACACCGGTGGCGGACTAGGATATATTCACACCAGCCCTCCTTCCTTCTCTTCCCGGCTCAGTTGGATATCGAGAATCTGCGGGCCCGGATGTTCCGATAATGGAGTTGGAAATTCTGCGCGTGTTCGCCGCCCGATATGGCTGGCCGTTTGGCGATCAACGGTATCTTGGAAACTACGGCCCAGCCCTACACGCACGAGCACCAACGTTGGTATGATATTCTGGGAACAGATTAGTAGCTTCCCTGATAGAGACATTGCACTAACAATGAGGTACGTTCCCAGTCCGTCCATAACATAAAACGGGATATTCCATGGATACACAACAATAACGAGGATGGGGAAAAGGAAATAGATTGCCCCAGATTCAAGTCTAATAAAACCATATGAGCGTTGGGTGGGGCTTTCGTGGAAAGATCGCACATCATGGCAATAACTGTGGTGTAACGATCAAGTAATACCCTGTCGGTGGCAACGCGCAAAGCATCGCGTCGGATCCACCATATTCGGCCGGCTGTGGTCTCTAATGAGCACAAGAAAGAGCCCTAGGCCGGTACCCTCACCTGTGAGAGTCATCAAAGTCATATTTGCTGCGATCTCTAGGATCAACGATGCAAATAGTCTCTCGCCAGCGTCTGGCGAAAGAGCGGTGAATGCTGCGACTGAAAGAAAGTCACTTCTACCTCGGGACACGCACCAAAGCGACGCACCAGTGGTTGCTGCGATGAGAATGGCTGGTATCACAACCACCGCCCACCGGGATCCCCATATGACGAAGCAGCGATACAACTAGTGGAAATAAGGTCAGCGAATTCAGCATTCGAAGTTGAGAGGCACTCACGAAGAGAGTGTCAACGAGGAGGCTAGTATCTCGTTGAACAGATCAGTTTAGAAGGTAATGGACCTAGCGCACCCGTTGAGTATGAGGACAGTTTTATGCGCGATGGTCAAGGAACCATATATCGGAGGAGGGGTGATTCCCTGTTCCGTGTTCAGTCCCACAAATTGAACAACCACCGCGGTTTTGAGGAGGTGTATAACGACTTCAGTTGTCGCCAAAGTCAACATCGTCCAGGTGGAAGCCAAGTGAAGGGTGTATCCCCCGGTTTTGCGACGGCGGAGGATGTGTAGTGAAAGAATGAAGAGGTTTAGATAGATTCCTGAAGTTCCTGGTGAATTTCGGGACGAGAATGGGAATGGAGCAATATAACCTACCATAGGAGAAAAGCTGAACCTAAGGAAGCTTTCAGTGAACGTAACATTTGTCATTCGTCATGATCACCTACACAAGTTGCTGACATTTCAGCTACAAGCCAGTTGTAGCCGTACACGTCGGAAACAGAGCTGTAGCCCATGTTTAGAGTGAACTCTACTTCTGGGAGGGATGAAAGAACAAGCGAGAAGCGATGGCTTGTGCGCCGTGCTTTTGTTAAGAAGGCGGGGTGAAAGAGATTATCAGGAATACCTTCAACGGTCGTTACGGCGGGTAGATATCACAAGAGGGACTTGATCATCTGGCACTTGATCTGATTTGTCTTTTGAACCTGATAGATCTGCATAGAAGTTCTCGGTGGGCCAGGAGAAAATGCCGCGACTGCCGCGGCATTGCCGCGCATTGCCGCGGCAGTGCCGCGCCAATCCCAGTTCCTGACTAAAGGTTAAAACTTCTACTCTTTTGTCTCTAACTACCTCAGGGTACGTCGTAGATGAGCCCAGGAGGCCTCCATTCCCTGACTATTGCATGTATCCACAGACACATACTATTTACCCATGATCTTCCTACAAATCTCTCCGCACCGAAGTTCAACTTACATCCACCACAATACTGAGGATAGTATAACTTGCTGCAACGCAAAATGAAGACATTGGAGGGCTTAGAAGTCCTTTTTTCCGTTGGTGTTGGTCGCGTCAACTGCGCGGCACTGTCGCGTCAGTAGCGCGTCAATGCGCGGCAATGCCGCGTCAAGTGCGCGGCAGTGCGCGTCAGTGCCGCGGCAGATGCCCGTCACTGCGCGGCACATGCACACCAATGATGCGGGACTAACACAGTGGTCAGCAATGCTCCTTTCTGAGGAGAGTAAGTTTTGTCTGTTTGTGAACCTCCGAGTGAAACCAAAGTGAAACATAAGATGTTTGCGACCGAGGTGGCTGTGCTGTTGACGCGCAGGTGCCGCGCTGCCTCCAGCTAGTTCCCCGGGTAGTGTTGAGCAGGTAGGCAAGTCGAACGATGCTTTTCTAATTACAATGCATTGTTCAGACCCTATTATTCCCACTTTTATACTCAGGATATTCACTTGAGCTAGCCAATCCCAATATTTGCTTACTCTGATTCCGGCCTTTTCTGTGGTTCTAAAACAGGCCGAAGGGGTGAATTACAACTCTTTAACGGTGTTAGGAGTCCTATTCGTGAGTTCAGTCTGGTAATCTAGAGCTAGAGACCTTACAGCTATTTGCGGAACATAAGGCGCGGATCATTTTTTTTTCTAAAAATGGCCACTTTGATCATTTTCACTGCTGCCCCTGTAATGCATTCAATTCTGCCTCAAATGCCGTGAATCCTTCACTAGACATCTTCAATGAATGTTCCAGAGTGCGCCGTCTGCTCAAATTAATTATCTTATTCAGTGATGGCTGAGTAAGCCAGATGATCAAAATTTACCTTGCTACCCCTGCTTCGAAGGAAGGACCTATTGGGGGGTGCTGAATATTTGTCTCTATGTTTATATATGTATTTTCAAGTGCGCCAGGTACTTTATGTTGCAATTCTGCCACGAGAAACATGTCAACAAGCACATCAATAAATCCATTTATTTGATCGTGGTACCTGTGCCATGGCAGGAAGGTATATTTCCCGAAAGGCTACACTATGCACTGTATGGGACACTCATACACCCACAGGCAAAAGGCTAGGGCATCCTCACGTGAATTCCTCTTTAAGCAGGGTCAGCAGTTGGAAGTCCATGGCATTTGCTTACAAATCCACCAGCGGGAAAGAGAAACTTGAGAACCGGCTTAAGCACTGTAAAATACCCCTACAGATTGATTGAAAATGGTTTCAGGGCTCCAGGTGAATAATTGAGCAAGATATCGGGGTAGCAGTGAAAACAACCCTTTTTGATAAAAATTTGATCCGCGCCTTATGTTCTGCAAATAGCTGTAAGTTAACTGGTCAAATTAACATGGTGTTAGCTGTTGACGCGGCACTGCCGCACATTGGATTACCCACTGCATTTGTGTGTTCCCAAAGAGTTGACATTGGTTGATAGTTTTCAAGTTCGACGCAACTGATTCCTTTATTGCTGCAACCACTATGCATATGATGTGCAACGCAGAGTTACCGGTGGAACTGTTGGTTGAAAATGATTGAGTAATTGAACTAGAGGGGCCTGGAGAAATGCCGCGGCGGTCGCGGCGTTGACACGGTGGCGGCGCGGCAAAGTTCAACTTGGTCTTAAGTGTTCTCTGTCTACACTTATTGACATGAAAGTCAATTTTCCGGGAGGAAGACCGACTGAATCTCACATAGGCAGTACTGGAACGTGAAATGAAATTCATCCGTCAAGTTCAACTTCTACTATAGTTACACAACATTACCGCGCCACTCCTGCATCTACCGCCCTACCTTGAAACCGTAAGTTATGTGCTCTTCTCTTGAGTTTGGACGCAGACACACTGCAGTCGTCATAACGGTGAATCAGGGCTAGGATATTTTGCCGCGTCCAAAAATTCTCGCCGCTGCAGCGCCGCGTCCCTTGATGGTATCGCCGCGTCACAATATAGGATCGCCGCGTCCGTCAAATCATCATATGACCGCCGCGTACAACCTCGTGCCTGCCGCGTTCGACCTCATCGCTGCCGCGTCGTACGCGGCGCTCAACCGGCCACTTCTACCCGCTAAACAGTGTTGATTATGTTTGCCCTGCAACAACACCTCGGCCTCCCTGGCAGGGTCATCTCACTCTGTAAATTCCGACCGATATAAGAATGTCCTCCACCACGATTTGAATTCCCACAGTTGAGTTTGGATGCCACAAATGATCCAGCAAACATTGAGCCAAATTCGCCGGCGATACGGGGCGAAGTTACCATGCACTTCGCCGCCGAGTGCCGCTAAGTATTCACGGCCATTATACTGCCATCCCTTACCCCTACACCGTGCACAGGCCCTCCGCCATTATGGCGGCGATATGTCCACTACAAGACGCGAACGGTGCTGTTCAAAAAACCGAACCACCGCGTCACCGCTGCGTCCGCGCCGCGTCACGGCGAAGTATTTTGGCCCGTGAATCAAGGTGAAAGAGCCCACTCCTGAATGTTCCAACATCTGATATCTGATAAACCTGTGGTGCCATACACCAAGTGAGTGAGTTAGCCTCCTTTCATCGTGTTCCAGGGTAATTTAATGACTGCATTCCTCAGAATTAAAGATAGGTTTAGTGGCCGGCCGAGCAGATCAAGATTCAACCGTGAGAATATCTTGAATTGCTGTTGGTTGATATTGCACGGCATCACCATTGTCTCGGTAGCCGAGACCGGTGAGCGGGAGTAGAAGCTGTTTTTCAAGTCCCACGTGTGCAACGGTAATCAAGTAGACTTTTGGCTAGGATTTGATTAGGATTCGACAGAGACGCGCGGCAGTTCGGTGTACGTTTCCTACGTATATTCATCGGAATTTCACTCGAACTAACACACGTTTCGCTTCCTTTGGCGCAAGGCTGCAGATTCTGCATCTTCCTTTTGTTTTCCTGGGTTATAAACCTCCGGTTTCTCCTTGCCTGCCACGAAATTTAATTCCACAGGTGGTGCGTCGGCGTGGTGTGTGGATTGGTATGTAGCGCACCATTCATTTGCCGTTTTACACCACTACTCGATGTATTGCTCTTCAGGTTCAACCGCGGGAATTAGGTGAAGGAAACTGAACTTGTGGTGGGTTCAAGTTAAATTCCCAGAGGTATCTAGAGGAATGTACGCCAAAAGTCCCTCTCACTGCATGGCTGTCGAGTCCTGAACAAAATCCTAGGTAGCCGGCATTTAAGATGAGGGGGCTTGCACACATTCAACTAACATTCAACTCAGCTGTGTGTTGAATATAAACCTGCGGTAAGTCCCGCCTCGTCCTGAAGCTCCTTAAGACAATAAAGATATAGTTCCATCGCTACTCCTTAGTTAGGACCTCGAGATATAACCAAACCAAAATAAAAATTTACTTACCTTGGGCCCAACTCCCTGATTAGGCCAGAAATTGAGATATCCATGTCCTACGGCTAGAGAGGGTAAGGCGAGCCAAGTGTGGGCCCAGAGTTTATCTCACTTGCCGGGAATTCAACTTTGCATGTGCTTCTTTGACCCAAATCTTTAGCTCACACCTGTGCAGCGGTGCGGGCCAATGCAGACTGGCGCTCGCAAGGGACTTGTCAGCGCTGCATGGTAAAATAAAACCAGGTATTTTGAATCACGTCAAGAGATCGCTTTGAGCCGTTGCATGCCAAGAAAAAGGTTACTCAATATTTTGACCGAGGATCGGTGCAGTATTAGGTGAAGAGTTGGTTCACCTGTACATATGTTTATCCACTCGTTGAACCGTTCAGAACTTAATATCAGCATTTGGGAGATATTTGCAGCATGCGCGGCAGCTGCGTCGACATACAATGTTTGGGTCAGTTGAAGTGCAACGGCCTCTAGGTGGAGCCCTTGTTTTAGACTTACCTCCTATAACTCTTAATAACCTCAACTGACACCTTTAGCTTAGATTCCAACGACATATGAAGCGAAAAATCACAATAGTTGCGAAAATAGGCAAACATCGGGATTGGTAAGTTCAAGTAAGTATCCCGAGCATAGAGTTGGGAATAATAGGGTTTAAACAATGTATTATGCTTACAAAAGCATGGTTTGACTCGCCTGCAGGCTAAATAGTGCCTATGGAACTAGCCAGAGGCCGCGCGGCACTGGCGCGTCAATGACACAGCCACCGCCGCGGCAATGCCGCGTCACTGCGCGTCAGTGCCGCGGCAAATCGCGGCAGGCGCGGCATTTCCTCCCAGCCCGTTCTCGGTGTGCGCGCATCAATCAGTCACCTCAGAGAACATAACGCGTATCCCGTTAATTCAGTTGACTCGATGTCTCCATTTTTACTTTTGTTCGTTTGAGCTACAGGGAGGGAAACGAAGATAACCACGCGAAAGAGCATTGTGCGAATCAGAGTCCCAGGTGGACCGGAAAGCGGGTGTGGCGCAGACATCTTCGGAGTTGCACAGTTCAACAATCAAGAGATACATACATCCAGGTCAGCTTCGCCTTCATTCGTACTTCTTCGTTGTATGCATGCATATCTCCCTGCATATCTCTTGTTTATCTACTATGGATCGCTTTTGAAATTGAGACAATATCAGAGAATCCAGCGCTGCGCCGCGAATTTCGTTCTGCTTTTGCGATCCTGCTCTACTTGACCTTGAGTTTGTCACTGACCGGTCTCTTTTACTTATTAAATCTAAAATTCAAACACACCGCGTTAGACTGAGTTAAGGGTCGAGTCCCTCCATTCGATGTTCGTTTTTGTCCATGACGCCCTCGTTGTAAGGCTTCTTCGATGGTGGTTTAACGATCAAGGGACGGTTCAACCTCTGCCTTCCTCTCCCTCCATCTCGTTTTATTTTTCGAACCGCTTCCGGAGCTGAGGCTTGGCCGAGAATAAGAACTTCCCGGGACGTATCATTCACTTCCCGGGTGAATTCTTGGGCACGAAAACTTTTAGCCTTTAAATTTGCTTGTTAACCCGGCTCGCATCAACCGCTCCGGCCCGCGGCCATCACTCACGTAACCCACCGTGACCATCTTCGCAAACGCACCCAATATTGACGACGCCGACGACCCGAACCACCGCCTCCACTGCCTATTCACGAACCCATCCGCCTTTGCCTCAGTGTCTTGCAACCCGTGGAACTCCTCATATATGCGGACCTCCTCTATTCCTTGCCAGCGGAGGGGCCACCACCCTCAACGAGGTGAAGGTCGACGGGCCTACCTGCCCTTCTTGTTACGGTCCAAATACTTGTTTCTCTCGGCTAGCGCCCTTAATCCTCGCGGAGGCTTCGTATTCCGGCCATGTATGGACTGAATTCGATGCACGCATTCTACACCAATGCGCTGTTCGCATTTTGTGGACGGTGCTTATACACAGTCTTGTGGTGTTAACTCGTTCTCACGGCCCTCCGCAAGCCTCTTCCATATCGAACCGCTGTGGCTATTAAGTATCTTCATTCTCACAGGTATGCGGTCGGCTGACAGGCGCTGAGAAAGAGTGACCTGGACCAAGAAAGAGCCCGTGATCGCGAACCCGAAGTCGTGGCGACGAACCCCTCATTCAACAGCGGCAGCCGCATACATTCCCAAACTGGCCACAGGCATAAATGCCTGGGTCGCCGCAGGATGCACGATGGCGCCCATTCACAAATCTGTCTCAAATTGATTCACTTCAATCGTGTCACCGAATATAATGTCCCGCATCTATCGCCACCCGACGAAGCCCACCGTCGACATCCCACAGCTAGACCTGCTCACCTTCCTCTTTGGCCAGTCATTCCCTCTAAACTCCAACTTCTCCCACAGAGAAGCGGGGTCCATCTCGTCCACGCACACTAACGCAACCAACAGACTCGGAACACTCCTTCGCCCAGGACGACGCCCTCGTCCTGCATGCCGACGCTGCCGACCCGTCCAACAGAGTGACCAAGGCTACCCTCCGCTCCCTCACACAGCGCATCGCGCACGGCCTGCGCGCGCACTTCGACATCGGGGCGCGTGGTCCCAATACCGACATTGTGACCGTCATCAGCGGTGGGCAGGTCCTTGTCCCGGCGGCCTTCTTCGGTATCATCGCCGCAGGCGGCGTCTATAGCGCGGCATCGCCGTCGTCGACCCCCGCCGACCTCGCGCGGCAGGTCCGGATCGGGACGTCGCGGCTCGTCATCGCGGACTGCGCGCACGCGGGCGTCGCGCGCGAGGCCGCGGCCCAGTGCGGACTGGACGCTGGCCGTGCGGTGCTCGTGCTCGACTCGTCCCCGGGAATGTGGAGCCTGAAGAGCGTGGACAGGAGCACAGACGCGCTGTCGGACCAGACGCTGGAGTGGGAGCGCGTGACCGACCCAAAAGCCCTGGAAGAAAGCCTGATCACGATCCTCTGGTCATCAGGCACGACGGGCCTGCCCAAGGGCGTGCAGCTCTCGCACCTGAACCTCGTCGCGGAAACGTACATTACCGCGCTTTCAGCGAGGGACTGGCTCGTGCGCGAGTTTGAGACGAACCCATCCTTCGTCCCGACCCCGTACCGCACCCTGGGCCACCTACCCGTCAGCCACATCGCGGGCCTGTTCGGGTACATGGTCGGGCCGATGTACAGCGCGGGGACCGTCTTCTGGCTGCCGCACTACAGCTGGGTGGACTTGCTGCGCTACGTGGAGCGCCACGAGATCACTGTGTTTTACACGGTCCCGAGCATTTTTTTGAGAATCACAAAGGATCCCGCCGCGGCGAGGGCTTTCAGGTTTGTAGAAGGGGCGAGTACAGGCGCGGCGCCAATGGATGCCGCACTGCAGCGAGCAGCGAGTGCGAAGTTGGGAGAGGGGGGGAAGGAGTGCGTGAGGATTGGGCAGACGTGGGGATTGAGCGAGACGACTGGCGCGGTGACAGCCATGCCGCGTGGGGACGCGGACACGGACGCTTATGGGAGTCTTAGTCCCGTGCTCCCAGGGGTGGAGCTGCGAATCGTGGACGAGGAGATGCGGGATGTCGAGGAGGGGGATGAAGGTGAGTTGCTTGTACGGAGCGTGCTCGTGACAAGGGGGTATTTTCGCAACGAGGAAGCGACGCGGGCGGCGTTTTGGGACGGGTGGTTCTGCACGGGAGATGTGGGAGTGGTCAGAGGGGGGAGGTTCTACCTCGTAGATCGCAAAAAGGTTTGTGCTCCGTATCCTTGCTTCCCCCGTCTTCATTTTGGATCAGAATGAAAACAGTGCGCTGATCTATCTCCCCGAAAAAAAACAGGAAATCCTCAAGTACAAAGGCCAGCAGGTTGCGCCCGCCGAACTCGAGAATGTGCTCTTCGCGCACCCGCGCGTGCACGAGGCCGCCGTCATTGGCGTGCCCGCGCCCGACGACCCCGGCAACGACCTGCCGCGCGCGTACGTTGTTGTTGATGACCAAGGCAAGGTGACAGTGGAGGAGATCGCAGAGTACGTCCGTGCCCGCGTCGCGCCGTACAAGCAGTTAAGGGGAGGCGTGGTATTTGTCGACGAGATCCCCAAGAACGCAGTCGGCAAGTTTCTAAGGCGGGACCTGCGCGAGAGGGCGAAGAGGGAGATGCGAGAGACAGGGGCGAAGTTGTAAGGGGTTCTGACGACGGGAGGGTTTCCTTGGCCAATGGGAATGCACGCTTAGTATGGGAACGCGAGAGCGATCAAGGCCATCTATTCGATATTTCGTGCCCCTCATCGAAATGAGCAATCAAGGCTTTTAGGATCTAGTTCAAGGTTCGAAATGTGCTTCGTACTTCGGCCCTCCCCCAAAGATCGGCCGCGTGCATGAGGTTCCGGTATATCTCGATCGAACACAACACCAGAATCAGTGAAACAGAGTCCCTTTTGCGCTTCAACCCCACACGTCTGCGCAACCGCGACTTGCGCACAACATAGCGTAGATTCACCGCACAGGCTCGATTGAAGAGCGAAAGTAATCCAGGAGTTCTAAGTAGCGCCGAGGGATTCTAAAATAAACCTGGAATCCGAAGTTCTGTGTAGCTCAAAGTTGAATAAACTTAGGTCATCCCGCCCGGGTGAGACGAAGGACTAGCGAATCAGACACCACCCCTGGTATTCTCCGGAGGCTTGCTCTGAATGGTACCTTCAGGATTATATCCTAGCCCCACACGCACAATGAGCAGAGTCGGTACGATGTTCTGTGGAGAGGGCGGGGTTGGCATAAAAAGACTGGACGACAACGGCTGCACTTACAATGAGGTGCGTCGCGACACCATTTAGAACGACAAAAGCGCGCGGCTGTGGCTCGGCTACCGTCATCGCTATTGTAAACACGCAATAGATTCCTCCAGATTCTAATCTATAAATTCGGCCAATTATCAGCGATGATACTGAGCCATAATTAATAAGACGGACATCATTGCGATAGCTCTGTTGTAGCGATGCTGCAGTAGATCGCCAGCATTAATATGCAATGCATGGCGGCGAATCCACCATATACGTCCGGCTAGTGTGTCAACGTTCAGGCGAGGGCAAGCTGGAGGGAGCGTAAGTTACCGGTAAGGGCCACCAAGCAGATATTTGTGACAGTTGCCAAAGTGTATGGAAGCCTTGGATTAACATTTTCGCCGACGACAATATTGATAGTGCTGGTGGAGGCCCCGTGAAGCTCCACCGAACGGTTGTCCGCGCCCTACTAGGATTTGCCGATCAGATGTGAAGGCCACAGATGTTCTGAGGAGACCAAAAGTTGCGCTAAGGGTCCTACTACAAGGTCTGATACTCAAAAGACCCAAGACCCTCCCCCCCACCGGACTAATGCTGTGACTGCAAGATTAGAAGACGTAAACAAACATTCGATAAACACAGGCCCGATCCTGAGGGAGTGACCGACCCATGGTTAAGACGATGAGGACCGCAGGGGCCACAGCAGCTTTCCACTGGTATCCCCAGATCACGTAACAGCGGTACAACTAGATGCAGAAATCTTGTTATATGGCCTTTCGGGTAAGAGAACCAAAGTCAAACCAATAAAGTGTCCGACACGAAACTTGAATTCGTTTTGGATTAGCCCAAGGGGAACTCGGGATTAAAATATCGGAAGGGGGGAGGGGGGGTGGGGGGGTCTGGCCGAGGCTGAAAAAAACTTCTTACTATAAGTTATGGGAGGGGAGAAAAGGGCTGGGAGAAGCATAGTAGAGCTCCTAGTAGGTGAAAAGCTCCGAACTCTGGTTCCTATTTGCTTCAGGACATGTCAACACAATATTTCCACACAAGTTCAACCAAAAGGTGTCTTCAAGTGGTCTTGGAATGAGATTCAACAAATTTCTGGAGGTCTACTTAAAGGTTTAGCAGCATTATAGATAGGCTCTGGGACCATGACATGTACCTTACACATCGAAATCAAGTCGTTGTAGGGTCTGAACTAGATCCGGTAAGCTTGCGGTAAGCGGCGGGAATGCCGGGGGGAGCGGCCCGGCGCCAGGGGTGGGAAACACCTTCCCTATATGGTAGGGGGGGGGGGGGGGGGAGTCTAGGTCGGGCTGAAAAAAAATTATCGACCCCCCTTCCGACTTTCGAATCCCGAGTTCCCCTTGGATTAGCCTACTCCGCTCGGCAAGCGTGTTTAGGCCTACTTAACTTGTTGATCGCGAAAATGAGATCGTGGCCCTCCTGCCATGATGATGAGATGCCGAACAGCCCAAAGACAGGGGTTGCGGAAGGGGCCGACGCCGCCGTGTCCTGTACAATCCTTCCCTTGAGGAGATCAACCTCCTTCACCGTCAGAACAAGACGGAGGACAATTTGGGCCGTCCCCAGGACGGTCATACACCAGCTGGCCACGAGGAAAATTGTCTTCCCCGAAAATTGGCGCCGGGATAGCGTATGAAGCGCGAAAACGAAAAGGATGAGGTATATCGCTTTGCCGACGATTAAATGTTGTTCATGGAACAGAGAATGCAACCAACCGTATAAGAAGACCTCCACCTGTACCAGCTGTCAGCCCGGACTCGGCTTGCTTGGGCTGCTTTCGACTCACGCATGTCAGGATAAGTTCGAATACGAAGCCTTCCCAGGTATACTCCAATATCTGGGGAGCGGTCGGAGACTGCATTTGGGCTCCAACCTGTTGCGATTGGGATGGGAAACAAAGACGACGAGGATGGAGCCTAGGACTATTTAAATGAAGATCTAAAATAGGATTGAATTCACCCACTGACTAGGATGCGATGCGATAGAAGCCCAAGACATCATAATGATAACCAGCGCAGCTGAATGACTCGGCTTATGCATAAGAAGGCTGGATTCAACGGACACCGTGCACCGTTGTAATCAACCTAAAGCACCCTGAGATTCATTAACGTTCATTGACTGGACGCTAATAAATAAAATGTGAACCAATAAACAATACTTGGACTGAACATTCCGACTACTCACGATCCACTGCCTCAAGACGCGATGAAGAGATGATCAGAACACGGTTGCTGATTTAGCTGGGTCATCGCGGAAAGGTATCAGCCTTAAATAAGCCCTGGGAGAGATGGAGGATTAGGTGTCTCGGGCGGGTCCAGGTTTACGAAATCCTCTCAAGGCATACGGTTCGATTCCTACAAATGATAAACTGGGCGGCTCGATTTGGGTCAGAACCAGTCGGTCTAGCTCTCGGGTTTCATTCGATTCCACCAAGAACTGACCCACTCTACCGAGCAGCCGGGGTGTTCTTTCCTTCGTTAGTTCATTTCGGGTTGTGCCAAAGAAGTGAATGATTGGGGCCAGGCGAACGGAGTCGAGAGGAAACGGGTCAAATCAAATTGAACGTAGGACTTCGAGCTTCCTCAACGGCGGACTGAGCAGAGTA
This sequence comes from Mycena metata, assembly GCA_029378385.1. Taxonomy (NCBI): domain Eukaryota; kingdom Fungi; phylum Basidiomycota; class Agaricomycetes; order Agaricales; family Mycenaceae; genus Mycena; species Mycena metata. The sequence goes on along the minus strand of JARKIB010000088.1, from coordinate 72,093 downwards.
GAATTACTTGGTTTCGTTCGATTCGACCCAGTCCGTTGTAATTCCGACCGGCGACGGCGCTAGACCAAATTTAACCCGGGCTTGAGGCTACTGGTGCCCATGTTGGACTATTTCTTGACTTTTGACTTGCCGATCGCTAGAATCGTCGTCTCAAATCGACGTTGGACCTTCCCAAAATGGCCGAAGCGGACAGAACCCTGGCACATCGGCGCGGGTTTCGCTGCTGATTGGGCGCGGGGAAGCTTATTAGGTGTAAATCGGGATTCGAAAATCGGATGATGTGTTGTTCTGCTGTAGTAGCGGACCCGATGTAGGGTCGATAATTTTTTTTCAGCCCCGACTGGACTCCCCCGCCGCCCCTAGCGCCGGGCCGTTCTCCCCGGTCTTCCCGCCGCCTACTAAACCGACTGCTAACCACTCGATTTCAATGTCTGAGGTATTACCACCCATAACACTATCTAAAGTGCTAGAAAGGCTCCAAGTAGACCTGCAGATTTTCGAGTGTATGGCCCACGGGGCACCTTTGGTTGAACTTGGCTAGAATTATTACTTCAACACCTCCTGAGGTAAATGGGAAGCAGATTTATGAGTTTATCACTCACTAGTGGCCCTCCCATACCTCTCCCACCCTTTTTCCTCCCTCTCATAAATTATAGGGAGAAGTTTTTTCGGGAAAAATAGTCCCTCCCCGCAAAAACCTCCCCGCGCACGGTAGTAGTAGAAACGCACCAGTAGCTCTACTTAATCCTACGTCCTTGATTCATTTCGTGCTGGGAGGACGGCAGGACGACTCGCTTCATTACTCAAAAGCTAACTTTTTCTAGAATATAGTTCACACCACGAATCCCTGCCCGTCCGTCGCCTCCCCGGGCCCGCCCCATTGGATAACGAGAACCCGGGAGCACATGGACCTGCGGGCCGTGGAGCTCGTGGTTTTACGGGCAGATGACGGGTATGCTTGGCAGTTTAGCGGTCAACTGTATATTGAATGCTCTGCCCCAGCCCTACGCGCACAATGACCAAAGTGGGTAGAGGATCTATTCTCACTCTCGCTGATGACCGTGGTGAGCAATGGGAATCGTTTCGTGTTTGTGAGAGTTTAGGAGGTGGGAGAAACCTGCAGAGAGTGAAATGAGTCGATTTCCAAGCGAGCACCGCTCCTGGAACAGCAGAACAGAATAGGTTGAATAAAATGGGAGATGTTCTAATTTGGATTTTGGACCCGATAGATTATAGATCTAGAAGTTCTTGGACGAATAATGTGCGCGTAAATCAACCAGCCATCTCGGACAACACAAGATGTATTCCAACAATATTGCTTTCAATGAGCCTATGTCAGAGTCGTGAAGCCGATAGCTTTAGCTGCCGGAGAGGTACTTCGAAATAAACCTCGGGGAACTACTTTCCCTCCGCCGGAACCGTCCAGAGAATATTCCCACGGTTCAAGTAGACGCTGATTCATTGATCTGACCGAGGATGCAAAACAGATGCTCTTCCGCAAGTGGGTAAGGAAGACATTGAACACGGTGCAAAACCTCCGCCAGGAAATCATTATTATCGAAGTGCTCGCTCATGCTTCGGATCTCGCTAAAGGATCCTCATCTTCACTCGGTTTTATGTGAAGCACCTCCAGACTTGAAGGTTCGAGCGGTTGAGTTGGCCAGCGCAGGCGCTTTTGTTGGATGACAGCGTCGGGTTCCCTACTCTCTCCTGCGTTGGGCCCATGTGTTCTCCCCACGCGGAGAACAATTAGCATCGGTGCGATGTTCTGCGCAAGGAAGGTTTGCGGTTGGCATGGATCGTGCAGCAACAGCATTTGACTCACGATTAGCTGATTTCCAATACTGATCAGAACAAGCGCAGGGAGCGAGCCGTCAAACCCCTTTGGGTCGGTGATCATTAGACCTATTGAAAAAACGCAATAAATTATGCCGGACTCCAGTCTGGATGCGCGTCAATCATAAGGAAGCCCAGCGGGAAAATCACACATCATTTCAATGGCCCTATCGTAGCGATGGCGCAAGGTGTTGCTTACAGTTCCTTGGAGTGTCCGGGACGCACGCCGGATCCACCATATACGTCCAGCTGTTTTTTTGTTAGAAACCAAGTGGTATCACGCAAGGGCATGTTGTATGAGCCTCACCTGTGAGGAACATTAAACAGAGATTTGCGATGATAGACGAGATGTATATGTACTGGAGTTTGAGGTTCGGGTATAGGCCCGTTAGGGTCATTAGCCCTATCACTGCGCAAGTTCATTGTGTGGGTTCGACAGAGGACGGCGACTCACCTAGAGTGGAGGTAACGAGGATTACGGGCACGAGGACGATCCTCCAACGACATCCCCATATCGTGTAGCACCGGTACAACTGAGCGCCCGATTTAAATTGATACGCTCGGGTGGAAAATATCAAACCATCAAAGAATCCCAGACCAAACTGACACAGGATCAGTGCACTGCACAAGCGAGAGCGGAAACAAATGACTTGTTGAATGCAAAAACAATGTCGTGCGCATTGATCAGTGTCTCCAAACGGGCCGTTAGTTCTAGGACAGCCAGACCTAGGTTTTCCACGGTCTGGGCACGAAGCAGTCGAGCCAGGACTAGTGATGTCGCGGGCCCGGCCCAGGCCCTCAAGCCGAGCCGAGCCGGGCCCGGGCTTGGTCAAGCCGAGCCGAGCCCAACACAAGGCTTGGGCGGGCTCAGGGCTCGGGCTTGAGAAATGCCAGGCCCGCCAGGCCTCGCAAGCCCGGGCCTGGATATATATGGCCAAGAGTGTGCCGATGGTGCGCAGCGCTCACGGCACTTTGGCTTAGGCGGCTTCGGTGCCGTCAAATGCCGAACTTTATAACGCGAACCTGTCGTTCGGCTCGTCGCCACTGCTCTAAACTGGCGAATGGTACAAATCAATGCCGGCAATGTTGACCGACCGAATTACAGCGGCGTTCAATGTTCAGAACAGCCGAAAAAAACCCCAACTTAGTCGCGGAGACATTTGGTACCTTCTACTCCTATATAATATACATGTACCCTAGCACACTATTTTTTAACTTTGGCTGGGAGAAAGCCTGGGCCCAAGCCCGGGCTCAGGGCTTCAGGCCCCGCACCCAGGGCTCGGGCTCGGGCCTGGAGAATTTGGAGCCCGAGCCCGCCCAAGCCGAGCCCGAGCCCGGGCATCCAGGCCGAGCCGGGCCCGCGACATCACTAGCCAGGACCGCCGTTGTTACGAGTAAAAGAACGATTTGTGCCGTCCCGAAGAGAGCCATTGCACAGCTGAAAGTGAGCAAGATCCTTCGAGTCTTTGCAACGTTCTGACGCGCAAGAGCGTGGAGCGCAAAACTGAACAGAACAAGAAAGATTGCTTGGGCCGTTGTGAGTGCTTGAGTAAAAAGCGGGCGTAAACACGGACCGTAAAGGAAGATCTCCACCTGAAGGACATATCAGATTTTGCGCGGCGATACACCCTACGGCTTACACATGTGGCGGCAATTTGGAATACTAGGTTCTGCCAGTTTTCATCAAATAGGACGGGGTCGATAGTGGATTGCATTTGTAAGGCCGGATTTCTGGAGTGAGGTGGGAGGTAGTCTCTCGTGGACAGACACTACAACAAATCTCGCTCGTACCTCGCGTGTTGTGAGTGGGAGGAGTCGGGAGGTGATCGGTGCGTTGGGATGCAAGGCGGTTTAAAGGGAGAGCTAAAGTAAGTGGCATCATATCACCCTTAGGTAGGTCATCTTCCGCAGTTCAATGAGGGGACCTCTCGGAGTTAGGAATGTTGGCGCAAGGAACCCCCACCGTTCGGCGTGAAGTTGTGCAGATTATCAACGGGTTGCTGATCGTGTTGGTTACGTACTATTATAACCAACGGTTCAGGTGATGGATGACGCTGGGTCGTGAGCTGAACCAATTCGGGTAGGTGACGATGGCGGAGGAGTTTTCTGGGCCGAAAAACCTCAAAAATTTCGCGCCGGCATTCGCCGGACGTCCATTTATGGCAATTTCTACTGATTGCCGATCGGTGAACCTGTGGTTGTAATAGTACAGTACGGTCCACCGAGAGCCTGGAATAGCCGATCAACAATCGTGGAGCTGAACAGAACAGCCATCGATTGCAGTGCCAGCGAGATTAGACTCCAAGTGAGTTGAACACCCAAAGACCCCCTATTCCCACGGGCGGTCCAGGTTGCTCACATAACGGTGATATATCCAGCTACTTGTAGTGAATTTCCGGGATCCAGAGAGGCGAATCGATGTTGGTCGCGATCTTCGATTCCATTGGGGTGGAGGAAGTTGACATCGAACGTCAGCACCAGCGCTAATTCATATACAGGACAAGTTTGTTTAGAAGAAATTGAAGTGGGTGTGGTTGTTCTAATTTGACAGCACCAGGAGCGCAGAAGTAGAACGAGAAATCAAAATCGAGAGCCTGGTGTCGCTGTCGCTGTGGTAGTCATCGCACATTGCATGATGCCCTACGCACGAAGAGAAGGGAGCGATGGCGAGCAATCTGGAGTTCGATTCGCTTCCCTCGTCAGCTTAGTCCTCGCGTCCAACGACACTCCTGTTGGCGGCATTGGGCGTCCAGTGTTGAACTAGAAGTCCGCGTTGAGCCTTCCCAATCCAGCCCAAAACGGACGAAGCGAACAGAACCCCGGCTCCTCGGTGCGGGTTTGAGCTAGAAGGTCGGTGCTGATTGGGCGCGGGGAAGCTTATTAGGTGTACACGCGATTCCGCGATGATTCGGGGTGGGACCAGGGAGAATGGGGTGGAGGAAGCAACGGGGTTAAGAGAAAGGCCGAGCTCGCCGATCGCGATTCACCGGCGTTTTTATTTCTTAGTCTTCCAATGCCGGAGGATTGATTCGCAGGAGAGTTTCAAGCGCCTCGAGGCCAGCGAAAACCGAATTCTAATTCGTTTTGTGGAGAGGACAGGTGGGATCCGAGCCTCATGCATGAATTTGGTTGCCCATGGGTATGTCACAAATATTTTTCGAAGCCCCGGGTTTAATGAAGGGTTAATTAATGTTCGTTCCGGGTCGGTGGTTCAAGTACTTACGTGGAGGAACGTGGACTTGACAATGAATTTATGGTGGAGACCGGAGACAACCGGGACGACTCGAGGAGGTGAGCAGTTTTTTGAAGAGTGGCCTATTTATTTGACGTTGACGTGGAGCGGACACCGGCCAGGTTCGCGTCCGAGTCAGAGTCCGAGATACGCAAGTTGGAGATGGAATTCACGGCAGAGACATAGATTTGAAAACCAAGGAAAATTTGAGGAAGATCGCTGAGTCCAAGACCTGTTGCCCGTGCGTCCACCAGATAGTCCGCGACCAACGCAATTTAGCCAAAACAGTCCCGCGAAACGCGAAAGCGAAAACTGACGGTGGACGTCGAAGCCAAGAGACGGCATCAATCAAAAACGACGACACGACCAAACAAAAACGGGTCTTCCTCTTCCTTCATGTCAACTTTTTTCATTTCATTACATTACTCACAGAAGGCTTCCTTTGTTGACTGACTGACCGACAGGTATAAGACCGCGCAAGCCGACCGTGGTTCCAGTTTCTCTTTTCCTCCTCACCCTCACCGTTCCCTAGTTCTGCCCACAATGTCCCTCATTTCAGAGGTAAATTACAGCGAACCTAGCAGCAGACCGCGCCGGCAACGCTCCTTTTCCCTGGCAGAATTCCGCGCACTAGTTTCTGCTGCGCTCGATCCAGACTCGATGAACGCGTCGCTGTTGTTTTCGTTCAATTCTGCTGGTTCCCCGGCATCTACACCACCATCCTCACCCACCTCGTCTACACCCTCGTCGGCATTTGTGTCCGCTTCCTCGGCACCGAGCGCACCGACCGCAATCCGCACCCTCGAGCGAAAGAAATCGCTCCCTAGTCTGCACTCGCAGCCGACGCAATCCCGCGTCCGTCTCCTCCTCGTAAAGTTCAAGAAACGCGCCGCTGCCTTCGTCCGTCGCCGGCGCGGGTCGCATTCTTCTTTGCATAAGCCCGGCGTGCGTTCGGTTCACTTTCAGGTTCAAACTATTGCGGACGAAGGCGAGTTATTGTTCGAGCCCTACCTCCCCCTCGCGGCGCAGTATGAACGCGCGCGCGGCGGTGCCGGTGCCGTGTACCCGTTCCTGCTGCTCTCCACGCCAAATACCTCCCTGGCGAACGCCTCGTTCGCTTCCCCCTCGTCGGAAGAATCCTACTACCCCTTCTCCGCACACACCGCTCAATCGGAGGACTCAAACACACCGCCCTCGCCAACCGCGTCCACCTTCTCTTCTGCCTCCTCGTCTGCGGACAGGTGCTCTTCCGCTGCCTCACCCGCGCACTCGTACTCGGGCTGCATCACCGAGCCTGAGCGCCCTTGGTCGGTAGCGACGTACGACTCCGGGCTCGCGGGCGTCTCCTCCGCTTCGCCGTCCTCGTTCCCCACCGCACCATTCGGCTACGACCACGAAGACCCCTTCGCCAAGGGCGCGGTCCGCGTCGTGCATCACTCCTGCGAGGCGCTCCCGCATCCAACTGTTGTTGGGTCGGGGTACTGGCTCCGCGAGAGCGGGACGTACAACCCTGGAGGGGAGACACGGCGCGCCCGGAAGGGGAGGGCGAAACGCGTACGGAGGGACTCGGGTGTGGATGTAGATGAGGTACATGTGCCGGTGGAGCAGACGGACGGTAAGCAGCGCACCATGGAGAAGGAGCAGTCGTCCCCACCGTCCTCGTTCCCGTCTTCCCCTTCTAATTCCAATTCAGGTCCCGCCTCATCGTCGTCGGCGCCCCCATCATCCCTCTCGCTCGCGCGCGCACACACCCACCCCACGGAAACCACGCCGCGCACGCGCACCCTGCGCCGCACGCGTCCGAGCTCGCCGTTCCCGCTCAGTCGAGGGTTGACGTGCTGATTTGCCTCGACTGCACTCGTTACTGCCGACCGTTCTCGCTGCTGATTCGACACCACTCTCGTTCATTGCTTAACAACTCACTCGTTGCTAGAAACTACTTACAAACAAATTGGAAGACGAAGATCTTGTACTTCTTGCCACTCTCCTTCCTCATCGCTCGCTCCCTCCTGCAATGTTTTTGTACCACCGGTCCTTCCTTGTACTCGTCATCCTGCTTCATCGCACCACTGTCGCTTGTTGTACCATCACCCACCCTCCCTACACCTGTACTAATTCCATTGTCTTAGCAGTAATTCTAGTTTAATTGTACTCACTCCTCCGTCGCCCTTCTTCGTTTATAGAGTAGATTTGCGAGCGGGACAATATTAATTCTGTCGTTGCTTAAGTTCTCTGGTGCGATTGCAATTTTCAATCTCGAAGCGTGCGATCATTGAGCAGACTTTCAAAGATCAAAGCGGAAGGATGGAAGCCAAACTACGGACAATATATTTTTTGTGGACAACTGACACAAACGGAATCTGGGGCGCGTTCCCTGCGCTTCTGGAGTATTTACACTCCGTTTGCGCGCCGTACATTTTTTTTGTGTTTCTGTTCGTGGCATTTTGCTTACGCCAAAGTCTGCTTTCCCGGGTTTTTATGTAAATCATTCGAAGGGTAGACGAGAACCCACAGCAGCCAAACTACCTACAATATCTTTTCTGTGGACAACCGACACGAACGGAAGCTGGGACACGCTCGTTTACCCACGTTTGGTTTTTGGAACGCGACGCGTTGGGGCACGTGCTGATTCTTTTGATGGCCGAAAGTCCGATTCCCACGGTTGATTCAGTCCTCCAATTGAAACCATCCAGTATGAAGGTGGAACCTGGGGAGGTTAATTTATTACACCCTGTATAAGTACACAAGCAACGGGTAATCGAGGTCTCATATTTTTTACCAGTGAGGACGACCAGAATCAGGTTAGTAGCTCCAGCAACAAACAATCCAGCACTACCGAGGCCAGGCAGGAATATCTCAACGAATCCTGTCGCTGCACCAGCGAACTGTCAGCCTTGTGGACTGAGAACAAGAGAAGAATGCTCACTAAAAGTGGCTGCAATCAGGATCCCAGGCAGAACAACCGGCGGCCATCGCGACCCCCATATTATAAAGCAACGATAAAACTAGACCATGCCGCGTCAGTTGTGGTCACTGAGACCATGTGTGGCTCACCAGAAGAGAATCTGACACCAAGCTGAAATTTAATTAGATTTGGAGGGGGAGAGACACAGTCATTTCCCAACTTGTTGAACCAAAAGGTAGCATATTGTGCCATGTTCAACGCAAGAGAAGTGTTCTCCATCTCTTTACTCCCTCCTTGAATGTCGGTTCGTGCTATACGGACCGCCACCACAGCCGTTACCACACTGATGATGACTTGTGCCGTTCCAAAGAGAGCCATGAGCAAAGTGTAGATGCGTAAAACCTTCTTCCCTGCAGTTTTTCGACGAGCAAGAATGCGCAACGCGAGAATGAAGAGGACCACATGTATTCCTTCAGGTACGTGGTGAATGAAGTCTCTGAAGCAAGGTGGAAACATTCACCATACAACAGAAGTTCTGCCTGTATGAATTCAGTCGGTGTATGGTGTCACTTTAAGCGGACATACACATGCTGTAGTGAGGTGTCTCACTGCTACTAAGTAGTCGACCTCGAGGATGAGTAAGTCGGAGTCAATGGAAGTCATGGTTGGGCAGGCGCCGGAAAGGGGGAGAGTAAATGATGAGTCCTCCACGCTGAGCTTTTAAGGGGGAGACTAAAAACAACCACTTGCTGTGATTCTCAAGGCGAGATGGAGATGATCAAGAATACAGTCAATGCCCGGTGGCCGGCGCAGTTTATCAGAGAAGGGCTACATACAGTCCGAACTTGCACATGTTGAGGTGTAAAGTTTGGGATACCCACTGCGACAGAGAGCCGTATAACTCATTTGGAGAGGCCAAGGGTTGCCAGCCTCCTTCACAGGAACACGAAATGACTAGAGATGATCAACGCGGGTGGAACAGACATGAGGTCAGACTTCTGATCCTGGTCACCGGTGACTAGTCAGGCTGCTACACCTGTGAGAAAAAGGAAGAGGATTGATATAACGTCTGAACGGGAGATAGATCGTGAGAGATCCAGCTGAGAAAGAAGTTCGCATTCTTGGATATCTTGGATTTCTTCTCCCTGCCTTGGGATGACGAGGTCAGAAAGGAAAGCGACGTGGGTTGAAAATAAATCTGAGTAAAATCTCTGCGGTGCCCAAGCATGGGAATCTTGTTCGGCAGATTGGGCCGATGGTAGTCTCTTATAAACAGACGCTACGACTGCTAACTTATACCTCGTTATGTTGTAGGCCGATGGCACATGTCCAATTGCGAGCGGTATATGGGCGAGCGGTATATGCAGTCCATCAAATGTCTAGGCGAAACGAAGGAAAAGCTGTGGTTCACACTACCATCTTTGCCTTGAAGGGACCGTTATCCCCCCGCACGTTCAGCGTCTCCAGGTTCCGAAGTCACCCTCACAAAAAGAATAAGTGGCTACTGCGGCGCCAGTTCTCAACGATGTCTTGAACATTGTGAACCAAGCCCACGTGGACAATTATCGTCCGTGCAATATTCCGCTGATGCCAATTTTGAGGTGAAATGAGGGCACGAGGGGTGAAAATAAACCACGAAGATTAATGTTACGGGAAAGGAGATGGTTACGTTGGGAAAATCCGAGTTTCTCGCGGTTCAAGGAGAGGCTGGTCCACTGACCATCGTCGAGGATGCAGGACATAGACCCTCTCCATATGGGTCGGAAGTGAGTAAGGCACTGAGCACGGTACAAAACCTCCGCCAGGAAATAGTTATCATCGAAAGCTGGCCGCTGAATGTTCGAGTCGTCGCTCATACTCGGACCTCCCTAGACTTCACTTGGCTTTATGTGAAGCACCTGGAGACTTGAAGGATTGGGCGACTGGGATGGCCAGCGCAGGCGTTTTTGTTGGATGTCAGTGCGGGGTTTCCTTCTCTCTCCTGCATCGGGCCCGTTTGTTCTCCCGACGCGGATAAAAATCAACATTGGTAAGATGTTCTGTACAACGAGGGCTAAGCTCCAAGTAAATCATATAACAACACCATCCAACTCACGATTAGATGTGTCGCGATCCTAGTGAGAAAGAGTGAGAAGTATGAGCTGTCCCAGTGTTCCTCCGGGTCGGCGAACGTTAGAGCTAACGTAAAAAAACAATAAATCGCGCCAGATTCAAGTCTACTTACGGCGTATCAGTCGTGGCCAAATTAAATCGCAAGATCGTACATCACTTCAAAGGCTTTATTGCACCGAGAGCGCAAAGTTTTGCCTATAGTTCCTCGCAGTACATCGGAGGCACGCCGGATCCACCATATACGTCCTGCTGTTTCAGCTTTTCCTCAACAAAAGCCATATAAAAGGATATCAAACGAGCCGCTCACCTGTGAGAATCATCAAGGAGAAATTCGTGATAGTGGCCGAAATGTATATATACTGATGTTTGGGGTTCGGATAGAGGCCGGTCAGGGTAATTACCCCTATACCTCTATATAAACTAAAAAATTTCGACTGTCTTAATTTTAGTTTATCGAGTCTGACATTTGGGAGACTACCCTATACCTGTATTCTCCCGTTCGCGTGTAGGCGAGGACCGCGACTTACCGAGAGTACAAGCAATGAGGATTGCAGGTACCACAACGATCCTCCAGCGACAACTCCATAGCATGTAGCAGCGATATAGCTAGACTTACCCGTCAGATTGGTTTGTGATAATTGAAAGCAAACAAAGGACCAATAGAACGTCCCACGCTAGCCTGGTATTTGGATCAGTTCACGACGAGGATAAGACCGGAAGTAATGACTTATTTATTGCAAAAATAATGTTGCGTACCGTCTTCAACGATTTCACCTGGTTCGTCAGTTCTAGGTTACCTATGGTTTCCACAGTCTGTGTACGAAGCAGTCGAGCCTGGACTGCTGTTGTTACGAGTAAAAGAACGATTTATTCCGTCTCGAAGAGAGCCATTGCGCAGCTGAAAGCGAGCAAGATCCTCCAGGCAACGTTTCGACGCGCAAGAGTGTGGGTTGCAAAAATGAATAGGACAAGAAAGATTTGCTTAGGTCGTGGTGAGTGTTCGAATAAAAAGCGGGCGTAAACACGGACCGTAAAGGAAGATCTCCACCTGAAGGGGTCAGCAAGACATATCATATTTTGCGCGCTGCGCTTACACATGTGGCGACAATCTGGAATACTAGGTCCTGCCAGTTTTCATCAAATAGGACGGGGTCGATAGTGGATTGCATTTTGAAAGGCCAGACTTCTGGAGTGAGGTGGGAGGAGTCGGAAGGCAATGGGTGCGTTGGGATGCGAGGTAGTCTCTTCTAAACAGACACTACAAACATGAAAAAACTCGTACCTCGTTATGTTGTAGATGCGAGGCGATTTAAAGGGGGAAAACTGAAGCAAGCGGTATCATATCACCCTTAGATAAGATCATCTCCTGCAGTTCAATGAAGGGAGATCTCGGAGGTAGGTAGGTAAGTAGGCAGGTAGAATCAATCTTGACACAAGGAACCCCCACCGCATCAGACTTTTGACAGATCTATTGTGGCGTTGTACATTGGGTTTAAAAGAGTGCGTAGTCGATTGGTAGAACTCCGCAGATCTCGGAGTTGCTCAATGTAGGTGATAAGGGTCGATTAGACGTTTGAGACAACTCGACAGCGTTAGGACCTCGGCCACCGGGGCAGCAAACGGAAAATCGTGATTCGTGCGAGCTCATGGGATAGAATGGGAGTCCACAATCCCAGCGCAAAACCGAAGATGAACATATTTAATTTAATACACGTTGCTGACCCAGACTGAACTCGATATTTGGGCTTGCCCGAGATGGCCGGAACATGCTGTTGTTACTGGGGCAAGTACGATATGTGGAAGAGAAAATGAGAGCAACGAATAGAGCTTTAATTCCTACTCTTGGAATGTTCGTTGTATTAATACTCGGGGTGCTCTTTCAATCACTGACCTTTCCGGGGTCCTTTAGTCTGACTCAACTTCACACTAAAGCGAGGTACATGTTAAAACTTTCCACCTTGATCTGGATATTCTGTCCAGTAGCACAATTAGGTTCTCGACATTCAGTGCAGATGCCGCAGAGATCATACAAGTCCAGAAGCCTCCGAGGCAAAGAATTGTCATGGATTTCACGGTATGTTAGGACACGCAGTTTAAAAGGATGTGGAGCAATCCAGAGGCGTCTTTGATGACATTCCGGTCCAAGTTAACAAAATTCAACCGTGAGAAAATAATTTCTTCCACTGATGGCACCGCTAGAATGATTCTGGGTGCCGCTGCGGGACTACATTGTTTATGTTGAGTGACGGTGTATGAATTCGGTAGGTTGAACCCTCCAGGGAAGGTTGGGAAGGTCACATGAAAACAAATGTGGATCGGATGTTTATCTCCCCGGGCTCTCGACTTATGTTTTCAACGAAGATACCCAGAAGATATAAGCAGATTGGGATGATAATTTATAGCTAAATTGCCCATACTCACAGAAATCTATGGTCAGACATATGTCGAACTTATGTTTTTTTCTTCGTCTTTCTTTTGAAAGATTTGTGCCGTATATCATGAGTTCAGCACTTTAGAACAGCGAAGGACATCTCTCGAGTACTCTTCAGATGTCCAAAGGGGTCTTCTGGGTCTTCAGATGGGCGGCACTCACCAAAATGGTCGGGAACCGAAAAGGCGGGGATAAATCCAAACGGAGAAAGATTCATAATGGGAGATCTACCACTCCACTCAACACTGGTTTAAAATAATGTTTACTCAAGTCTAATTGGCGAGGCGAGTCCCAACATGTACGCTCCGCCGTACTGACCCGGGCATTTCCGCCATCTAGGCCGTAAGCGGAATGTTGACAATATCCACCCCTCGGGTCGCAAGCGGTATTGTCGAACGGGTAAGTCTCACTTCCTGTCTCGACGACAATGCTTTGACCTTCGCCCCAGTGGCCGGAAGCAAGGTCAATCCCCGCCGCGACGCGACGCTTGAATCACCAAAGCACGACACTTTGTCCTTGTCGCCTATATACTCCTGGCGAGACAGCCTGAGTATTTTCTTTCGCTCGTACATACTTACTCGCCTGTACGCCATCTCGGCATCTCCTCCGTCTCCCAATAGACTCCCGGAGCCTCTTTGAGGCTGCTCTTGGCTAAACATTTGAGCCCTCGCGCGAACGACTTCAACGACGACAATTAGACACCGAAAACGCATGTACGTAGGTAGGTAGGTAGGATTACGCGGCACGGTCCCGCTCAGGAACGTCGGTTCCAGGAATTATCCCGGTGTACACACTAAATAGCTATACCACCTCCCCTGGACCTCTCCATATCCCAACAGCTGAGCTTTCGGTCGCAGCGGGGCATCGCAAAACACTTACACCCGAGGTAGAACTGCCAGAATTAGAATTCAAATCGTCACATCAGCACTGGCTAGCCTCAAGCCCGTACACGCCACACTGGAACCTCGTAAAACACCTCCAAGACACCAAACGCAAATTTTGCAAGCAGTGGAATAGTCGAGCGTGGGTAAATGTTGAACTCCGTGTTCAAGAGTACCAGCATCTGGATGCGCAGTTCTGGAAGATCGGCGAAGAGTGTATTTGACCAAGAGAACAAGAGGAAGTGCAGAAGCAGATTCCCATTATAACCGCCAATCTTTCATTTCAACTGACACAAACACCTCACTTAGGTTGGCCTCCCACGGGTGCAGCCAGGGAGGTTAAACTAGAAGGTATGGCCTTGGCGGTGAAGGCAAAGGGTTCGGCCGTGACAGTCCCGTAGCGTAATGGAAAATGAAAGCCACGGGTTTGGGGATGCCGGAACGTAATGAGGACCAAAAGAAATGCCCGTTACCTGAATCGAACAGGTGATCTTCGCATTCCGACACAAATGTACGAGTGCGACGCCTTACCATTTGGCCTGCGTCGGGTCCCACGGTTCAATCTAGATCTTGACGTTGAGGAAAGAAACTGTTCTTCACTGTTCAACTTTCTCTCTAACACTGAGATTAGTTGAGCAGAGAACCCGCTGTCTTCCTTGTCGTTTATTGGACCAAGAGGACAAGAGGAGACGCAAATGCCCATTAGAACAGCTGATCTTTCATTTCCAAATGACATAGGCACCTCACTTAGATTACCCACGGTTCCAGGAGGGGATGTTGAACTGGATGGTACCTTAGCAGTGGAACAGGGCACGCAAGACGTTCAGCCGGGGTAAAATGAGACGAGGGTCTATTTTTTATTTTTATTTTTATTGGGGGGGAAGCCACTGGTTCAAAAGAACTGCCTATTACCTGAATTAAACAGGTGATCTTCTCATTGTGTGGCGAATATACGAGTGAGACACCTTACCATTTGGCCTGCATTGGTCCCCACAGTTCAATGGTTGACATTGAGCAACGAACTAGTCTTCACCGTGACTGCTGTTCATTTGACCAAGAGGACAAGAGGAAGAGTTGTACTGAAATAGTGCCATACTGACTAGGTGCAAACACAGATTTCCATTATAACCGCCTATTTTTCATTGCAAAACGACACAACATATTAAGGGGGCCTCCCACAGTTCGAGCAGGGGACAGTGATCTATAGAGTAGGGCCTCAGGCTTTATGGGGCATGGAAAAGGTAAGGACGTGATGGAAAACAAAAGCCACTGGTTGAATGAAAGGTTTGAGGATACCGGAAAGTACGGAGGTTCAAAAAGGATGCCCATTACCTGAATCGAACAGGTGATCTTCTCATTGCGTAGCGAATGTACGAGTGAGACTAGACTCGCAACCAGTCGAATTTAGTAAGCAACTTTTGATCACGAGACAAGCAAAGGGATCAAAAAAGCTTCCTAAAGCGACTGGTACATCTGGTCACGATTTTGGGTGGACCCGCCAAAGGTGTGCGCGGACTTGGTTGTGGAGGGTTGTGAATCATGAAAAAAAGTGTCAAATGTTCCTGCCAAAGAAGTCATTATTTTTGAATTCCAAGTTGAATGAGCCTAACTTATTTTTCGAGTTCAGGTCAAGGGTGGTCGACGTCATCCGCGCACGGACCCATCAACGACGTTGAACACTCAGGTGTAATATCCCAAAAAAAGTATGTCTCATTCCGTTTAGATTTACAAAATCCCCAACTTTGTCTATATGACTTTCAACACTTTTTTTTGACGTTCCGCATCCTCTTCGAGCTCGAAAATTCTAAGTCCGGGCACTGATTTGGCCTGCCCACTCAAAATGATGCCCGAATGTCCCAGCCGCTTCGCAACCGTGATCAGCGCAGCCACGTGAGGCGAAGCGGATGGTCACGAGCCTAGAGTGAGACGCCTTACCATTTGGCCTGCGTTGGTTCCCACGGTTCAATGCCTGACGTTGAGCAAAGAAAGCGGTCTTCACGTGGTTCATTTGACCAAGAGGAGAGGAAATGCAGAAGCAAGTTGCTCAGTAGAACAGCTGATCTTTCATTTAGAAGCAGATTCCCACTATAACCGCTGATGTTTTATTGCAAAACAATACAAGTACAACAGCTCACTGAGGTTTACCGCAGTTGCGGTAAGGGAGGTGAAAGGGTACAGCCTTGGGGTAAAGGCAAAAGGCTTCAAAATGAGAGCGACTGGCTAAATTGAGTCGCCAAAAGGCAAAAAGGTGCAAAAGATATGCCCATTACCTGAATCGAACAGGTGATCTTCTCATTGCGCAGTGAATGTACGAGTGAGACGCCTTACCATTTGGCCAAACGGGCGTTTTTGAAGCGTTCTGAAGTACCCACAAGTGCCCCGGAGTGCCTACGAAGTAACCAGAAGACCCCGGTCCGGGTCAGGGACTCCAAGTCTGAGGTTGAACAAAATCCTTCTCATGGATCCAGGGGCCGGCGTGGATAGTCCACTGCTACAATCCTTCCCATAGGACCATGGGCCTGTCTTGTGAGTGTGGCCATTGCTGGGTCAAAGTGCTATTTTGACCCGTGCACTGCCAGGGTCAAAATCACCTCATCAAGGGATTAAAATCCTTCCCATGGATCCATGGATCCCTTTTGTAGTCCATGAGTCCTCCCCCCACCATTCGTGCATGCAGGCAGTATATTCAAGACATATTTCCCTTTTGGGATGCGAGGCGGAGTGGCCCAATCGAGATTCGTGATCGGATCAGCTGCGGGGTCATCCGGTCCGCTGACGGCCGACGGTATCATCAGGGATAATAATCAGACTTGACCTTGACTTGACCTCGCCATTCAACTCTAGCGAGAACAGAAGGCATATGGGAAGGTTTGTGCGTCCAGATTGGCTCTGATGAAGCGCTAATTCAAATTTCCCATTTGATATCTCACACGGTCCTCAAATGACTTTAATCTCCGCTCGCCGTCGTCTTACCAGGGCAGTGCATACAAGAGTTTAAACGTGGTTCAAGGCACAGCAAGAAATAAAGTACTTGCCCGAGAACAAGATCGGGGCTTGACTTTGGCCTGAGCGGATTCGGCAATGATCAGTGCACCGACGTGCGTCGAGCGAGTACGAGATCGCGGCTTGACTTCAGCTTGAATAGAATATCTACTGAGCTTGTTGTGGAAATCACACCCAGGATAGAATTCTTTTAGGCTGGATTAAAAGACTAGTGAAAACAACTTGTATTAGTGGGCAAATACATTGTAGTTAAAATAATGCAAATTGACACCGTGAAATAGCCTTTGCAAAGCAAGATAATTTAGTTCAACTTTTTTGTTCTAGGAAACCATTGTGTTTCATTCACATTTGAAAGGTGATTGAAGTCAAAGAGAATTGAGTGCAGAAATAAACTGTTTGATTCGACGGGTTCTCAACGGATTAAGGAAACAAAGGGTTTCCACCTTTGTTTTAGGCTGGATTAAAAGACTAGTGAAAACCCTTTGTTTCCTTAATCCGTTGAGAACCTGTCGAATCAAACAGTTTATTTCTGCACTCAATTCTCTTTGACTTCAATCACCTTTCAAATGTGAATGAAACACAATGGTTTCCTAGAACAAAAAAGTTGAACTAAATTATCTTGCTTTGCCAAGGCTATTTCACGGTGTCAATTTGCATTATTTTAACTACAATGTATTTGCCCACTAATACAAGTTGTTTTCACTAGTCTTTTAATCCAGCCTAAAAGAATTCTATTCTGGGTGTGAATGTTGAAAACTTGAAATTGAACCAAAATTGAAGCAGGGTGCGAACGTTCAAAAGGCTTGATTCACGTCGACAATGCTGTCCTGGAGGGTACAGCAGGAGTCCGAAACCATCAGCTCAGACTGAAATGCAAGGGACTGAGTTAAAACTCGGGTCCCACGAAACCATGGGTCCGTCAGTCAATTCTGTTCATGGGTCGGAGTCTTAATCCTTCCCATGGAACCATGGGTTAGTTTCAGGAGCGTGTATATTACCGGTCAAAGTGTTATGTTGACCCGTGCACTGCCCGGGTCAAAATCAAGACATTAAAATCCTTTCCATGGATCCATGGGTCGCTTTTATAGTCCATACACAGTCCTTCTCACCTTTTGTGCCAGGAGGCAGTCTATTCAACAGGTATTTCCCTTTTGGGTGTGAGGTGGAGTGACCCAATCCAGAATCGTGATCGGATCACCCGGGCCGCTGACCGCCGACGGTCAGACTTGACCTCGCCATTCAGTTGAACTTAACTACACTTGAAAGGCGCACCCGAGTGTACCTGTGCGTTTTCCCTTGACATCATCCTAATTGTGTACGTTTCCGACGAGGTTTACAGCGTATTGAGTACAAGGGTTTAAACATGGTTCACGGCAAAGCAAGAAATAAAGTACTTGCCCGCAATTTGCCATTTAAATCTTCGTGTGCACAACATACATTCAGTACATGCTACTGCACAGCCGGTCAGTAAAATGCAATGGTCAAAAACATAAGACCCACTACGGTTACCTTCCACAGCAGCGGGACAAAGACTGGTGGAGCGTGCGATTGTAATATCCGAGTTGGAAGTGTCAGATACGCGAAAAGACAGGAGGCCTCCGGATGTAAATACGAATTTGGCGGGCCTCCGCTTGCGTTCGCATTGAGTAGGGAGCTGAGGTATCGAGGAGGAAAACGCTTGCCATTGTTCAACTGCTAAACTGGGAGGTTCGGAACACGGTCGGTTTTCCAGACCTGAGGTGAACAACGAATGGGGAATACAGGGAGTAATGGCGAGGTTTGTCGTCCGGGACTCGCAGTTCAATGACCTGCAACGTGGGAAGCAAGCCGAGTAGATCTCCCCAGCGCGTCAAAAAAAGAAAGATTGTGAGATGCACTGCATAGGGAGATACGGTCGCAGGTGCACCAGGCGCGGGATGAGTTTAAGACATTGTCTAAAGCGAGGGGAGCAAAATCTAAATCCACCTGGGCCAGGTCCAGCGACTCCAGGGCGGCGCGGACAGTTTAAGAAATTCCAAAAAGAGGGCCTGAATTATGGTTGTTATAATCGACGAGCGGAACGCAGAGCGACGTCAGAGCCGGTAAACACAGTTGTTGCAGAGTGCTCTCGTGAATGCAGGCATGGATGTGGCGCATCACGTCGACCGGGGAAAAACTCAAATGTCGGATAGAGGGGCAGTCAATGATGAACGGGCCACCACCCATCGCAGATGTTGAAAAGGTCTAACCAGGCCAGGTTGGGTGCATCGAGAATCAATGTTGCAATACCCTCGAGCCCGATAGGGATGTTCAAGACTGAGATGGTTAATGAGTGGAGCTTGGGCATCGGGTCAACGGATGGTCGTCACATTCTTCCATATGAATTCTCGAGCCGCCCTGCGTGCTTCTTGAAGTGCAAAATCGTGTTTAGCAGCCCCTCCAGATACATGCGCAGCCTCCGACAACTGTCCTGCGGGTCTAAGTGGTAGGAGTTCGGAGGAAGGCATTCACAAAACATTGTGAATACGAGCTCTGCGGGTAGACAAGTGATGAGGTCGTGCATGAAAGCCTTTGTGTAGTTGCATGAGTGCCGCATTTTTTCGGTAGTTGATGTATCAATTTGGAAGTCTCAGATATGCGAGAAGAGGCACACAATGACAGGAAGCACCTCGTGCTTGGCCGTGCTTAGCTGCGCGCTTACGATCACGTTCCTGTCAAACAAACTGAGCCACTCCTCTCATCTTCTCGACCACAGCGACGTGCAGGAGACGCGTGGGTGCAACAACGAGCCCTGCGCATCTCTACCGCTCGCCGTGTGAACATGTCCACCGCGTTCATTGTTCACTATTTTTTTTCTTCTCTTCTCCGTCCAAGAAATACGCGTCGTAGTAGGGCTGTAGGGCCTTCCCGCTTGAAGGTTTGCCTGGGAAATTCTCTCGCTTCCTTAAGCCCAGAAAGACGCGTATTTCATGGGCGTGAATTTTTTTTTCACCCTTGCCTGCGTTCGGCGCCCGGCCCGCCAGCACCGCCACACCAATTTTCTCACCAACCAACTCGAAGGAACGACAAAGCGCGGAGTGCTCTTGGCGCTGTCGCGCGCTGTGTGCGGACAGAGCTCCTAGGGAGTCTTCCAAACCAATCCCTGGATACCTTCTGGGCAACTTCGTCACCACTCTGCCCTTGCACGTCGGCAGGATTGTTGTGCTTTTCGGCGCGACCTAGCACTTTTGGCGCGACCTGGCGTTGCATGCGCCCCGGAAACCCTGTTTGTTGGACGAACTATGTTGTTTATTGCCAGCTCTTTCTCTATTCTGGCCGTATGCATACTAGGCTTGTAATGCAATTTTATGCTTGATCTGGCAAGGTCAATGCTGCCCACAACGAACAGCCCAACCAGGATTGGTACACTACGGTGAGTGTGGCTCGTCGTTCTCTTTTGTTTGTAGACCATGACTGACCCAATCTCTTTACCTAGCCTTATCTTCTTCTTCAATAATCACCCTTGTTCCGCCGCGCTGAACATCTTGCGCGCTCATGGGCCTGCTATCCCACGGTTGAACTAGTCGTCGTCGGTCCGTCGTGCCTCTGAAAGCACGGACGGACTTCTTTCATCTGCCTGGATTCAGCGGTGATGAGCGCAATGACGCGCTGTTTTGAGCAACGCGCGGGAAGCGAAGTAGAACGCGGTCACGTTCGCTGCGCGACGTAGAAATCATTGCATTTGATGCTAACAGCGGGTAAATTCCCTTTTGCGTCACCGAGCAAGCCGTCCAGCACGCTGACTTCCTGACTTCCGCTTTTCCTCTCTTCCTCATCTTTCCTTGCCCGAACGAAGGAAGCAAACCCTGACGAAGAACATGCCTCGCTCGAGAAAAAGATCGGTGAGTTTCCGCCCTCTCGACGCGTACTTCTACCGCGTTTTCCTCATTTGCGACACGACGGCTCATTATTTTTTTCCAGGCGTCCCAATCTCCCTCCGATGGCGAAAGTCGCGCTCAAGGACTACGAGCCGTAAGTAAACCCCATTCCCGATTCGTTTGCGTGACTGACAGGTCGTAGACGTCTGCTGCAAACGAGGTGCGAAATCTCTGTCTCTTTCCTTTTTTCTTCATCTCATCGGTGCGTAGGAGAACCCGACAAACAAGCCCCCCCGTCAAAAGCGCCGCACGGCCAAGAGGCGCATCGTTGTCGACTCGGATGTACGCAGTGTTTCTTTTCTTGCTTTTTCTCGGCCTTACCTTGACGTAGGAGGAGTCGATGGAAGCAGCTCCAGTTGAGGCGCCTCGGACAGCGGCCATGGAGGGCGTGCTGGTGGACTCGGATGTATGTGTTTTTTTATCGTGTTTTCCTTCCATACTAACTGGAACTCAGGATGACGCGAACGACGAGATGTTTGTGGTATGTGTGATTTGTTTTCACACTGCCGAAGTTCACATTTATGCAGGATGGAGATTCCACAATGGTGCTATATCCGTGCGCCAAGGCTCCGATTCACATCTATACAACTCCGGTACAACTTGCCTGACTCCGGTCAACTCCGGAGTTCGGAGACTACCGGAACTCCGGAGACTGCCGGAACCTCGGAGACAACCGGAATCCCGGAGACTTGTTCGGCACGACGTCTGCAGTCACAGGACTTCAGTATCGATGGTAACATTCACTCCACATGCATCTCCTTCTTTCCCAAGCTTCGAAGTTATGCATATCACCTCATGTTGATTATCCGAAGCATTCCTGATTTCATCCAACTTCTCATTCCGCTTTTAGACGTCTTATTGTTTCCTATTGTCTTTTCCACATGTACCTCCACATGCTTCCTCCTTATCTCCTTTATATTATATTAAGACTCTACACTATTTAATCTCTCTAGTTTAACTTCCTGTTCTTCAGTAGTTTAATAAACGTCGCTTCCCTCCCTCCGAAGTGGTGTCTGTCGCTCCGGTCACTCCCTGACTCCTCCTGACTTCGTTCCTCTTGTCTCAGCGATTCCTGGCAGTATACGCTCACCCTGCGCCTCAGTGGTGTTGTGTCAATCAGCTCCGCCGGGCCTCCTTTCCGACTCCGGTACCTCGGAGACTGCTCCGAGCCGCCGGCGACATCGGAGTACTTCCCGCTTGTCCGGCCGACTGTCCCTCTACCCCGCTCCCGCGACACGGCTCATAACAGTATTAAACTACTCACCTGTCCAGGTTTCGTAGTTCTGCACCAATATGTCTACCGACTTCATTTTGCGCCCTTGGCCTTCACCTCGCACCGTTAATCTGGGTTCTGTTGCCTCGTACGTCGTCATGCTGAACGACTCGTCGGCATCACCTTCTCCACCGGATGATCCTTCGGAAAAATCTGCTAAATCCGGAGATGAGTCTCAAACTTACCGCACTCTCTTTCCTTTTGCGGCCATGACTGTTCCCATGGGGCAGTTCAGGGTTGGGCCATCTCAGGACGACATTGCGGTTTATCCTGGCACCCCTTCTCCACCCGATTCTGCCTCCGATCCCGTCTCGGAGCCGGAATCCTCGGTCGATCCCTTGTTCGAGGACGCCGTGGAATTTGACGAACAGGGTCTTCCACCGCTCCCCGAACTCGACCGGGAACTCAAACTTCTTTACCCTCCGACTCCGGTCGCAGCGTCGGCGCAGTCCACGCTCCCGGAGGACTATGCTCCCAACTTGGAGGAAGAAAACATGCCTACGGATCTCCGCTCCAACTCTCCCATGTCAGTCCATCATTCTCCGGTCGTCACTCCGTCCCCTGCACCTGTTCCGGTTGTATCTCCGACCTCCGAAAGTTCGCACAATCTGCTCCCAGACATCTTCGATGGTAAGGAAGCGGACGTCATGCCCTTCCTCTCCCAATGCTACGCATTTTTCGCAGCTCACCCCCGTGAGCTCCGATCGGACGACGACAAGGTCACCTTTATCTTGTCGCGTTTCCGGGGAGTCCCTCGGACCATCTATGAACGTCCCAACACGGCCAAGCTCGATTGGCATGGGAACTTTTCCGCGTTCATTTCGGAGTTCTTGCAAATTTTCTATACACCGGACTACCTCTCCGACGCGGAGGACCAGCTTCGTCTTCTCCGGATGAAGCCCTCCGAGGAGATTGCTCCGTTCCTGCGCGAATTTGAGGATTTGCTCGCCCGCTTGGGCTGGAGCGAATCCGCGAAGTGCCATGCTCTTCACCATGCGCTTCCGCTGCGCTTGAGCTTGGAACTGGACGACTGCACTTGCTACCCGAGCACCTACGCCGGACTCCGGGCGATGGTGACTCGTCTCGATAGCAAGTACTGGGCGACGCAGCCAGAGGCTGCTCTCGCTGAAGCCCGGAGAAATGCTCGTTTGTTCTGGGGCGACTATGACCCCACTCCCAACTCTCCGGGTGACGAGGATTACCACGGTACGCCCTCCGGAAACGACCTCTTAGACCGGGGTACCCCCGGACCTCGTGCAGCGTCTCCCGCTCTCTCGGACATTTCTTCCGGCATGCCTTCGCTCACTTCCCTTCCTGTTTTCCACATCGCCTCAGACTCCGGGTCGCCTATCCCTGCCAATACTCGGGCAGTTAGGCCTGGGGAGGCTGGGCCGTCCTCCGGTTACGTTCGGACGGCGGTGGACCCCTCGCGCAAACGAACTGCCGAGGTGGCCGGCTTGCTTAATAACAAAGGCAAGCTCCGGAAGGAAGAAGCTGATCGCCGGAAAAGACTGGGACTGTGTATGTACTGCGGCAGCAGTAACCACCATGTCGAGACGTGTAATCACATCTCCCGCGTCGTCTCCGACAAGCGCCAGCGCACCGGAGAAGACTTCTCCGTTGTCGTCGACTAATGGCATCAGCAGAACAACGAATACTCTTCCCGGAACGTCTGCGTCGTTCCCGGAGAGTTATACCAACATATCCCACGCCTCCGCTCTCTGTTTTTTTTACGACCGCTCGCTCTCCGGAGACGGGTTTTAACAATTTCAACAATCATATCTCTCCGAGATTGCCTCGGGATTCAACTCCCGCTACGAACATTTTCCCTCGTCTCTCATACTGGCTGTAACTGTACTTATATGTGAAATTCAGAAGGTTTTTGGCTTCGTACACGAGATCTCCGGCAAAATCCCTCCGGAATTTTCCCTTGGCAACACTCATCCATTAATCGGCAGTACATCTGTCATCCATACTCTTTTGGTGATGTTCGTATCCCGACATCGCGTCATCGTTCTTGATTTCCTCCATCGTTCTGGACCTTGGAATCGGCAAACCTCTCAACCGCATCCGTTGATTGCAAGATGATGGTTTCCAACATATCCGATCCTTAACCTGGGGTTATTAGTGTGCACACGACCGGCAATTATGCCGGATATTGTTTTCGGTTGCTCCCACAAGGGACCGGTGTTTACCGCCGACACCGACAGTTCTGACGCCTTCATCAAAATGAAACCTCCGGAATCCCTACTCCCTCCGGTTTCACCGGCTACTCGCCATCTCCGTTCCTCCGAACGTTCTGGACCTAAAGCTCGACCCTCCGGAGTTACTCCGTTGCCTCGACGCTCGGCCGGTGTCCAAAATGGCCACATTCCGCTCCGCTATAGGAAGTCCGGCACTAAGCCCTTCCTGCGAGCACCTCTCCGGAAAGGTTTTGCGTTTGCTAAGATGCTCCGCACCTCCGCCGGAATCCTTCTTGAAGTGTATGCGCTTCTCGATCCCTCGGAGAACTCGACACATTGCTCTCGTTCACCCGGGATCGATCTTCTATGAGACGCCTGCCTTCGGCCGCGTACTCTCCTCAAGTTATCCTTTTTTCTCCATGCATCCGCCACGTCGATTGTTGGTTAAATCAATAACTTGGATCAAGAAATGGCAAACGTGGAAACATGTTCAACGGAGACGTCTAATAAACGTACTCCACCGAACCCACTGCGCTTTCTTCGAAAGCCCTTGTTTAACAGTTCCGGTCTTCGACCTTGTGCTCCGGAGTCTCCGCACGGTCAATGTATTGGGTAAGAGCTTACCGGAGAACGCCTAACAACGTCTTCTCCATCGAGCCTCCGTACTTGACTTTCGTCGTGGTCTCCGGTCTCCTTCGGTCGGATAATCAGTACCGGAACGCCGCTCTAACGACAATTTGGCATCTTGTTTGGGTCTCCGGGACTTCACTCGCAACGCCCTGGTTACGGCCTTGTCCGGTCACCCATGTTTTCGATTCCGGTTCACCGGGATCGACCATCCTGGTCGTGTTTCGTTTCCGGCATCTCGGGCCGGCGAAACTCCTCTACTATAGTTTTGCTCGTTCACCAAGATTGCTTGACTCTCTCTCGCAACAATTATTCTTGGCGACCTCGCACGCTTGTGTACGACGACCAGAAACGGCTATTTTTTTCCGAATCTCACCCTGGAAAAAAAACGCTTTTCTCCGAGAATTGCCCTGCCTCTATGGCAAATTCTGGCTTTAAGCCAAACCGACTCTACTTCAAATGATTCGCGGTAGCCTTGGGAAGTCTACCCTAAGAGGGGGATACGCCCATACAATTTCCGCGCTAGAATCAAATTTTCCTCGCAAATAGGATAGCTGACCGGAAGGTCTGGCATCATTGCAGGAATCTCCGGAGTCATTCCCCGTCTTTCCGGAATCTGTGGTCAGACAACCAGTCGACACTAGCAGACTCCGCATCGACATTCGTGCTGGAATATCTACCGAACCTCATGAATACGCCTCACTGGTACTGGAAAGGCTCAAACACAGGTCAGAGTGACCTTAAACTCTGACTCCGAGCAAGTGTATTTGTCAACCTCAACCACCGTCTTACCCTGGCAACCTCCGGTCGTACTCCGGTTCACTCCGGAGACTTCTCGTCGAGGTTGTTGGTCGGATAGTCGGAGTTGACGCAAGCATTACTCAGTTTTTTCAACACCAACTGGCTTTTCGGTGTACAGATATCCATTGCACTTTCCTTCGGATCTTGGCAACATACATCAACTTCGCCAGATAATCCGAAGTCCTTTGCCCACACACTCCTTCTTATACCTTCGGGCATCTCTTGCATTCAGCGTTACGCTCCGGCATTGGCTTCGATCTCCGGTGTCCGGAACCGGAACCGGAGGACCGACAGTCGCTCCTGGACCCTCGCTGTCTCGCTATAACCTTCAATATTCCCTCCTATAGACTGCGGTGTTACTTCCGTACAACGCCCAAGGTACCTCCGAGTACTTACGCCTCTCCGAAACCTTCCGGTGAACTTCAGAGTATCGGAATCATGCTTCGGTGGGGTAATCTCTGGTGATTCTTATCCAGAGTCCTCATTGACACTCAAAATTCCTATCCCCGATCACTCCGGTTTGTTTCGTTGCAGCAAACAGTCTATTTACATTTTATAGCCATCGGGCTTCAAGAAAACATCAAGAAATACGAACTACAAGTACATTAATTGTCGTCGATTATATAGATAGTCATCGTCATCACCAACTCCCCATCCTCCGTCCTCACATCCAATAACTCCTCCCTCAATTGCACCACCTCCGGAGCCGGGATCTGCGCATCCTGCGGTTCGCTCTTCACCGCGCTCCCGGAACTCCCTTCACCCATATTCCCCGCACTTCCAGTCGCCTCCGGCACATCAACATCCATCGCCGAGTCGAGTTGCTCCGCCAACTCCACCGGGATTTCGTCGTCGGTGTGCGCGACGCTCAACCTTGCCGCAGAGCGAACGAGCTCCAAGTCCTCTTGGCCGGCCTGTTCCAACAACTCGCGCTCCGGCGTCGGCCAAACACCCCGAGGAGACTCCGGTTGCGCCGCTGCACCGGAGTCCTCGCTGTTCATCTCCGGTTGCACCGCTGCACCGGAATCTCCACCGCTCGTTTCCTCCCCACCTCCTGACGCCTTCGGAATGCTCGGCTCGATCGGTTCGGCCTTGGGGGCCAATGAGGGCAGGCGGTGGCGGCAAACAGACTCGCCAGAGTCGCCAGCTCGCAAGACGAAGGTCGAGGTCGGTGGTCGCGCCGTCTCCTCGACAGATGGCGCCCGGGCAGGAAGTGCACTTCCCGGGGCCGCAGCAACAATCTCCCGACCCAAACGCGGCGTCCCGCGTTGAGTCGGAGACGACTCCCGATTTCCCCCATCCCACTCCGCATCGCCCAAGTTTGGCGGCATCGACAACTCCGTCTCCGAACGCACCGGTGAACTCGCACCTGCTCCGGAGACCACCGCTGGTCCGGAGACCACTCCGGAGTCAACGTCCATCTCGTTGCTCCAGTCTCCGCTCTCGTCGGTGGCGTCTGGCGCATCGCCGGGTGTCAAATCGAAGTTGAGGTCGTCATCCGCGAACGGAATCAACCCCAGCGGGATTTCGGGGCGCAGGATGGTGATCCGCTCTTGCTGGAGTTTCGTCAACTCGTTTTTCAACTCCTCGTTCTCCCTCTTCAACTCATCCCTCCGCTCCACGCTGCCCCGGATCTGTCACCGGGCACCCTTGAGCATCCCCTTCAAATCCGCCAATTCCTTCCCCATCTTCTGCCGGTCTTCCTCCAACCGGCGCACGTAATCGTACAGCTCCACCACCGCACCAAGAATCGGGCGCTCAGGATCGAGCTCCTGAAGGTGCGATGAAGGAGCCGCTTGATTCGCCGCAGGTCGCGAAGCGGTGCCCTTGTACCACCGCGACTCCGGAGCGAAGACCTCCTGGCCTCGGAACGTCTTCCGGACGTATCGGCCACCGTCCTCGTCGGTCGAGAAGGCCTCGGAGTGCTGCCGCTTGACTCCGGAGCGACCGGAGCGCCCGGAGCCTCCGGAGACTCGACGAGACGTCCCCGCTTGGCGCGAAAGTGCGCGCCGATTCATGCGCGTGGTCTGCGGGTTGAAGGAGCACTGCACCTTTTTGCGCGCACAGCGGGCGCACGTTTTCTTGTGCGAGTCGCGCGCCCGGACGCAGTCGTAGTTGATTTCGGCGCATTTTTCACACCCTATAAAGTTCAAGTCAGCTCTAATTCACAAGAAAACAATCAGATAAAAGAAAACAATTAAAACTCACGATCCTCCCCATCAAAGTGCTCGAAATCCTCTTCCCCTCCGGTCTCCGAGTCGGACGGTTTATTCCGGTCCTTACCGGAACGCCCAGTCCTCCCCCGCTAGACCTCCGTCTCATCCGCTTCATCCTCCGCTTCATCCTCCTCGCTTTCCTCGTCGTCCTTCCCGCGCTCCGGTGCTCCCTTAGCACCACCGGTATCGACAGCCGTGTCGACCGGCGGGTCCTCGGGGACCGGAGTTCCTCGCAACGGGTTGGTGAGCTCCAAAATGAGGAACTCAACGTCCTCGTCCTCCCCCAAGGACGTCAAGTCGCTCTGGAGCGACTGGAGCTCCGCCAGCCGCAGCTGCGACTCGCCACGGGTGGCAGTTGGCGGAGCTTGCACCAAATCCCGCAATTGCGTGCGCAGGAAATCCCGGTGTGCATTGCGGTTTGCCGCTGCAACTGCCTGCTCGTTGGCGGTCTCGTCCCGCATCTGCTCCGACGTCGCCCTCTTTTTCCCCTTGTCACCTCCGACGTTTCCTCCGCCGCTCCCGTTCGCTCCTGGCTGGAGTCCACTTCCTCCACTCCCTCCTGCTCCGCTCTGGGTGTTGGGTGCGTTGGACATGGAGTTGGTGTTGCGGTTGGGTTCCGGTAGTTGGTGGCGGGAGGAAAGAAAGTGTCGACGTGTCGACTTACGGCAGTGAGCACGCGACCACGGAGCACGGTCCGAGCACGTGACCACACAGCGATTTCGAGCAGTCAAGTCAAGAAAATTCAAAATTATCCTTCAAAAAAATTCTCTGGCCAGTCCTCTATCTCCCCATCGATCCCCCCCTTTGTCCCTGAAATTTCAGTATCCTCTTGGTTTACACCTGCTGTCCATTTTCGACTCCGGTTGGAATGTTTGGCATGGGAGCCAAACCCAAGAGGGGGATACTGTTATATCCGTGCGCCAAAGCTCCGATTCACATCTATACAACTCCGGTACAACTTTCCTGACTCCGGTCAACTCCGGAGTTCGGAGACTACCGGAACTCCGGAGACCGCCGGAACCTCGGAGACGACCGGAATCCCGGAGACTTGTTCGGCATGAAGTCTGCGGTCACAGGACTTCAGTATCGATGGTGACATTCACTCCACATGCATCTCCTTCTTTCCCAAGCTTCGAAGTTTATGCATATCACCTCATGTTGATTATCCGAAGCATTCCTGATTTCATCCAACTTCTCGTTCCGCTTTTAGACGTCTTATTGTTTCCTATTGTCTTTTCCACATGTACCTCCACATGCTTCCTCCTTATCTCCTTTATATTATATTAAGACTCTACACTATTTAATCTCCCTAGTTTACTTCCTGTTCTTCAGTAGTTTAATAAATGTCGCTTCCCTCCCTCCGAAGTGGTGTCTGTCGCTCCGGTCACTCCCTGACTCCTCCTGACTCTGTCCCTCTTGTCTCGACGATTCCTGGCAGTATACGCTCACCCTGCGCCTCAGTGGTGTTGTGTCAATCAGCTCCGCCGGTCCTCCTTTCCGACTCCGGTACCTCGGAGACTGCTCCGAGCCGCCGGTGACTTCGGAGTCCTTCCCGCTTGTCCGGCCGACTGTCCCTCTACCCCGCTCCCGCGACACGGCTCATAATATACGTAGATCGTGGTGATAATGCACACATTTCCCGGTGAAGACTTCGTACACAAACTGAGGGGCCCCGCTGGTGACTTCGAGTCGCATCGAGCGCCATTAAATGCATATGAACACTCTCGCGGTTGACTCAATGTGTTAACTCAGCCTGCCCGCCCTATCTGGTCTTCTCACTTGACGAGATTTGAGCGACGGTTACCGTCGCTCAAAGTTTGCCCCTTGAATCTGATCCATGGGCCAGGTCATAAGAATACATGAAGGACTTCATGGTTGAAGTGCGCATGAACTCAAAATTGCCTTTTTTGAAGCATTCTGAAGTGCCCAGAAGTGCCCTGGAGTGCCTACAAAGTAACCAGAAGACCCCGGTCCGGGTCAGGGACTCCAAGTCTGAGGTTGAACAAAATCCTTCCCATGGATCCATGGGCCGGCGTGGATAGTCCACTGCTACAATCCTTCCCATAGGACCATGGGCTTGTCTTGTGAGTGTGGCCATTGCTGGGTCAAAGTGCTATTTTGACCCGTGCACTGCCAGGGTCAAAATCGCCTCATCAAGGGATTAAAATCCTTCCCATGGATCCATCTGTCCCTTTTGTAGTCCATGAGTCCTCCCCCCACCATTCGTGCATGCAGGCAGTATATTCAGGACATACATCCCTTTTGGGATGCGAGGCGGAGTGGCCCAATCGAGATTTGTGATCGGATCAGCTGCGGTGGTCATCCGGTCCGCTGACGGCCGACGGTATCATCAGGGATCATAATCAGACTTGACCTTGACTTGACCTCGCCATTCAACTCTAGCGAGAACAGAAGTCATATGGGAAGGTTTGTGCGTCGAAATTGACTCTGCATGAAAGGGCTAATTCAAGTTCCGATTCGACGAAAGGCCACTCGGGGGAAACTCAAGATTTTGCAATTGCACACGCGGCGAAACTCTTGCTTCAACATTTGCCTGAACAAACCAAAACTTGTTCCCAACGAAAATCCATGCCAGGGGTTGCATTCACGATGCTCTAGCTAATTTACACGCTCAGCCAAAGAAACAAACTCGACACCCCACGCGCCCCGCCCCCACCTCAATACCCGATCCACCGGCGAGCTCTGTTTTGCTTGCTGGTACGGACATGGGCACGCTAACCGACAATATAAGCCCGGGAGCGATGCGTCGAAAAAGGGCCTAGTCCAGAGCCATATATTAGGCTTGCGATGAAGGGCAGGGGACCGAACTTACGTTTGAGGTAGTACAGAAGAAAAAAATGAAGAATGCCATTTTAATACTTGCAGCGATACACTTGGGCTGCACATCAGGGCCTAATGGTGCAGAGAGGGCTTGCATAGGGCTGGATGACCGATGTCTGCGAGAATTAGGTCAGTTGGAACGGAACTGGATTCAAAAGTGCAGATAGATATACATTTTAGTAAATCACCCGCAGCACGCGTTGTCGACAAAGGCAATTAACGCGAAACTAGCGGTGCTCAGACGGGTGGTCTAGAACTTCATATGAGACACCTCTGAGGGAATTCCATTAGGAAGAATAAAATTGGATTTCAATGCCGCACTCAACTTGTCAAGTCCAAATGTGTATTCTACCTGCGCACCTACGGCGCGCGTCGCCGGTAACAAAGGTGCCCCACACAAGGCTATAAGTGGGGGGAGAGGCCGCATAGCACCCTGTCCGGTATGTCAACGAAGAAATTAGGTCAGTTGAACTTAACTACACTTGAAAGGCGCACCCGAATGTACCTGTGCGTTTTCCCTTGACATCATCCTAACTGTGTACGTTTCGGACGAGGTTCACAGCGTATTGAGGGACCATGCAGGACCAAGGGTCGCGCTGCTGCACCGTGAACCTATGAGGTTCTTGTCCTGAGAGTTTGCGTTTCCGCGATGGTGATGTGAACCCTGGGAGAGCAGTGTTGAGGTAGCAAGAGGGAAACAAGTGAGACAGAGAAGTGGTAGTGCTGGCTATAAAAAGTCAAGTGTGTAATGTCTCGTGTGGGAGGGAGTGAGCGAAAGAGATCGACAACGATTCTCCATCAAGCCATCTATTTCGCGCGACTTTCGCCGTAGTTCCCAAACCATTCGGTCTTCTGCCATCTTCAACCAAGTGAATTCGCCCGAACACCAGAGTTAACGAATTCGCCCAAAGGCTAGAGCTGGCTAAAGAAAATGCTTCAGCAAAAGCCAATCCTGTGCAATAGCAACGGCCATACTTGGGCAATACTAGAGAGAATTTAAAGTCCGTTGATAAACCTGGGTGGTGAATGGCAAGGGCTGAAAACGGCGCAGTTGAGCTCAAGAGATTGCCCTTCTGCGCCTAAATCTAGGCTCATCAGCGTGGAACTCTGGCCGGGATGTTGATTCTGGTCGCTGGCAAAAGTCCGGCTTCGTCAGTTCAGTTCGCCCAAGTTTCGCCCCAGTACGCGGGACTTGCAAAAACGCAGTGAATCAGTTGCATCTAAGGGATGCCGGAGAGTGAAGGATGCAGTCGATCAAGATCACGTTGAGCTAGTGATGCTCAGGGCCCGGCTTCAAGCCCGAAGCCCGCCAGGCCAAGCCCGATGAAGCCCAAG
Source organism: Mycena metata (assembly GCA_029378385.1). NCBI lineage: Eukaryota > Fungi > Basidiomycota > Agaricomycetes > Agaricales > Mycenaceae > Mycena > Mycena metata. Next base: position 40,521 of record JARKIB010000088.1, on the reverse strand, counting down.
CCCGGCCAGGCCCGATGGTAGGCTTGAGCGGGCCTCGGGCTTGGGCTTTAGATTTTTCAGGCCCAAGCCCAGGGCTCAAGCCCGGGCCTGGGTATCATCTATAAAGATGAGCTTCCTTCGAGTTCACAGACGGAAATTTGTTCAGTTGAGGGCCCGCTCTTTACAAGCGATCCAAGAATGCATCTGAGGTTGAACTCTACGTTAAAACCGGGTCAAAAGTCCAATGGAAATCCCAATTCGGAATGGCCGAAAAGGGAAATGTGGTTGAAATGGCTGAAAACGTCATGAGCAAGTATGTAGGGCTGCGGACCGTACCGTATACGGGGACGGCCGTACATTTGACGGCCGTATTTTGGCCTACCCGTACCGTATGCCGTCCCGTCGGCACAAATTCCAGCGACTCGACGGTACGGTACTGCACAAAAACGGCCGTATACGGGAGGACGGCACGTAAAATTGTACAAATGACCTCTACGGGTTAACCAAGTGTGCCAAATGCCCCACTCATCACCCTAGCCTCGAATTTAGGTGTGGTAGGTTTGAAATTGTCTCTGAGATTCATAATTGGGAGGAGCAACTCATCAGTATTCAAAATTTCCGCGTCTGAAACGTTGACTTTCATCCCGGAGAAATAGGTAAACAACCATATTTCCCAAGAGAAGCAAAACAAAGGATACGCTCAGGATAAAATTGCTCAGATATACGAGGAGAACGTAATGATATTTGAACCAAACAAACCAACACACCCTTTTAACAGCAGTGTTTGGGAAAGCCCGAGACCGCATCAATTTACTGCATTACAATTGAATTTTTTGAACCACTGCACTTGGAGTCAGCTGGGATGCAAGAGAAAAACCTAAACTCGCCAAGCTGGCAGGGCTAAGGCAGTGCCGGCATCAACCAATGCCGCCCAATGCCGAGTATTCCGTCTATCAATGGACTCTTTCAATTGTTTCAGCCGTCCTTCCACTGAGTTCCGTCCCAGTTCTGTTGATTTCAATTCAATTCCCGGCCATTTGGACACAATTTTGGAGGTACCGTAAATACGGTTTCAACACCGTATACGGCCGTATTTTCGACGGCCGTAATGGCGTACGGTACGGCAAAACCCGTCCCGTCCAATGGTGGGGTGGGAGGGGCGACGGAACGGTACGGGTGCCGTATTACGGAAACCGTATAACCGTCTTTTACGGTTCCGGTCAGCAGCCCTACAAGTTGCCTACAAGTATGCAAATATGTTTTGGAGTGTTGAATTGACATTAGCTATCACATAAACTAAAAAATGGTAAGCCTCCACAACTCTTTAACATTACCTCTCAAGCCCGGGCCCAAGCCCGGGCTTCGGGCTTGGCTTGGCTTGAGCGGGCTTGGGCTTGGGCTTGGAGAATCTCAAGCCCAGGCCCACTCAAGCCGGGCCCAAGCCCGGGCTTCCAGGCCGAGCCGGGCCCGGAACAACACTACGTTGAGCTTCTTGAGAACAGAATTCCGGAGCGGGGGACAATGGTGACTATACCAGCAAGCAAACAGAGAGTGGTTGAAAGGAATACCGCACCGGTGCTTGCCCGTGCTTGGCTGCGCGTGTACGGCGATCACGTTCCTGTCAAACAAACTGTCACTGAGCCACTCCTTTCATCTTCTCGACCACGGCGACGTGTAGCAGACGCGCGGGTGCAACAACGAGCCCTGCGCATCTCTACCGCTCACCGTGTGAACGCATCGCGTTCATTGTTCAAGTTTTTTATTCTTTTTTTCTTCTCTTCTCCGTCCAATCTCCGTCCAACGATGCGCGTCGTCGTAGGGCTGTCGCTTGAAGTTTTGCCTGGGAAGTTCTCTCGCTTCCTTAAGCTCAGAAAGACGCGCTTTTCGTGAACCGACATTTTTTCATGGACGCGACATCTTTTCCCCCCTTGCCCTTGTTCGGCACCCGGCCCACCAGCACCGCCACACCAATTTTCTCACCAACCACCTCGACACAACGACACACGGAGTGCTCTTGGCGCTGTCGCGCGCTGTGCGCGGACAGAGCTCCTAGGGAGTCTTCCAAACCAATCCCTGGATACCTTCTGGGCAACTTCGTCACCACTCTGCCCTTGCACGTCGGCAGAATTGTCGTGCTTTTCGGCGCGGCCTAGCACTTTTGGCGCGACCTGGCGTTGCATGCGCCCCGGAAACCCTGTTCGTTGGACGAACTATGTCGTTTATTACCAGCTCTGTCTCTATTCTGGCTGTATGCATACTAGGCTTGTAATGCAATTTTATGCTTGATCTGGCAAGGTCAATGCCGCCCTACAACGAACAGCCCAACCAGGATTGGTACACTACGGTGAGTTTTGCTCATGGTTATCTCTTGTCGACCATAACTGACCCAATCTCTTTACCTAGCCTTATTTTCTTCTTCCATAATCACCGTTGTTCCGCCGCGCTGAACATCTTGCGCGCTCATGGGCCTGCTATCCCACGGTTGAACTAGTCGTCGTCGGTCGTGCCTCTGAAAGCACGGACGGACTTCTTTCATCTGGCTTGATTCAGCGGTGATGAGCGCAATGACGCGCTGTTTTGAGCAACGCACGGGAAGCGAAGTAGAACACGGTCACGTTCGCTGCGCGACGTAGAAATCACTGCATTTGATGTTAACAGCGGGTAAATTCCCTTTTGCGTCGCCGAGCAAGCCGTCCCGCACGCTGACTTCCTGACTTCCGCTTTCCCCTCTCTTCCTCGTTTTTCCTTGCCCAAACGAAGGAAGAAACCCTGACGAAGAACATGCATCGCTCGAGAAAAAGATCGGTGAGTTTCCGTCCTCTGGACGCGTACTTCTACCGCGTTTTCCTCATTTGCGACACGACGGCTCATTCTTTTTTTCCAGGCGTCCCAATCCCCATCCGATGGCGAAAGTCGCACTCAAGGACCACGAGCCGTAAGTAAACCCCACTCCCGATTCGTTTGCGCGTCTCACAGGCCGTAGACGTCTACTGCAGACAAGGTGCGCAATATACGTCTTTTTCCTTTTTCCTTCATCTCACCAGCGCTCAGGAGGACCCGAAAAACAAGCCCCTCCGTCAAAAGCGCCGCACGGCCAAGAGGCGCATCGTTGTCGACTCGGATGTACGCAGTGTTTCTTTTCTTGCTTTTTCTCGGCCTTACCTTGACGTAGGAGGAGTCGATGGAAGCAGCTCCAGTTGAGGCGCCTCGGACAGCGGCCACGGAGGGCGTGCTGGTGGACTCGGATGTATGTGTTTTTTTATCGTGTTTTTCTTCCATACTAACTGGAACTCAGAATGACACGAACGACGAGACGTTCGTGGTATGTGTGATTTGTTTTCACACTGCCGAAGCTCACATTTATGCAGGATGGAGATTCCACAATGGTTGAAGCAGAGGAGGAGGATGGGGTTGGCGGGAGCGATGCTGAGGTACGCCGCCAGCAATAATTTTCTTCTTGTTCTAAATTCAACGCAGGATGCGCCACAATTGAGTCCAGCAGAGGTAAATTCACGCTTCGTTCGCCGCGATTCCCAGTCCTGATTCTCGTTGTAGGAGAAGCGACTCCAACGGAACTTTGAATGCCGAGTCGGGCAACATCAAGCGTCTGTTGCAAACCCAGAGAAGGCTGTAGAGCAGCGCAAGGAAAGCGGGCGTGGGCGGGCGAGTCTGGTGTACGACGTCTGGCGACATTTTCTCATACAGTACGTCGCGCGCGAGACGGCCGTCCGCTCTGCAGCCAACCAGACCAACGCGTCAGACTTGGAGCTGGTGCAGGCCGTCATAGCTGCCCACTGCCTTGCAGAGGGTCACACTCCCATTCCTCCCAATGCTCCTGTTTGGGCCTCAATAACTCCCGAGGTTGTCGAGTTGCTGGCCGCTCTCGCACGCTCACCGGCTTCATTCGACCTTGAATATTTCCTCGAAAATGGGACCCTCCTCATCAGCAACCGCGGCGATACCCCGCCTCAGTCCTGCTGTGCGCAGTATATTCGTCTCGTCGATGCCCCGAAGGCAAAGGGGACGAGCGCTATCTACGAGCACCTCGCCACGTACCCGGCTGATGCGCCCACGGCGATCCTGCAATTGGTTCTTCGGGGTGAAAGCATGGAAACGATTTGCCAGAAGTTGTCAGAGGCGATGGAGGAGTACGGGCTGGAAGGCGCCGTTGAGGAACTGCTTGAGCACTTCAGCCAAGACGAAGAAATCAAGGCTCTGCGCCATGCGCACCCCGCAAAAATGTTGCGCTTCTGAATCTTGCCTTACAATGGGTTGACTGCCCAGAAGGCTCCCGGCGACCGCGCGTGGGACGATGTCAAGAAGAGCGAACCAGTCCGCTTCGTTCACCTGGTCACACACTCGAACCTGAAGTGGACGACATTCCATATCCCTGCCCTCGACACCCCTATCCTCTCCCCCCTCGACGTCCGCACAGACCCAGAAATTAGTCAGAAGGAGCGCATTGTCTGCGCAGTTCTAGGGACAATGGTGCTTAATTCTGCACCGGGCGGCGTCCAACCCCTGTTCGTGCCGTCAGCAGAGCTCCTCCTGCTGCAGCAGTGTACCCAGCTGCTGCTCTCTCCCGTCGCACAGCCGCTTGGGACAGAGAGGGACGCGGCGCCGGAACAAAAGATCGAGAAGCTCATTGACGATGAGCCCAAAGGGTTCAGGCATGAAGGTTTTTCAAGCGACTCAAGAGACCTTCACCACACTCATGACTTTTATGTTAAATTATTACACTGCCGCGTTTTGAAGCAGCGAACCGGCATGTAATTAATTAAGTTGGATATTCTAGGTAGCGAATATGTTCTCTTCCGCCACTGTCTTCATTGAGGAATCCCCTCTCCTGTGGTCAGTACGCTTGCATACTGAATCCCTATGATCTTCTGGTGCAAGTTCCAGTAAAAATATTGACACAAGCTTGGCGAATATCGCGGGAAGAGTCAAGACCACTGCAATCTGTATCGCTGGCCGCGGGCCAACGAATTGGGTAGAGGAGAGGATGACGGTTCCGTAGACATAATCAGCCAGTCCGAGTATCTGACGAGTCTCCCAAATTAGCAAGGTGCCAGGGTGTTGGACAGAGGGTACACACTGTCAAGACCATATCCTTCACCTGCATGACCCAGGACCATCGAATTTTGACGCCCTTGACGGCGCTCAGATCCCAGCTCCAGCGATACGGTCCCTCGAGGCAACACCGACTTGTCGTAACATCGATTATGTGGGCGACGGGCCCGATGAGCAGCCAAAATAAAGGATTATACCATGTTGGGCACGCGAACGACACGACACCCCGCATGCCCACAAGCAATGCTTGCCAAATCGCCAGTGCGGCGGCACCTAGAGCGGCACCGTGGATCGCGACCGCAATGTATTTCGCGCCTCTGTATGCGTCAATTTGAATATGATTTTTCACCAGGACATCCTCTGGCGGAGTCTCGGTGCGCCACGCTAGACCAGCGACGATGGTGGATGGGTTACAGCAGGACAGGAGGAGAGCAAGAATCGGAAATCGCTTGTGGATCCTGAGATGATCGTTGCGGCTGGTGCCGACCATGGATAGAATGGTTGGTATCTGCGAGCCGTGATCAGCAAAAGGTTAAGCTACATGAAAAAGCCATACAAATCTGAGAATCGTGCTACCGGCAGCAAACATCGCCATGGCCCCGACAGGGGTGCTATTGAGGACACACAATAATATCGCGGGGCAGAGCCCAGAAGACTCATATGTACTTGGATCGGTGTTCTCCCATGTCTGGGCGCAACTTGGAATTGGAGAATCAACCCAAGAATACCCTGTGTAGGCGGGGTAGGTGAATTTATAGCGCATGGACTCGGAGGTCGTTGTTTGGAAACGGCGGTGAATATGGGACGGGAAGGAGGCGAGACTGGAATGGCTGAGATGCTACAATGATATCATACCAACCGTCAAGTACTGTGAAAATTCCGTCTGACAAAGGCAATTTTCATTACACGGGGGGCAAAAACCCACACTGGTTGAGGGATTCGAGTTTTTCAGTACAATTTAGGGTGAAAAATGTTGTTTATTTTTCAGACATTTTTCACTGAAAAAGTAGGTAGAAAATTCAAACATTTTTCACCACTTTTCACCTTTCTTTGAATTTTTCACCTCTAGCTCAAAAAAAGTGAAAATAATTTACAGCTCTTTGCATAAGTAATGGCACTACTCCTATTTTTAGAAGAAAGAGCATTTTGAACCCTACCGGGTTTTTAGCTCATTCCTCCCTCATCTCTCAACGGATCGACTTGGTTCTGGGTGCATTAGACAGCGGGTAAGCGGGGCATTCAATTGCCTTGGGCCTCACCCTCTAAGTCAAAGTTTTCAGTTGTGCCAAAAATCAGTCTTATGGTGCCAATCCCAAATTGCAAACTCCAATACTCACTCATTTTTCAACCGATTTGCATCAAAATAGGTTCATACTGAAGGGGGATGGCCGAGTCAAGGTTTTGTGGACAAAACATAATGGTTTGTGCCAAGCACAACCGAGGTTCCCACGCCTTTTGGAATTTTCCGTTTAACACGATCTAACCCGGGTGCCGCGTAGACCTCACACAATCTGCACTATCTAGGACGATTGACTCCATTTATGGATTCCACCACCGCTGGAATTGAGTAAATGGAATAAAAAACCATGGAGTTATTCAATTAACAAGTTGTGGTGGAATTGAAAGGGGTAAATGTGAGGGTCACCAGCGCCGGTGAGTTAGAACTGGAGATGGACATGAATTCAAAGCCCCGCTTACCCGCTCTCTAATGCACCCAGAACCAAGTCGATCCGTTGAGAGATGAGGGAGGAATGAGCTAAAAACCCGGTAGGGTTCAAAATGCTCTTTCTTCTAAAAATAGGAGTAGTGCCATTACTTATGCAAAGAGCTGTAAGTTTTTCACCTACTTTTTTGGTGAAAAATGTCTGAAAAACAAACAACATTTTTCGCCATAAATTGTGCTGAAAAACTCGAATCTCCCAACCAGTGCCAGGCACACGATTGTCGTGTGCCTTAAATGCATATCCCAGGCACATGGCCCGGATTTAAGTGTGACACCTCACTAACGGCTTTGTCGGCCGTCTCAAAGAGCTTTGTGAGCTCTGTCTTGTTAATTAACCAAATAGTAGCTATATTGCAACTAGTTAACCGAAATTTACAACTTGATTTTGAATATGTTTCGTCTTTGAGTATGAATAATTGTGTGTCAAGATAAGGGTGTGTTTGCCTGAGCCACGACTCGGCCGCAGATGCCGTCGCGACTCGGCGAAGCAACCGAACAATGTAGTTGCGGCAGACAAACACGCGAGAGCAATACCAGATCCATGCTCACCCCCGCCCGCTTACGGCGGGAGGCCGCCCAGCATCAAACCCACAGTACTGTTAGCCGTGATCCCGTTGCGCGTGATGCGCGGTGTCTTTGTTGCTGCGTGATTGTATCTGTACGTTGTCTTTATCCGCGCACAAACCCTCCCGCTCATCACATTTGCCGACCTACAAACCCATCTTTATGTCACTTTTGTCGACACTGGAATTCATCTCAACGTCGCCACTGTCAGCACTGGAGTGCACCCGCACATCGCCTTTGTCGGGCTACGACGGTGTATATGCATTGCTTCTGTTGGGACCCCATATGGGCTTAGCGAGCACGCGTCCCCCTTGCGCGCCTGATGCGCCATCACCCAATCGGTGGTTCCACCGCCGCTTTACCAAAATGGTCAAATACTGTGTGTTCTACCCCATGGATGCTCAAGGGTGCTTACATATTTGATTGGTGTGGAATCCCAGGAAGTTCTTTAAGGGTTGTGTTTAGTAGGTATGCAGAGGCGCCCGATGCCAGGTTATAGAGGGAGATTCAGGCCATCAAGGCCTCCACAAGGGCGGATGCAATGTATGACAACAGCCCAGTAAGACCACCATGTCAGCAGAGCACCCAGCGCACCCAGTGCGATAGAGGGAGGAAAGCAAGGAAAATTGACGCCAATAATTTACCCAAGGAAGGCAACGGGATTGATGGGAAATCAAAGCCATAGCCTGTCATCGGAGGCAGAGCATCTTGATGCGCCGAAGGCGACGTGCGGACGTGTTTCAGTATTGACAAAGGCAACATGCAGATGGGCTCCGGCGTCAATAAAGGTGATGCCCCCATTGGCTCCGGTGTTGGCGAAGGCAACGTGAGGATGGCTTCAAGATGGCTTTGTGCATCGATAAAGACGGCATAGGGGACGATCACGCACCGACAAAGAGGTTGCGCATCAGGCGCCACGGCATCACGGTTGGGCTGTACATTTAAAGCTGACACTGGGCGGGCCGCTGTACGGCAGCCGCCGCATGGGCGTACACGGGGTTTGGCTTGATTGGCAATGATTGCAGGTGGCTCTCGCTCGGCACGCGGGCGCGAGTCAGCCGCACCACCATTGATCCGTCGCTTCCGGGGGCCGCGACGGCATCGGCGGCCGAGTCGCGGCTTAGCCAAAGACACCCTCACCCTAGCCTTCATTTCCTCGTACTCAAGGCTGAAAGAAATTCATAATTAGACCATGCATTTCTGCTAACTAGGTAAATTATAGTTAGTATTTGTTCAACCGACGACACAAAGCTCACAAAGGGCTTTGAAAGAGCCAACAAACCTCTTTGTGACAAGTCACAGTTATCTCCGGGCCATGTGCGTGGACCGTGCATTTAAGGCACACGATTATCGTGTGCCTTGATCCTTGCCCGTCGTGTTAACGAGATGCCCCGCGTTCATTTGCGTTTCTTTGGTTCCATCCCCATGTAGGTTACCTCTCAATCTTTGCGGTTGCTTCCCCACGCACAGTTCAAAATTAATCAACCCACCTGTGCACTATTCAACAGAAATTAAATTCTTCACACAATCCCTGGAACTTAATGATGGCGCAGCTTAAAATTAAGGTCAGTTGAGGTCTCATCTCCGAGCCGACGAGCGATTCAATTTCAATTCAGGCCAATGCCCGTGCAGTTTAGAAGGCTGTTCAGGTGCGAGATCCTTACCGCACAGCCCGCAGTTGCATGACATACTTAAATCCCCCGTACCACCGGACCTCTTCATTCCTCCCTTCCCCCTACACTTCCCCCTCAATGTGTCGCTACCGTCCTGGATCCGAAAGACCCTCAATCCATAAATTAGTATGAGCAAGCTGCATCTAGCACTAGGATTTTTGCTCCATCTCTCTCTGCTCCCCTCCTCAGCGATGTTTCGGCCCTTCAGCTTCAATTGCCATCAAATTATGAACAATGCTCGTGGTTACCGTGAGCTAAACTTGATTCAGCCATGTCAATACTTGTCCAACTTTCTAAGAGATTTCCATCCAGAATACGTTCAGAAGACATTCAAATAGGACTATTGAATCAACACAAGGAAGAGGGAGCAGATCAAAGCTCAAATAGAGGAAAATGTGACTCCCTCTTTCACACTGATCATCACGCCCCAAATCTCGCTCGCCAGTTCCATTTCGAACCGTGGGAACTTGAATTGATGGCGGCTCAACACAACGTCAACGAGGCCACTTCTTGACCCGGGGGCTCCCAATGAGCTTCCACGCAACTAATACGACATGTCACATGGTAACACCTGCCCGCGCAGTTCAAATCCTATCCCGTGCGGTAGAATTCCACGAAAACAGGCACACGAATGTGATGTGTACCTGGTTAAGTATGGATTTTAGGCCGAAATATTCGGTACATCTAAATTGCCAGGTCAGCGAGGAAAGGGTTTATAGTTGGTTGGGGGTGATGGAGGCAAACACACCAGATAATATTCATTGCACAGGAAAAGGTGTGCGCATTCGTTTCACTGTATCATATTATTTTCTGACATGCAAAATGATCCGAAGCAACATACAAGGAGAAGCGAGAATTCCAGACTCTGAGAACTAGATAGACCGTCTGGGATTGAATTTATCTTAGGGAGAAACTCGTGTATTCTGGCGTCCTTTCAAAAGGGATACCACTCTTTGTCTTCACTGCACGGCCCACACATTCACTGAATGGATGAAAGGACCGAAGCCTATATATTCCCGGCTTCAATCTGCGCCCCGACGTTCAATCGGACACCGGGAAAGGGCCGAGCGGCAGGCCGGCGAGGTTCGTCGCGCTTGCGTGCCCGGCGGCATTCCCACTAATGGGTTTTTTCAGTGCTTTGCAGTTGGCGTCGATCTGGGCTGGGATATTGTTCACGAGTCGTTGCGCGATCAGCGGCGCCTCGATGAACTGAACAGCGAAGCCAGCCTCCAGGTGCCACTCGATGTGGCAGTGGAAGAACCACGTTCCCGGGTTGCCTGCGACGAATCTGGCAGACAGCCTTAGAATTGTAAAACTAACATATTTTCTTCTGCGCACCGGAGCCGAGCGGAACCACCGGCATCGACCAGGATCGTGTCACGAGGCAAGGGGTTCTTCAGGTTCGCATGGGTGAGGACAGATGGGTCGTGGGAGCTAAAGTTGGAGGAGCGCTCTATGATCTGGAATTTGTGGCCGTGAATGTGGCTGCAGGCTCCGTCAGTGCGCCATCCAAGCAAGCACTCAATATGGGTATACTTACAAAGGATGTGCGCCGGTATCGCCGTTTTGAACTAAGATATCGATTACGTCCAGGTGGTTCAGCACAAAGCTAGTCGGCCCATACGCTCCAGGGACTGTGGCGTTGGGGCCCAGCGTCATTTCACTGAGAACGGCGGGTACGAGCGGCATATTGTAGGTGATGTTGTTGAACAGAGCGCGGTTTGTGCCGTCAGTCATAAGGGAGAAGTCACCCTGGACAAGGTCAGTAATTGACAGCTACGACAATGTGGGTCCCACCAGTAGCGTAATTAGGCGGTGTGGTGAAGGCGCGGGGACAACGTTGAGAGGGACTATGCTGATATCGGGGACGTCCGGGAACACATCGATCGTTCCAAAATCGGTAACCGGCCGGGCGGAGTTGTATGTGATGGAGGCGGTCGCGTCTTTTGACTCAACTTTGGTAAGAAATACAAGTTCCAAGAAGCAAAACACACTAAGGATGGTCGTATCGGGGACTGTGTCGAACATGGACGGGTCCATATCCGCGTGGACGGCAAAGTTGGCATCGGCATTGTCCCGCGCGGTGACGAGGACAGAGTAGCGCTGGGCAACAGAGATCGAGAGCGGGAAGATTGGGAACTCTTCAATGTCGGTGCCATCAACCTATGTGAAATCGGTTCAAACAAATGGACCAACTGCGGGAAAATAAGAACAACTTCGATGACACGCATATCGTGGCCGTCAATGTAGAAGATGAACTTGGCAAAGGCGGAGGTGTTGATGACCCGCAGACGGTAAGTTTTTCCACATTGGAAGGGGAGTGTAGCATTCTCGTTGAAGCCAACGACCGAACCGGTATCGGGGTGTGATCCCGCCTTGGGCCCAAGGTATTTGCCGTCATGTGCGAAATAAATCAGGGGCGAGTCTGTCAGTCACCAATGAGCGGAATTCGAACTAGGAGAATACTATAAAGCTAACCGGGAACGGGCTCGATGCCGTCAGGGTTGGATGTACTGATGTATTGTTTAATGAGGACGGCGTGGGTTTGGTGGTACCAGTCGCCGAGGATGACGGTGAACTCCTCATCATAGGTGTAGGCCTCCTTGGTGGCATGGATGACCAACGGTGCGCGCAGGCCGTCCGTGTACTGACCGGGGGCGTGCGAGTGCACCCAGTACGTCCCAAACTGCCCTGAGGAGTTGACCGCAACCGTGTACGTCGCTTCCCCGCCATGGATGGGGATTCCACTGGAGACCGATATAAGTATCCGCGGTACGTGGGTAGTTTCAGATCAAAGAATACCATTCTGTTACACCTAAAGCGCCGTCCTGCCAGGTTGTTGAGTTGAAAAACATGCCGTGGTGGTGAAGAGTGGCCGGTGCGGGGAGGAAATTCTTGGCGTGGAGTACGAGGACATCGTCCTGTTGAACGTCAAGCGGTGGGGGTGGCCAACTTCCGTTGACCCCGTTAACCTGGCGGGGGAAGCGAGCATCGGGGTTGACGTTGTTGACAGGGGTAAGGTTCCACCAGACTTCGACGACACGCCCGAAAGCTTGAGGAGCGAAAAGGAGAGGGGCGAGGAGGTAGGTTGTCGACATTGTGGGTGGATTGTCGGACGTGGATAAGCCCCTGTTTTGTAGTGGTTTACAAACGAAGAGACAGGTGCGATGATTGGCATATAATCGTGAAAGTGTTGGGCGTTGAAGTTGGTTGAGAATCGCAGCGCTCTCATTGGCAGACAATGATGAGACAATTGTGCGCATATACGATTTTTAACCGTGGCTTAAGCCGTGTGAACCATTTGAGCCGATTTGTTGGATCCTTGCATTTGGCTTACAGCTATTTGCGGAACATAAGGCGCGGATCAAATCTTTATCAAAAAGAGTTGTTTTCACTGCTACCCCGATATCTTGCTCAAGTCTTCACCTGGAGCCCTGGAACCATTTTTAATCGATCTCTGGGGGTATTTTACAGTGCTTAGGCCGGTTCTCAAGTTTCTCTTTCCCGCTGGTGGATTTGTAAGCAAATGCCATGGACTTCCAACTGCTGACCCTGCTTAAAGAGGAATTCATGTGAGGATGCCCTAGCCCTTTGCCTGTGGGTGTATGAGTGTCCCATACAGTGCATAGTGTATCCTTTCAGGCAATATACCTTCCTGCCATGGGACAGGTACCACGATCAAATGAATGGATTTATTGATGTGCTTGTTGACATATTTCTCATGGCAGAATTGCAACATAAAGTACCTGGCGCACTTAGAAACACATATACAAACATAGAGACAGATATTCAGCACCTCCCAATAGATCCTTCCTTTGAAGCAGGGGTAGCAAGGTAAATTTTGATCATCTAGCTTACTCAGCCATCACTCAATAAGAGAACTAATTTGAGCAGACGGCGCACTCTGGAACATTCATTGAAGATGTCTAGTGAAAGGTTCACGGCATTTGAGGCGGAATTGAATGCATTAGAGAGGCAGCAGTGAAAATGATCAAAGTGTCCATTTTTAGAAAAAAAAAGATTCGCGCCTTATGTTCCGCAAATAGCTGTAAGCCAAAGGGAGCAGGTGACAGCGGAATTATGCATTGGATCTTTGATGACATCTGCCGCTTTGATATGTCACTTCCATGCACTCTTACGCCACCTCAGTCCGCCACCCAGGGGGACTGAAGAGGTAAGCTTAGGTTTGCCACCCGTTTTATTCTCCCTTTCTTTTACTCTAATTTCGTGCTCGGGCGGTACATCAGGAAAATCAAGTTCCCCTGAAGACAACGATAGACCATGAAAGATGGCAACGACTTCATAGCCAAGGCCCGTCAGGTTGAAGGGGGGGTTTGAATCTCATAGACCCTCATAGCCACACCAATGTCTATATAACCGCGATAGCGATAGCCTCCATAGATATCATAGACCGTGGTTACCGGGGCTCTTGTCGATTGTAGTGGACATCAAGTTGCAGCGGAGAATGATTTAACTACGACATACGAGTGCACGGTAAAATTAGGACGAAATGTATTAAATGACTGTAACGGTGTGGCAGAGGGCTATTAAATCAGTGTAGAAACGGGGCGGGGATTAAATGAGCGTGAGTAGGGCGCGGGACAATTATAGACCTGAAGATGAAGTTAGCCAATGAGTGCACCGAGGCTAGATAGGGTAAGGCGGTCAGAGCTACCGGCGTGAACGAGTGGCGTCGATACAAAACGAATAAGTACGAGATGAAGACCCGTAATCCTGTGTTCACAGAAGAGCCGCAAGGCTCCGCCCCTTGGCCGCCCTTTGGGTGGCTGCTCTGAAGTGAGGGTGAGGGCGCGACCGCCTCAACACCTCAACGAGACAGAAACGTGCCGAGCGGCGGATGGCTCTGAGGGCGTGACTGGAAAGAGATGTGGGTGCGGACCTAGTCCTGTGGTTACCACGCTATCGTAGTAGGCTCGCAGGGTTATTATGTAAGCTTTCTGCTTTGGGAAACCACGTGAGCGGTCCATTAATGCGTTCGGACCTTTTCTGACGCGGCACGGACACAAGGATATGTGTTTCTGTACTCTAAATACCCGCCGTTACATGACACAATATATCTACCATAAATCTAAGGACAAGATTGACTAAACTACTGCAATTACAACTTTCGTCGCCGTTTCGGCCGAAAAGAGCGCTTGATGTCTGAAGTGCGCACAAAAAGGCCTTGGGCCCTCTAATCCTGGAGCAGGACACTCGGTATGATATCCAATGACTCTTAGTACCAGACGACACGTCTCATCCGGCGTCGACGCGTGGAATACAGTAAAATTCACGCGTTGTTTGGTTGTGCATCGGCCATCAATTTTGATAACGTCGGAAGCCGCTTATTTGACGTGGTAACTAACAGACTCTATAACGCGAGGTACGAGCGCAATTTTTATAGAGCGTCTGTCTAGAGAGACTAGTGCGGACCAGCGCGCAGAGCGCGCAACCCAACCACTGTAAACAGTAAAAGCACTATATATTAGTACCCAAGTACTAATTCCCCAATTTTGACACCAATATCTAGTGCTTTCGGGATTAGTGCCCCCCGGAGCACTTTGAATCAGAGTACTAATCCCTAGCATTTTATATAAGCACTTGACCTGTTTTTAGGTACGTTCTGGATCCGGCCTTGTTCCTGATGATAATGAGCGGCAGCAGGCACCAAAATTATTGTCGTTCCGTGGGTCTTCGGCACTGACTTCGTGGCCAACATCACAGCTGGTTCCTCACCTACCTGAACCCAGCAGCGGCGGTACATGCACGGCACGCCGCTGAGTATGGCTTTTTCACTTTATTTTACCCACTGTACATCCCCTACTTTTTCAATGTGCATGGCTAATGATGCGCGAGGGGAAGGGCACCAATTTGTCTAGCCGAACCACGGTGAAAATGCCAAACTTGCGTCCGAAAACGCTGTTCAGAAAATTCTCCCAGATCTAGATTGGTCCGCATCTGGAAACACATTCTGGCGGGATAGAGATGTGATATCTAGGCTAGACCGCCATAGACATTGGGCATTTCCCAGATGCGACGATGCCGGACCAAGAAGTGCCGCTTGGTTTGGCCGACTCATGTTCCCACGGTTGAACGTGCCGTAAGTAGTGATGTGCAGGCTTGGGCTTGAAGCCAGAAGCCCGTGGTACCAAGCCAGGGCTTCACAAGCCAAGCCAAGCCAAAATGCTGGCTTGCGCGGGCTTGGGCTTCTGGCTTCAAAATCTCAGGCCCAAGCCAAGCCTCTAAGCCATGGCTTACTGGGATCAGTATCCATCAGGGGTAGTGCCTGCCGAGGGAGGCCGCGATCAAATGATGGAATGTCGGGGATGTCCGGCAGCCCCTATCTATGATCTTCCCTTCGCTAGACGTCGCGAGAGGTCGACAGCCAACACGGTAACTGCAGGTTCTGACCCCACGGTGTCTGAGCAAAGCCAGCTAGGGACCTCTTGCAGTGCCACATCAAGATATGATCCAGCCGGCTATTACTTGCCTGTTTTTTGTGGTTGAATGAGAAAATTGTGTCGCGATGGAATTAGCCCGGGCGATTGCAGAGTTGTGTGTATTCCTGAATGATCTATTGACCTGACAAGCACTGGAGCGCTCAGCCGCTATGTTGGGTGGTAAATTTTATTTTATTTTGGTGAGGATCCGCTGGAATCTGGCTGGATCTAACGGACATTCCGTGGATTCTGGTGGACTTTTGTATCAACAGAGCTTGTGGATGAAAGTGCCGATGCTTTTTTAGCCACCGAATAACATCTTTCTGCATTTACAAACCGTGGGAAAATTTCTCGACCAAGCCAGGGCTTAAGCCAGAGCCAGGGCTTGGCCTCGCAGGCTTGTGGCGTTGGCTCTGGCTTTAGTTCCAACGAGCCCAAGCCCGGTCAAGCCAAGCCCAAGCCCTGGTTTCCGGGCCAAGCCAAGCCCGCACATCACTAGCCGTAAGCTCTTGTACAAACACGCTCTGGAATGAGCAAGATCGCAATTTGTTCATTCAACAAAGACTCTTTCGCCAAGATGATATAGACTCCTTGTGCCCACATCTGCAGTTGATGTTGGTTACCAACAGCTATTCACGTCCCAGTATGATGGATGCCTGCCCTGTTTTTTTTGAAACATCTGATATTTTTGTGCATCACCGACGATGCAAATCTTCCTCCAGCATTACGATGATCACTCTTGGCGCTCCGCTTTCAAGATAATTATCTGCGCACAGTCTCAAGCATTTCTTCCTTCCCTCTTCCCCACCTTCGCTCTAAACGATGAGCTACAGTCCTGACTTTTCCGTCACAGTGTTCGATCGCACCTGGCTTGTGGGGGAAATATCCGGAACCTGCGTAGGTGCTCGTGAAATGTGGCAACCACCGTGGCTTGACAGCGTTCTCAGGTCCAGGTTTTCTGCTACGGTGCGTACTCTCCACCCTTCAAATTCTCAAGAGCCAACCAGGGATCAAGGAGTCTATCTAAATCTCTTCATTCTTGCATTACACACCTTCCGCCGTCGCAGAACGGAAAGAAACAATGTTCTTTTAGCATTGACGTGGGCAATGGCTTTTCTGTCCACGACACAAATTGTTCTACGACTCCTGAAAACTGCGGTGGTCATTCAGTTTGTGGCAGAGCGCATGGAGCCCGGAATCAACATTCCTGCTTCCCCACCCCAAACATATAGTTCATTGATCACAGCACATGCAGTCGTTCTTGTGCTCAACAAGTGCGTTAAGGTTAATGACTTTCAAAATTGATCGGCTGAACGAAACCCCAGCACTGTAACTGACACTTTATTCGTTGAGTGTCGCCTAGACACGTGAAATTGAGCTGACCGTTTTCTACCAGTTGTATCGCTGCTACGTTATATGGGGCTCACGGCGGATGGTGGTTATAATGCCAGCAATTCTCATGTTGGCAACCTTTGGTGCGTACAGTAGTCGTAGTCGGTGTCCCGCTTTGAACTCGACTTTCTTCAGTCATCGGGCTCGTTGCGGTCTCCCCGCAAGTCAGCCAGAAAGCAACGGTCATATTGGCCACTGTGACGAATCTGTGTTTGATGGGTCTCACAGGTACCGTCACTCGCCCCGTTGTTCCTCCCACAGCTCACCGACCACAGCTGGTCGCATATGGTGGATCCGACGTGAAGCGATGCGTATTACCACCAACAAGGTATTAATCCATCGTTACAACACAGTTATTGCCATGCTGTACGAGCTTTCGGTATAAGTGTACCTCTCAACACTCATACAATTCGCCAGACTCGAATCCGGGGCACTGTATTTTATTCCCGCCATGCTCACCGTCATCGTGTATCAATGGGATATCCCTTTCCATGTCCTGGAAGGATTGGGGACATACCTCATCGTGGGTGCATTAGCTCTATATGTTTAGTTCCTAACTTGTACTCAGAACATCATCCCGACCCTAATCATCGTCCGGGTGGGGCTGGGCCGTAGTATCCACGAGCAACAAACCGTCAAGAATCCCGGTCGGTCAATGTCCGCAACATCGCCAGTTGCATGGCCGAGAGGTCTAGGCTTTCGGGTTTTCGATGCTAAGCCCGGCAGGGAAGAGAAAGAGGAAACAGTGGGCAGCATGGTTTAAAGAACATTTCGACCGGCTAACTAGCGCGGTGCTTCCAGACTAACTCACCGTAGTCGAATCATCGGTTTGTAGTGGACAGGGATTGGCATAATTTATTTTTCCTTGCCAAGAGGTGGTTCATTAGGGAAAGTGCCGTTGGTCGCTTTTCCCGCCTGAAAAATTGGATCAGGGGACCCGATCCAGAACAAACAGGTAATACTCGCTGAATAAAACCGGTCAGCTGATTTACGAATCGAATGCAAATCTTTCAAAGTCACGGATCAACGCAGAGGTGGTCTTTCCGGTCTCCTTCAGTTCCTCTATGGCGGCTTCGGTTTTAGTTTCATTTCGGGCGGCAACATGAAAGCCTGTGCAAGAGCACGGTGGGTGGAGAGGAACACCAATCCCACCTTTACTGTCTCCTTCCCAATACCAGCGCCGCCCCGATAGCGACTGTCCCAGTCAAGTCTGGCATATCGATGGTTTAGCTTTCCTGAAAAGTATGCTTGCTTGAAAAAGTGAAAGAAGTCGGAAAGGGAGGACATGAGTGCGGTGAGGGTCTGTGGGTGGCCGAAGTTGTACAAAGTGGGCCTAAACGGAAGACGGTCAACATTGAGCCAATATTTTCTCATCACCCGGTGTTTGATGATCATGAAGCCGGTGGTTGCAACCCACTTCGAAATTAAGACACGCGAGCAGCATCAACACGGAAAATATGAAAGAACCGCTACACGGTATATTCTTAACCTACAATGACTCGCAATCGCCAGCGTGTGTACGTCAACACAAGTTAGAAGTACATATGGAGAGGGAGTTGAATATTGATGATGCCTCGCGCTTACCATTGTTGCGTGGGCGTTCAGTGAGGCCGATCGAATTTCTTTTATCAATGTAGAGCTTAAAAGATCGGTTCATTTATTCAAAGCGAAATTCAACCGCGGGAAAGTCAGTACAAGTGTAAGATATTCCGAAATACATGGCGCCAATAAATAATCCAGGTTCGAGAGTAGGCCTCTTCTCCTGCGTGGTTCATACTTCCGTTCTCGCCCAGGGATTATCCTCATTCGGCTTTATGTGAAGCACTCCAAGACTTGAGGGCTGAGGTGGTGGAACTGGAACACGAGCCCGGGCCCGGGGTGGGGCAGACCGGCTTGCAATTGTCCCTTGAAGATTGTGACCTAGTCCCACGCGTACAACGATCAAGTTCGGTACAATGTTCTGAAGAAATGGATTTCAGCCTGTTGGTTCGAAAAAGAGGGCCCACTGACAACGCCGTGGATGGCCATGCTTTGTCCCACTGCAAAGAAAATCCCACCTGCCCGAGCAATAGCGAGGAGTAAAGCCAGAATGAGGTATAGTGCTCCGGATTCAACTCTTACGATAACGAAGGTGATCAACGACAAGAGCCCCGCGAGCTGGAAGGCACGTACATGATCGCGATTACCATATTGTAACGATCAAGTAATTTTTTTTCGTTTTGGAGGTGCAAGGCATCACGTCGGATCCACCATATCCTACCGGCTAGCTATGCTGTCCCGTTTGTAAAATAAATCAGTTGCATCTTCACGGGGACAAAACCTATATAATTTCATGAAGTCAACCATATATTGTGTGACTGCTTACCTTCACAAATCTCGAAGGGTGAACTGCGCAGATAGAAAAGTCGATGGCAGAATATATTTCGAGCGGAGGTTCGAGATATATTTCGACCCAAGTCAAATCTATTTCAACGCACGTCAAATCTATTTCGACGCACGCCCATTCTTTATTTCGACGCCGAGTCGACTCTGTATAAACTGAGGGGGGTCCTCTTGGCATCGGGGGGCATAGCGACGAGAGGCGTCCGCTCATCGTCCGACGCGGCACGCGTCGAATGTCGGGCACGGCGGTGTCGCGTCGGTTGTGGTTGAAATCTCGGATCACCGCACCGGTGTTTGGTAGTGATTGGCCGAACCTTCCCCTGCTCTTCCCGCGGAATCAACGACTACTTTACCCTTACTCGACCCCTGCCTGCTGGAAGACGACGTAACACTGAGGCTGTTGAACTATGACCATGCTCTCTAGTCACCAAAACTGGGGTCTGCGCTGCAGGCACATTTCTCCCCGATGACCGACGACGGAAGCCGGGCCATCCGAGAAGCTCAAACCCGCAGACCTGGTTGGTGTGAATAAGACTCGTATCTCGTCCTTGACACCCTTCCTGCTGAATTCGACTCCCCCCGTCAAGGCCATGGAGGTGGATGAACAGCCAACAGAGACATACATTGGAGGATCGAGAGTGTGGAGGCGATTGTACTTGCTATGGAGCAGGCGGACAAGTTTAACCCTCACCATCCGGCCTCCCAAAGGCTGCTTAATGCACAGTCCGCCAGGTGAGCACACCAGCCAATGCTGCTGAAGTATAGGAATCGGAAATACTCTGATTGCCAGTGCTTGCGCCGCCAGACCAAAGCATGCTATATTAACCTGGCTGGCCTGTCTCTGGCGTAAATGTTCATTGGAGACGGCACCAAACTTGTCCGCGATGCCTTCGCCCGCAATTATCTTCCTCGATGAGCTGGACGCCATCGGTACCAACCAATTGGGTAGATTTAGCAGCGACGAGCGGATCAAGGTTCGCATACCGAAGACTATAGTTTCTTTTTACTCGTTCTCGATTTAGGTGATCGCTGCGACGAATCATATCGATATCCTGGACCCGGCGCTCCTGCGGTCAGGTCGACTCGGTCGCAAGATCGAGTTCCCTCAGCCCAACGACATGGCCCGCGCGCGCATCCTCGAGATCCACTCGCGCAAGATGGCGGTCTCTGAGGATGTCAACTACGAGGAGCTGGCGCCGAGCACAACTGAAGGCGGTTTGTGTCGAGGCTGGAATGATTGGGCTTCGGGAGGTGCGACAAAGTTGGGGCACTAGCACTTCCTGAGTGGGGTCACGGAGAGTATGTTGTGTCCCCTATTCCTTCGGCCAACGTGTCTTAACTTTTTCTACTAGTGCAAAGCAAGAAGAATGATTTAATTTTTTCGCTTAGGTCTGTCACGTAGTGGAGAATGTCTTTTGACCAGATCACTCGGTTGATCCCCATCCTCCTCCTCGCTTCGCTTTCCTATAATTGAATGCACGCGACCGTGAAGCTGGGCCGGAACCTTCGTCTCTTGATGCCGCTGGCTTTTTCCTGCCCTCGTTTTCATGTGTTCTTTGCTGGATGGCGGCGGGGCTCTCTCGCTCCTTTATGGGTCAAATTGACCCGGTGATCATCGGGTTCGAGAATTCACTCCTGGGATGTGGCCGCAATTGAGTTCGACAGCGACGAAGCACATCAAGAAGGGTGTGAATGAGCACATAGGTAATGTTTAGGGCTTCTGCGATTCGCGGGCGAGTTGATCTTTGCATATCTCAGTCCGTTTTGCGAAGTGACTCAATACTAACGATACTTTTTTACACGAAATTGAAATTTATTATGTTACAGTAAAAATGTATCGCGGATTATACATATGGTATAGATTAGTGGGAGTTGTATCAAGAAAGCGAGCAGTCCAAGAAAGGTATCGTGTGTTATACATATTGTACAGATTGGCACGAGTTGAAGCAAGAAAGCGGGCAGTCCAAGAAAGCAGCAAGACAGGGATAGCAAAATTTAGGACGGCAAGATAACGGGTCAGTAGTGCAAGAAAGCACGGGGATAGGGTAAGTACGAATCCAAGAAAGGGTAGGTAGCTCCAAGAAGTTGCGGGTAGTTCCAAGAAAGTGCGGTCCAAGAAAGTGCGGTGATAGCAACGAGTAACAGATCTAGCAATTGGGTAGTAGCGCTCAAGAGATGTGCTTAACGGCGCTCAAAATTTGAACGTCGCGTTCTTGTCATAGGGATTGCCCAGCGAAGAGTCATCAAATTCTTCAGGTCGGCCTGGAGAGGCTGCGCGCGCGGGGGGAGACTTGGGGACGGGGCGAAGAAAGTCGGGTGTACTCCTGGAGGTACGAACCTCGTCGGAGGTTAAATCAATAAGCTCTGACGACCCTATTGACAAATAAGAATGCTTCATTGACCATTCCGCAGCACTGACCCGAAATTTCGTCCGCAATTTTGTCGTTCAAGATCTCTGGTTCACGCGACCACTTGCTGGAAGCTATGCGACGTCAGTGGATGGTTGCAACAACGCCGGGGGCGCAAACCTTTCTTCTTTTTAGCTGGCTTCTCATCGTCCTCGTCATCTGAATGTGAAAACAGCCGCCGCTTGTTCTTGCGTGGAATCTTCTCGGGACTGTCGTGCTCGACTTCTGCATCCGACATGGGAGTATCGAGCTCATCTGTACCTGATTAGCCTCATACTCAGTTGAACTTAAAACCCGACTGACCTTCACTCGTGTCAACACTCAGCGACGACTCCATGTTGGCGGCAGCCCACTCTTGCAATAGATCTCCTGGAATTGGATCACGGGAGACTATGCGTAGTTGAGCATACAAAGAGACCAACATTGGGAGAACATACCGATAAAAATGTGACTGTTCCGCCAACTGGCAGTTGCATGTCCTTTGTTTATCTCGATAGCGCTACCGTCCGGACGGCGAGAAGGAACAAGGGTCAGGCGACCTCTGACGGCGGTGGCCAAGTACCACAGTAGCTCGTCATCGTCGGCCTCTCGCTGCAAGCGCCCGAAATAGTCGAAAGGGAGGGGAAGCTGTTCCGTCAGTACAAGGGGTGCTCAATTCTTAACTTTTTTGCCCACTTGAATTATGCCCGTCTTTTTATTTGTTCGAAATAAATAGAGAGCCGCCGTTCCGATTGATCGCGGCATTGGTGGCCGACGCTTCCCGATAAGGAACGATAAGATCTATGCCCCGCACCCATGAAGGCAGAAACCCAAGGCGACGTCCTGCACATTGCAGAGACACTTATGGCCGCATCCCTGGCACTTGAAGACGATGCTGATCATGCTAATCTGCTTGGGTTTGAAGAGAATGAACTCGAGTTTTTTGAGGACGACACTGCAGAGATCTTGGAATTGACGGCACCCAACCGGATGGAAATTGTCCAGTACAGCGAGCGCGCAGGAAGGGGAACGAAGAAAATTACGACACTCTGTCAAGTGCGGGAACATACGGCAGTCGGGCGCCGCAATCAATCGGAACACCGGCTCTCTATTTATTTCGAACAAATAAAAAGACGGGCATAATTCAAGTGGGCAAAAAAGTTAAGAATTGAGCACCCCTACAGCCACCACTTCCTCATGATCTGCATCACGACTGAACTCGATCCCTTGGCTTTTCACGACCGCAAGACCATTCAACTGTGCCGTCTGCATTTCGACCCGGTCTGGAACAGTTTCGTATTCTTCAGGCACTTGTCGAAGCTTCTTGTTCTTGGAACCGGCGCCCTGAATCCGTTTCTGCGTTGGGTCAGCAATAATTCACGGTGTCAGGGAACACCACTCAACAAAGACTGTCCCTGAAGGGATGACCTGAGCTGATGCGACTTTGAAGGTATCAGCTTCACGCTTCCGACTCGCAGGTTCCTACATGGCTGGTGTTAGCGTCGTCTCAGAAACAAACCGGTTCTGCGCACCTTCCCCTTTGCTTTCTTGCTCTTTTTCTCTTCGTCGCGGACTGGCCGCATGCCTTGATTCGCCTCTCGATTGGCGGCGTTGAGAAGGGCTGACTTCTTTTTGCTGGAACCCGCCGTCGCGAGTAATCCCCCGAGCGAGGATCCTGCCCCACGAGCTTTGGATGGTCCTGCCTTGCTTTTGCCTCCGAGGCCAGCGAGCAACGCCTGGACAGCACTGGTTTTCTTCACGGCTCCAGGCCGCGAATGGAGGTGGTCTTGGCGAGTATGGTAACAGTCGCCGCAGTAGCCGGGGATATCTGCGGCCTCGGTGTAGGAGGTGCAGTCGCACTCCTGGTCCGAGTGTTTGTCGTGGGCAGTACATTCTCCAGTGGTAGATTCAGATGACATTGTAGAAGGGGAAGGGAAGAAACGGTGCGCCTACCATCTTTATTATTTCACCTTCAGCTTCCGGCCACGCCAAAAAACCTTTCGTCACCGTTGCGAGGTCCAAACGTCGCCACTAATTTCATTACTTGTTCATGTAACTAAGCTGGTTCAATATAGCTAGTCCCCGTCCCCACATCTCTGCGCGCGGCCGCCAAATCGAGTCGGGAAGAGCGACACGAAGCTGTTTGGTTCCACGACGACCCGACTTGAGGATTTCGAACGTTGGGTAAATCCCATCTACCCACTCGTCTGGAAGGAGGCCATAGCCCTCGGGGATAAGCTCAACTTCTTCGGCAGCCGACAGAGCGTCATGGAATAACTGCATGGTCTCGTCGTCTGGAAATGGATTGGCGTGTTTGGGGACAGGTACCGGATCGTGGTGGAAATTGCCAGCATGGGCATCTTCGATTTGCTGCGCTAAACCGTTGTTGTCTTCCTCCATTCCCGACTCGTCCTCCGAGTCTTCATCGTCATCGCGAACCGGAGGCGGCAGTGGAACGTCTTCATCGTCAAGTTGGCCGGCACCTGTTTGGCCAAAGGCGCGGTGAACTGTTCGGCCATGAACCCCATAGTACCGCTCGAGAACGGTGGGATGAACGTTCTCATAATCGTCAACATAAACACCCTGCTGCACTTGGCCGACGAAACACATGTCCTGTGTCAGGATGTAAGTATCGCTAAAATTCAAGGGACACAGAAAATTATTATTACATTGGGACTTTGATTATGACCTTCCCCCGAGATAGGATGGCAGTTCCATTCGGCGCGGAAATCATCGCAGTCGGCATTGATCATATCCAAGAAAAGCAGGTGCAGAAGCCAGAGATGGTGGGGGTTGCTCCTATTGAGGCCGTGAAGCGCTTCAAGCCGATAAAGAATGCCCGCCATCGTCGTGCAAATTGAGACCCAACCTCGACCCACAGCCGCTCTATGCGGGTATTGTGCGTAGAACTGCGAAAATCCGTGAGGACACGACGATGAGGGTGGAGGGAACAACTTACGATCCCCAGATGAACGACGCCCGCCCGAGTCCTCGTGCCAAGATCATGTACACTGAGACCTTCTTGTTCTCCGCTCCGTGATCACCGCGTACTCGGGAGGGCAGCCCATACTCCCCAACAGCATCCAGGAAGACCTGGAGTACCGTGGTTGCTTTGTTATTTGTACTTGCACGCAGCCCCGTAATCTGGTGATTGTTCAGACCCCGGAGAATGCGGGAGGATTGACACTTACAGTTCGGGAGTAGCCGTCGATAAAACCATGAATCACAAAGCCCCAGAGAATCAGCTTGTGGTGCCCGTCGATGCCAAACGGCATGTGGTCGGGAGACCCTGTAGTCTTGACGTTTGATTATACGACGCTGCCGCAAAATTCGACCGAGTCCATCCGTCCGACGAGCTGAGGAGTAAACACGCCGCCGTTGGACGCGCAGCCCGTGGCGGCGAAGGAACCCGATTAGATATCGGAGGCCGGAATCTGGTTTGGCTGCGCGAAAAGACTTAACAAGAGCGTCGAGCTCGGATCTGTTGAGATCGGTAAATTTATACAACACCCCATGCTCTTTGAGATGTTTGATGAGGGTGGGGCGACTGATACCCAGGATTTTTGCGAGCTTGGAGATCGTGATTTTCCGATGTGAAGCCATGGCCTCTGCGACGAGCTCGGGATTCAGCACTTTGCGCGGTCGGCCACGTTTCCCTGTTTTAACAACAGTAATGGGCTCGACGAAATCCACGTGTCTATCCTCTCTGAGGAAGGGAAGGCGTGAATATCACGATGAAAGACAGTCATATCCACGCACCTTGCCCCGGCCGTTTCTTGCGCATGGCACAAGTCAACAATGAGGTCGCCGACAGCTGTGGTGCAGGCTAGAATCCAGTCCAGAGGAATATGTTCCTCTTCAGCATGGGTTTCAAAGGCTTGAAGAATTGGAACTAATTCCTGTGTCGCCAACTCTGCATGAAATCGAAGCTGGTTCGCGTCGGCGTCCTGCAAAAGAACCTTGGACGCGTGTCGAAAGGTCTCGGTCAGATACTGGTAAGCCTCCTCAACGTTCGGCGACCACTGTGCGTCGGGGGCGGGCGGCGGGAGCGGAGGGAGGACGCGCGACATGGAGGTTGGTTTCCAAGTGCAATATTAGAACGACGGCTGTCCAAAGCTAAATTTTAGTCGGAAGCAGTTGCAATTTTCTTCCACTACTCTCACAATGAGCGACTCCCCCTCCAGCAAGAATATGGATGCCGTTGTCCACAATGCTCCAGTCATGAACGTCGGCCAATGGAACAAAAACCTTACCTATTGGATGGCGGACGGCTCAATTGTGCTCCGGGTAGGCAGCATTCTGCCAGTAGAGGAACGACAACTGAGCACGTCCAGGTCGAGGAATATCTCTACAAAATTCATCTAAGCACACTCACTGCACTGTCCCCCAACATGGCGAGCATTCTGGCCATCCCCAGCGGTAAACCTATTGGCAATCCCACGCAAGAGGGCACCGAGCTCTATCCCCTTCACTTGACGGGCTTTACAAAACAGGAGATGGACGACTTCTTGTTTTGGATCTATCGAGTGCAAGTGTAATTTTCCAATATAAAATCATGAGCTTACCAACGGTTTTAGCGGGTGGACGCCAATCTCGGACGATGCGCAAAAAGAACGCATCATGGCCAATCTGTTGAAAGTCGCCGACATCTGGGAGACTGGGGTGGGCAGGCAGTATGCTATCGACAACCTAGAGTCGATGTATCTCCCCCCATCGCGCCGCCTTGAGCTCGCGAGGATGTTTAGCATCTTCCACTGGGTCGAGCCCGCGGTCACGGAGATTTTTAGCGGCAAGTTGAGCGCTCTCTCCGTTGAAGACATAGGACATGTCGACATCAAGGTTTACTCCATCCTCGTGAAAGGAATGGAGCGCCTGGAGATAGAGATGCGACGCACTGCTAACGTCGCCCCGCCGATGATCCCCGCCACACAAGCCGATTGGCTATGCAAAAATCACAAAGACTGCGCTACCACCTGGAAACGGCTTTGGTGGGACAAAGTCGGGCGCCAGTTGCTTCATCCCGACGCCCCGATCAAGAGCGATGCGATCTTGGGCGAGGTGAAGAAGCTGAGCCACAAAGACTTGCACGAGAAGTGCCGGCTGGATATGGTGCAAAAGATCGAGGCCGAGATCGTCTTCGTCGACAAGCGCATCATCGCTGGAGTGACCGCCGCGATTGTGGAGTATTATACGACCCTCGGGAGCCAGTAGTAAAAGGTTGAGATCATTCGCGATACTTGCTCATCATGCGATTCATCTAATAGAATTCGATTCGTATTTCTTGAAACATTGTACATAGAATTGTCGAATGGGCCGCTACAATAAATCTTGATTGTCACGTACTCCACCTGCTCGCATTCCTCCGTGCGGCGGCCAATCGGGGTCGAAGAGCGGCGCGAGTCCGGGCGCGCACACATATTACGTGCGACATACTTGAGGGCACAATCAGAAAAGAAAAGTTGCAACGAAAGAAAAGGACATACCTGGATTCATGTAGGTGGGGCAGATGTGCAGCGGTGGGAGTAGGACGCGTGGGAGAAGGCGGGGCACTGAGTGAGGGTGCCTTACGAGGCCGCACACTTACAAATCGCCCGCACTCATGATGCGATGCAGCACGGATTGCAGATGACCGCAATATGTGCATGCAGGGCACATGTCTGACGATGTGCGTGCACAGGAGGTTGCGGGGCGGTACGTCGACACGGGCGGATGCGCAGAAGAACATACACAGCGGGACCTGTTTGCTGAAAGAGAAATGAGAACCCGAAGAAAAAGAAGGATAAGAAAAGTAAAGATGGGGAGAAAACAGATGGGGCTAAGGGACATGGAGGAGGGAAAGCAAGGGGCACATGTGGGAGGGCAGAAAAGAAGGGAGGATATACGCACCCTTGTTCGCTCACATGCGCGGCGGTGTGCGCTGAATGTGCAAGACGGATGCGCGATGCACTGGATTCACCCGATTTGTGGACCTTTCGCAGGCGTGGTGGCCGTGCAAAATGGAAGTGCGCGGCGCAAATGCAGGGGGACGTGTACGAAGACGGATGTGCGCGGCGGATGCGCACGGCGTAAGGACGCGGTGGATGCGCGAAGCTATGCGGCGGTGCAGAGGGAGGCGGGGCGTAAGCGGGGGCAACTCTCCGTAGGTACGATGGGGTGTGCGATCCGAACGCGCCTTGAGATAAATTAGCAGCAAGGTAAAAAAAGCGAAAAAAGACCAAAGCACAGGAGAGGATACCTTGCTCCTATCCAGATATTCTACTATTCTGCATCCCCCACACTCTTCTCCCCGCTCCTGGCCTTCCCCTAACCTCTGGATCCCGGTGGCACAGATTCGGTGTACAGTGAATGGCGGTGGATGGTAAGAGACGTGGCGATCGGGGAGTTCGGGCCGGTGACGTAAACGAGCCTGGAGTAGAGAAAACATTTGCGGTGAAGAGCGCAATAAATCCGGAGAATGAGCATGGCACTACAGGGATGACCCTTGACCGTGTTTTGAGACCACCGTCGACATTGCCACCCAAAGGAATATCGACCACTCCTCGCTCAGGGACTATACTGGTACTGCAGGTGTGCGCTGCAGTTCCGTGCCCCCGCGCTACAAGCAATACACAGCAGGATGTCAGTTTGCAGGGGGATGGGCCCGAACCCTCATGGTGGCAACCGTCAGGCAAGGAGGAGCATGCACAAGAAAGAAAAGAAGACCGGGTCTCAGTATACTAGCTCACAGCGCCCGGGCCACAAGACCTGACGCGTACGGCAGACAAAACTGCATGTGAGCCGCTGAGCTAGTAAAGCTGAGGTGCAGAGTCGGGGAGGTGGTGGTCAACAGCAACCCGCTAAACAACAAACAACACCAAAACAACACGGTACGCGTCGCGTTGATGGTAACGTGATCGAGGCAGCCGTTGGCCGGAAGGCTCCAGCCAGGCAACGTCAAGCACCGGTGCGGTGATCCGAGGTTCAACCACCACCGACACAACACCGCCGTACCCGCCATTAGTGATGTGCCGGCTTCGGCCTCAGGCCGAAAAGCCGGGGCTTTTTTGGCCTGCAAGCCGGGCCAAAGCCGGGCCAAACTGTCGGCCTGAGGGGGCCTGGGGCCCGGCCTGCCATTTGTTCAAGCCGAAGCCGAGCCGAAAAGCCCCGGCTTTTTTGGGTCATTATGAAGGGCATTGGGAGAGCTCAAAGATCATCCATAATGGTGTTTCTGTCACTCTGATGTGAATGACATTCAAATTCACACTTGGTTTGCTTACAATGTCGAGGATCTCATTCACCAGTTCAACTGATGGCATCACCCAGGCCTTCGCATTGCCCGCCGACATCCAGGAGCAACTACCATGAAGCCAGCAGCATGAAAGGAGCACCAAAACACTCTTGTAAGCCTATGTAGCCGTAGTAAAGTAATTAATACTCACCGAATAGCAGCTGGGAAAAATTCAACCAAAGCCCCGGCTTAAGCCAAAGCCAGGCCAAGCCGAGCCGGGCCTGAGGGAGGCGGCCTGGCCTGGGACTTTGAAAAGCCCAAGCCCCCAAAAGCGGGCCAAAGCCCCGGCTTTCAGGCCAAGCCGAGGCCGGCACATCACTACCCGCCATCCCCCGCTCGCCGCGGACGATGAGCGGACATGTCTCTTTGCCGTGACACGCGATGCCAAACGGACCCTCCCCAGTTTATATGTGAGTTGACTCGGCGTCGAAATAGATTCAATGTGCGTCGAAATAGATTTGACATGCGTTGAAATAGATTTGACTTTGTCGAAATATATCTCGAACGTCCGTTCAAAATATACGCTACTATCGACTTATACTTTTGAATCCTTCCGCTCTTTGAGATCTGTGAGGTGAGCCATCCCACAATATATTGTTAAATTTGCGAAATTTGATATGACTTGCCCCCGTGAAGATGCAACTGATTTATTTTACAAACGGGACAGCATAGGCTAGCGGGCTCATAAGCAGCTGAAAAGAGGGGATGAATTTAATTACCGGTGAGCGTCACCAGAACCAGATTAGTGACTGCAGCAACTACAAATGGAATGCGGATGAGGGTAGTATCCGAGGGGTCAACGACAATGATTATACACCCTATGGCTGTACATACCAATATCTCAGTGTCAGTTCCACGAATGGTTCAAGACAGACGCATACCGAAAGTCAATATTACAAGTGATCCGGGCAGAACAACAGCTTTCCATTGGCATCCCCATGTTATAAAGCAGCGATACAGCTGAGAAACTGTCGGTCCAAATCGACGAATAGAGGGGGAAACGCAACAAAAAGCGAGTCCGTAAGCAGGCTAAGGTTCAGAGCAATCAGCCAACCATCAGCCGGACGTGGTTGACCCACTTATTGAACCCGAAAATCAGGTATTGTGCATTGTTCAATGAGGCTCGAAGAGACAATGATTTTGAACCCGTCCCTTGTTGAACAAGTACTCGTACAGTTTCTGCGGTTCCGAGGAGACAGAGAATCAACTGGGTCGTCCCCAGAATAGCCATAGTCCAAGTATACGCAAGTAGGACCTGTTTCCCTCTCGTCTTTCGACCGGCCAGGGTGTAGACGGCGAGGATAAAGAGGACGATGTATATTCCTTCGGCGCTCGTGAAATTGAGCCCCGAGGCTTGGCAATCGGTATAAATATTCACCATAAAATAGCAATTCCACCTTGATAAGATCGTCAGACCACGGAAGCAACTCCACTCGGCTTGTACGTACACCAGCTTTGATAATGTTCCAGACCAGGGAAGTCAAGTTGTCCTCGAAAACGCTGGTCGCCACGGTAAAGTTCATGGGAGGGCTCTAGGGCGGTTGCAGGGGAGGAAGTGATAGGATCTGGCCATCGACAGCTTTTATGAGGAAGAAATGCTCCCCCAGAGATGA
The DNA here is from genome assembly GCA_029378385.1 of Mycena metata. Taxonomy (NCBI): domain Eukaryota; kingdom Fungi; phylum Basidiomycota; class Agaricomycetes; order Agaricales; family Mycenaceae; genus Mycena; species Mycena metata. The sequence goes on along the minus strand of JARKIB010000088.1, from coordinate 10,031 downwards.
TCAACCAGTGCTAGATCTCTAACCCCAGCAGCCGCGACCCAATCCACATGTCAACGGATATTATCGGAGTACCTCAGAATAGCTTTTGTGGACAGAAAGAATGGTCAACAAAATTGCTGTTGATCTATGGCTCCGCTGGCAAGGAATCGCCAACAATTTAGCCGTGCCTGGTGGGGTTGAGGAAAGCCGATCCGAGAGTTGGAGTGGGTTGGACTCAGCCTGGGCTGCATACGGAAGTAGATTCTCCGAGGGAAGTCTTCACCAAATTTAAGACCAAACTCGTAAGATCAAGCGTACGGGGAATAGGAGAAGCCTAAACACTCCGGAAACACCAATGTTTCAAACTCCCTGATTATGGTTCTAAAACTTTTAATATCGGCAGAAGTCCTGATACTTGCCTGATACTTGTGGTATCAGGAGCAATATCGCGTGCGGTCTGGTCTGGGCCGCCCCGCCCCGCCCCGGACCGTCGGTCCGCGCCCTGATACTGTGTACAATACTGAAGATATCGGGCCTGTTGAAAAAAATCTTGATACTGAAGGTTTTGGAAGCGTAATCAGTACATGTGAAACTTTGGCATTTTCGGAGTGAAATCTGCGCCTCGAGTCCGTTGCTTTCGCAAGTTGTTGAATGTGCCAGATAAATTACATAGGTTCAATTAACCCCGACGTTGTTTCGCTCGTTGCAGGAACACAGCAAGGTCCCTCGATGGGCGTTTTGCGGTGCAGTGCGGTCCAAGTGCGGTCCTTGCTTTTAGTAGATCGATTCTCTCCTATTGATTCTTGGTTTGAGTCTGATTCGGAATCCAGAAGTCGCGGAAATACTCCGAGTCATGAGGACGGGCGTTCGGTTGATGTCAGTTTTTTGAATCCGTTTTCTTTTTGGGAAAGTAAAAGGGAGAGATAACAAACGTTGTCCACCGACCGAACTTAGCCTCAGGTCACTGCAGTGGTGTTAAGAGATTTACCCAGCAATGAGTAATGAGTCCGGGTCTCGCTTGGATGGCACACGTCTTTCGGATTGGAACGACGAGAAAGGAAAAGAGGCCGTCACGTGCACCGACGCGTCGCGTCCCGAGACCAAACACAGACAAAGCAACGTGTTCTACATCAATTGAAGTAAAATCAGAGCGAGAAAATTTTACTCAGATTTATTTTCAACCCACGTCGCTTTCCTTTCTGACCTCGTCATCCCAAGGCAGGGAGAAGAAATCCAAGATATCCAAGAATGCGAACTTCTTTCTCAGATGGATCTCTCACGATCTATCTCCCGTTCAGACGTTATATCAATCCTCTTCCTTTTTCTCACAGGTGTAGCAGCCTGACTAGTCACCGGTGACCAGGATCAGAAGTCTGACCTCATGTCTGTTCCACCCGCGTTGATCATCTCTAGTCATTTCGTGTTCCTGTGAAGGAGGCTGGCAACCCTTGGCCTCTCCAAATGAGTTATACGGCTCTAGGGTATCCCAAACTTTACACCTCAACATGTGCAAGTTCAGACTGTATGTAGCCCTTCTCTGATAAACTGCGCCGGCCACCGGGCATTGACTGTATTCTTGATCATCTCCATCTCGCCTTGAGAATCACAGCAAGTGGTTGTTTTAGTCTCCCCCTTAAAAGCTCAGCGTGGAGGACTCATCATTTACTCTCCCCCTTTCCGGCGCCTGCCCAACCATGACTTCCATTGACTCCGACTTACTCAACCTCGAGGTCGACTACTTAGTAGCAGTGGAAAAACTCACTACAGCATGTGTATGTCCGCTTTAAGTGACACCATACACCGACTGAATTCATACAGGCAGAACTTCTGTTGTATGGTGAATGTTTCCACCTTGCTTCAGAGACTTCACTCACCACGTACCTGAAGGAATACATGTGGTCCTCTTCATTCTCGCGTTGCGCATTCTCGCTCGTCGAAAAACTGCAGGGAAGAAGGTTTTACGCATCTACACTGTGGTCATGGCTCTCTTTGGAACGGCACAAGTCATCATCAGTGTGGTAACGGCTGTGGTGGCGGTCCGTATAGCACAAACCGACATTCCAGGAGGGAGTAAAGAGATGGAGAACACTTATCTTGCGTTGAATATGGCACAATATGCTACGTTTTGGTTCAACAAGTTGGGGAATGACTGTGTCTCTCCTCCTCCAAATCTAATCAAATTTCAGCTTGGTGTCAGATTCTCTTCTGGTGAGCTACACATGGTTTCAGTGACCACAACTGATGCGGCATGGTCTAGTTTTATCGTTGCTTTATAATATGGGGGTCGCGATGGCCGCCGGTTGTTCTGCCTGGGATTCTGATTGCAGCCACTTTCAGTGAGCCTTCTTCTCTTGTTCTCAATTCCACAAGGCCGACGGTTCGTTGGTGCAGCGATAGGATTCGCTGGGACATTTCCCACAGCCGTCGTCGGTGGTTCCGGATTTTATCTTGCTGGACCAACCAATCTGATTCTGGTCGTCCTCACTGGTAAATATACTTCATCCCGCCGCCTTTGCTGATCTTGACGGTAAACACCAGCTGGCAGGATCTGCTGGATCCGTCGCGATGCAATGCGTGTTTTCCCGGGGGGCGAGGTGTTAAGTCGTTACAATGCAGCCATTACGATGCTGTAGGTGTTTCTTATGGTTTTGATCAACCCTTCCCAACTGCTCTGATGTGTTGTGCAGACTTGAATCGGGGACGCTGTATCTCATTATTATCACGATAATCTTGGCAATTCCTGCGAGGGAAGCCTTAATCTATGCCGCGAGCTTGGGCGTCGCGTTCCACATGATTGTGAGCAGACTTCCTTTGTGACAGTCCTTCCACTGGATGGGTTAATCTTTCTTCGTAGAACATTGCACCGACTCTGATTGTTGTACGTGTGGGGCTAGGGCACAACATCCAAGACACTATTCAAAGTCGGCGTGGAAATATTACTGTTAGTGGCCGACCACCGGGACGTATTCCGGTTCCCCCGCCTCAAGTATTAAGGCCAGAGGTGCTTCACATCAGGCCGAGTGGGGATAATGACGAGCTTTTAACGAGGGCCGACTCGGAGGTATGAAGCACATGTCGAACCATCAAATGCGGACCGTGAAACCTCGATTACCCGTTGCTTGTGTACTTATACAGGGTGTAATACATTAACCTCCCCAGGTTCCACCTTCATACTGGATGGTTTCAATTGGCCGCTGCAAGAGGACTGAATCAACCGTGGGAATCGAACTTTCGGCCATCAAAAAAATCTCGCGCGGCTATCAGCACGTGCCCCAACGCGTCGCGTTCCAAAAACCAAACGTGGGTAAATGAGCGTGTCCCAGCTTCCGTTCGTGTCGGTTGTCCACAGAAAAGATATTGTAAGTAGTTTGGCTGCTGTGGGTTCTCGTCCACCCTTCGAATGATTTACATAAAAACTCGGGAAAGCATACTCTGGCGTAAGCAATGCCACAACACAAAAAAAAAAATGCGCGGCGCGCAAACGGGGTGTAAATACTCCAGAAGCGCATGAAACGCGCCCCAGATTCCGTTTGTGTCAGTTGTTCACAAAAAATATAGGCTTCCATCCTTCCGCTTTGATCTTTGAAGGTCTGCTCAATGATGTGCTTCGAGATTGCAATCGCACCAGAGAACTCAAGCAATGAGAATTATGATTACGGCCCGCAAAAGCTACTCTACTCTATAAACGAAGAAGGGCGACGGTGAGTACAATTAAACTAGAATTACTGCTAAGATAATGGAATTAGTACAGATGTAGGGAGGGCGGGTGGTGGTACAGCAAGTGACAGTGGTGCTATGGAGCAGGATGGCGAGTACAAGGAAGGACCGGTGGTACAAAAAAACATTGCAGCAGGGAGCGTGCGACGGGGAAGGAGAGTGGCAAGAAGTACAAGATCTTCGTCTTCCAATTTGTAAGTAGAGTCTAGCAACGAGAGAGTGATTTGTTAAGAGACGAACGAGAGTGGTGTCGAATCAGCAGCGAGAGCGGTCGGCAGTAACGAGTGCAGTCGAGGCGAATCAGCACGTCAACCCTCGACTGAGCGGGAACGGCGAACTCGGACGCGTTCGGCGCAGGGTGCGCGTGCGCGGCGTGGTTTCTGTGGGGTGGGTGTGTGCGCGCGCGAGCGAGAGGGATGAAGGGGGCACCGACGACGACGAGGCGGGACTCGAATTGGCAGGGGAAGACGGGAACGAGGACGGCGGGGACGACTGCTGCTTCTCCGTAGTGCGCTGCTTACCCTCCGTCTGCTCCACCGGCACATGCACTTCACCTACATCCACACCCGAGTCCTTCCGTACGCGTTTCGCCCTTCCCTTCCGGGCACGCCTCGTCCCGCCCCCTCCGGCGTTGTACGTGCCGCTCCCGCTCCCGCGGAGCCAGTACCCCGACCCAAGTACAGTGGGATGCGGGAGCGCCTCGCAGGAGTGGTGCACGATGCGGACCGCGCCCTTGGCGAAGGGGTCCTCGTGGTCGTAGCCGAATGGTGCGGCGGGGAACGAGGACGGCGAAGCCGAGGAGAGGCCGGCTAGTCCGGAGTCGTACGTCGCTACCGACCAAGGGCGCTCAGGCTCGGTGATGCAGCCCGAGTACGAGTGCGCGGGTGAGGCGGCGGAAGAGCATCCGCCCGCAGACGAGGAGGCGGAAGAGAAGGTGGACGCGGTTGGCGAGGGCGGTGTGTGTGAATCCTCCGATTGAGCGGTGTGCGCGGAGAAGGGGTAGTAGGATTCTTCCGACGAGGGGGAAGCGAACGAGGCACCCGTGAGGGAGGTGTTTGGCGTGGAGGGCAGCAGGAACGGGTACACGGCACCGGCACTGCCGCGCGCGCGCTCATACTGCGCCGCGAGGGGGAGGTAGGGCTCGAACAACAACTCGCCTTCGTCCGCAATAGTTTGGACCTGAACGTGAACCGAACGCACGCCGGGTTTATGGGAAGAAGAATGCAACCCGCGCCGGCGACGGACGAATGCAGCGGCGCGTTTCTTGAGCTTTACGAGGAGGAGGCGGACGCGGGATTGCGTCGGCTGCGAGTGCAGACTGGGGAGCGATTTCTTTCGCTCGAGGGTGCGGATTGCGGTCGGTGTGCCAGGGGCCGAGGAAGCCGACGAGGGTGTAGACGAGGTGGGTGAGGATGGTGGTGTAGATGCCGGGGAACCAGCAGAATTGAACGAAAACAACAGCGACGCGTTCATCGAGTCTGGATCGAGCGCAGCAGAAACTAGGGCGTGGAATTCTGCCAGGGAAAAGGAGCGTTGCCGGCGCGGTCTGCTGCTAGGTTCGCTGTAATTTACCTCTGAAACGAGGGACATTGTGCGCAAAGCTAGGGAAAGGTGAAGGTGAGGAGGAAAAAGAAACTGGAACCGCGATCGGCTTGCGCGGTCTTATACTTGTCTGTCGGTCAGTCAGTCAACAAAGGAAGCCTTCTGTGAGTAATGTAATGAAATGAAAAAAGTTGACATGAAGGAAGAGGAAGACCCGTTTTTGTTTGGTTGTGTCGTCGTTCTTGATTGATGCCGTCTCTTGGCTTCGACGTCCACCGTCAGTTTTCGCTTTCGGGCTTCGCGGGAGGAACTGCTGCTGTTTTGATTAAATTGCGTCGGTCGCGGACCATCTGGTGGACGCACGGGCAACAAGTCTTGGACTATGCGATCTTCCTGCAATTTTCTTTCGTCTTCAAAAACTCTCTATGTCTCTGCTGTGAATTCCATCTCCGCCTTGGGTATCTCGACTCTGACTCGGACGCGAACCTGGCCGGTGTCTACTCCATGCCAACGTCAAATACATGGACCACTCTTCGAAAGACTGCTCGCCTCCTCGAGTCGTCCCGGTTGCCTCCGGTCTCCACCATAGATTCATTGTCAAGCCCACGTTCCTCCAAATACGACTTCAACCACCCGGAACGAACATTAATTAACCCTTCATTAAACTCGGGGCTTCGAACGATATTTATTACTGGCCCAACGGCAACCAAATTCATGCATGCGCACGAGGCTCGGATCCGACCTGTCCTCTCCACAAAACGAATTAGAATTCAATTTCGCCGGCCTCGTGGCGCTTGAAACTCTGGAGGAGGAAGAAGAGAATATATAACCGCGGGCGCTCCCAATGAGGTGGCAAATCAATCCTCCGCCCTTGGACGAACAACAAATCACGATCGGCCCCCTCGGCCTTTCCCTTAACGCCGTTGCTTCCTCGACCCCATTCTTCATGGTCCAACCCTCGATTTGTCGTAAAATCGCATCTACACCTAATAAGCTTCCCCGCACCCAATCGGCAGCGACCTTCTGGCTCAAACCCGCACCGATGTGCCGGGGCTCTGCTCGCTTCGTCCGTTTTGGGCTGGATTGGGAAGGCTCAACACGGACTTCTAGCTCAACACTGGACGCCCAATGCCGCCCACAGGAGTGTCGTTGGACGCGAGGACTAGGCTGACGAGGGAAGCCAATCGAATTCCAGATTGCTCGCCATCGCTCCCTTCTCTTCTTGCGTGGGGGGTATGCGATGACCACCAGGCTCGATTTTGATTTCTCGTTCTGATTCTGCGCTCCTGTTGCTGTCAAAATTCAATCTCACTTCAGTGCCTTCCAAAACATGTCAACTCCACAACGAGCTCACTATGCTTTCCAGGTCCAAGCTGCGTACTACTCGACCGCCCCGTCGAACTTCTACTCTTCTTGTCTTCTCCCGTACTTCAAGCTACCACGCCCCACGCTGTCCTGTATGTCTATGCGGTCTACAGCTCTTGACCGGAACTAGCGCTGGTGCTAGCTCGATGTTAACCTCAACCCAGTGGAATCGAAGATCGGCCCCAACATCACTTCGCCTGGACCGATCCCAGAGATCCATGACTCTGCGAGACGAGATGTCTATCCGCCTGCATTTGCGAAGTATATATCCAGGGTTTTTGAAAATGCGACCGTTCGGGAATGCCGAGTTCTTTCAATCTGTCTCCGTTCGAATTCGTCTATGTATAGACGCTATATTATTTTGGGACCGTGAAATTCTAACTTACTCCTGTTCAAATAGGGTTCAAGCCTGGGTTGCTTTTCGCGTTGAACTACTTGGGATAAACCTATTTTTTATACTCCATCCAGGCGGTAGGCCTCGCCTTGAACTTGCTTCCTGGAAATTGTCTGTCGTGGATTCCGTGATCAAGATCCTTCCAGTATAAGATGCTCATTTGGGCAGTTGTCTACCGGCACTCATAGGGCGGCCTGAACCGTGGGCAGTATGAAGCATTAGTTCTAATAGAGTGAGCGGTGGAACTCTCCTTATAAAATTAGGCGTGTTCCCACTTGCAAGCTTTTTAAGCTCCGCTGATGGGATCACACTTTGCTGCGGCATCACGCAGCTGAAAATATTTGGCCCCACAATACCGAGTATGCCGGCGGCGGCCGAGACTTGTCGTGCACATGAAACTCAACAGGTTTATGGTCTTAACAGCTTCCAACAGCTTCTTACGCTTCTTCAAGATTAATCCTTCCCTCGAACCGAAGTCGTGGGGCGCGAAGCCCTCCGCAGCGCTCTTGGAGTACTTAAAAAAGCAACATAACAGCGCTAGGGAGATCAACAAAGAGTCGATCATGTCTGCCTCGCTTGTGTCAATCATCTCCAGTTATCCCGTATTTGGAGGAGTCCCTAAAAGCATTGGCCTCTCTCAACTCTCTCAATGAATTCAACAGCTCTCCCTGCTAGTGGGCATCCAAACTTTGCACCTCCACATGCCCAGGTTCAAACTCCAGAGTTTGTGTTGCCCTTTCTCAGAACCGGATACTCCTAGGTAACTAGGGAACAGAAGCACTATCTCAGCGTCGTGCAAGTTAAGAACAACAGCTTTATTAATACCTAGGGAACAGAAGCACTATCTACAGAGAGTAAGTAACTGTTCCTTGAGCTACAATAATGTGAGCCTCACCTCAGCGTCGTGCAAGTTAAGAACAACAGCTGAGGAAAGGCTTGGCGGCGACGCGCGGCCATGATATCTCCGACATCCGCATTTGGGTTTGCGTCAGCTCGCTCAACCCACGCTGGTTTCGACACTCCCACTCGAGGTGAACCGCAAACCCAACGCTTTCGCAAACTTCCAGTGTTTCTCCCTGGACAATGGTTTTGTCATGATGTCTGCGACCATATCATGAGTGGAAACATAGCGGACAACGGCTTCGCCTTTGGCAACAATGTCATCGCGAATGAAATGGTACACCGCCATCGGTTCAACATGTTGCCATCAGGTGGCCGCGGCATGCCGACAACATGTCCGCGGCGGCTGGTTCCCAGGTGAGCTGTAGCTGGCTTCCAGGCGACGTCGCAAATGGGTCCAGGGTGTCCCCAGTTCAGCTGGAGTCCACCCGAAGTACACAGATAGCATAGGGCTGAGTGTTTTCCCAGTCCTCACCTTGTCAATTTATCTGGCGGGACTGGCTGGGCTCAATCCAAAACATAACACAAAATATAGCAGGAACAGAGTATATTGAGCAGCGGTAGATTACGGGGAAGTAACAGTAGAGAAGCAAATTAAAACTAGGCGGCGACAGAGGATGCATCGGCGGCGTTCGCATCAATCAAGTCGTCGACTTGTTGCTGGAACAGATCCACGGTCTCCTCTTCAGGCCGATAATCGGCGGAGCCGTGCTTTGCTTGATCATTGTCGAGGATATGGCGGAATGTCGAGGATATGGCGGAATGCCCTGCAAAAGTTTCAGCACAAGAGAGAGAGAGAGAAAGGGACAATAGAAGACTTACTTGGCAATCTTCTTGTTGTCCCCATCGGCGCGGATGCGGATCTTGGACAAAGTCCCATCGACGGAATCCCAAAACTTGGCACCGGGAGATTTGAAGAAGGTCTTGCGCTGTGAAGAAAGTTAGATGAGTGAAGCAGCAAGAGATGTGGATTAACTTACCATCAGGGCAATCCGCGCACAAAGCGGGACATTGACGGAACACCAAGTACCTTCCAGGCAGTGTCCTGCGGCGAATGGTTAAAGAGGGAAGACGAGGTGAAGAAAGGAGAGACGCACATTGAGGAATGCCTCGACGGCGGCAACTTGTGCAGTTTTGAGGTGTTTGTGTTCTGCATACCGGCAGGCACCGACGACGGCGTTGCTTGAGACGGTCGGGGTCGATGTCGAACCTTGCACGGTGGCGGCTGCAGCATCCTCTTCGTCGGAGTCGTCGTTGAGGGCGGTGTGAGCACGCTTTTCGAGGCGGGGCGGGGCAACAGGGGACTCCTGGTCCATCGCGCCAAAGATGTCGCTGAGGGGATCGTCGGGGGTGGTGGCGCGAGAAGACATGGAGGGAATGGAGGAAGGAGGGAAAGAGGTAAGTAAGGGAATGCATTTTGCGTCCCAGCACCCCTGCTTTTATACCACTTGCGACGGCCCAATGGGTTTCGAGAGTGGAGTGGTGACGGTCGTCAGAGTTCGCCGTGTTTGCTAACAGTTTGGGGAGCAAGCCAACAGGGTCGACATAAGCGTGTGATTGAAGTCTTGACCAATGCCTCCCAGGGGATCCGGCGCAGTCCTCAGAGATGAAGGTACTTCGGGTTTCTAAAGCGATGGCTTGGGAGCTAACGATCTTGTAGACTTTGAGTACATTGAAGAGAGGTCGAAGGTCCGATGTCGAGTATGCAATTACGGAATGGAGCCGCGCAGTGGCCCGAAGCATTTGGCATCGGAGGAGCACAGAAAGGCGGTCGAACTCGCAGAGGACTCGAGACGCAGGAGAGAGGATGCCCAGAAGGAGAGAGAAGCCGAGACCACAGCCCGGAATCTTCGTAACTCGAAATTTGCGGCGGCGCCAAGTGTGCGCGGACCGGCGGCAGCAATGGGCACTTCTCGGGGTCAGCCAGGGCTGCAAGAGGTGGAAATATGGGCCGATTGTGCGGCCAATGGCGCTGAATTCGATGCGGGGGGTGACACAGATGCTGCTGCGCCAATCGAGAGATGGCGCGACGAGGCTCGCACATTCGGGATCTTGAATCCTGACAAGGCAGTGAGGGATCTGGGTCTCGGGGCCGACGATGAGGTCCAGATGGGTGGAGAGGACGCTGAAGAGG